>CM046457.1:47681710-48281710 GCA_025506515.1 Flaveria trinervia | reverse complement strand
ATAAGATGGGTCATCCTGATGCCAGATGAGCTACTTGAATAGGAGTTGCTGGAGCTTCCTCGTGTTGCACTTCCTCAGGATGTTGTGACTCATCCTTAGGTTTGGAGGTGGATGACTCTATCTTCTTTTTTTCTTAGGATTTGGTTTAGAAGCCATACTTTTCCTCATTTTTGAACTCTTGAACTGAGAAGACTAGCTACAACACCTTGTTGATCATCCTTGTCTTTCTCAGTTGGGTCTTCCTCTCTCACAGGTTCGGAATGAGAGGGGACAGGACCCTACTGTGGATCAGAAGATGAAGCTTGCTGAGACTCAGTAGGAGGTCAAGGTTATGTTGTCCTAAAAGGTTCAACCTTAACCTCCACTTATTGAGGGACCTAAGTTGGTGGGGACTGTAAGTTAGCAAGTTCTCCTTTTTTGATCTTCTGCTTGATCAGCCTAATATGTTCATCCATAGTGGATAAAGACATAGGGCCAAGTCTCCTTCTGGAGAATCCATAGAGCTTCAAGAAGCTCATCATCCTCTACCTATTAGCAAACTTCTTTTGGCTTTTCTGGATGATGGCTCTTGACTTGGTAGCTTCTTCACTCAGTTTCTTCTTTGTTGCCTTCCGTTCTTTTAGTACCTGAAGCTCAAGTTGTTTGAGATACTAAAACTCAATGTACTCAAATCCCAAGTGAAGAAGTGCATGCCTGGTAGAGACTTATGGAACTCAGCTAGTTGATCATGTTGATCCTATCAGTTTCTTTATCTAGTTGAGGTTCTTGTGGTGCCATAGTCTCTTCCACAGGGCTTTCTTAAACTGGTAAGAGAGTAGGAACATGTTTGTTGAGCTTTTTTACTCTCTTTTCCTCCTTGATTTGAAGAAGCAATCTTCCGTCCTCTGCTTCCTTCTTTTCTCTTGACATTTTCATGTCAACCAGTTCATTGAACTCTTCTATGGGGAGGGAGATGATGTTATCGATATCATAGTTCCTGGTATGTAAGTAAGCAATTTTGACTGCTTTTAACTCATCATCTTGAGTGTTTGGTTTGGGGACAGCCCTGATTGCAGCTTGCATGAAGCCAGCAGGCCCAATAGAGGACTTTCTCCCTTTAGCTTCCTTTTCCTCTCTCTCTCCTCCTCCTCAATCTCCTCAGGAGTTAGAATCCTTTTCCCTTGTCACCAATAGACCTTTGTGACTCAGGGTGGAGAGAGCTTTGGCCTTCATTGCTTGGTGTAGCATCCATGCTCTGGCTAGAGAGAGGTTGAGATACACCTTTACCAGTATGTGTCTCATCAAGGGAATGGATTTCTAAAGTAGTTATTGGTGAGCCAGGGCTCTTAGGATCTATCAATGGGCCTTCAGTCAAGGTTTTCCCTTTGAAGCTAATCTTAGGGTCTGTCTCAATATCCAGTTGACCAATGACATTTTCTGATTGCCTTTGTCTCCTTCTGAGGATGAACTCTTCAGTAATCCTATCTTGAATCCTTTGAGCCAACTTGCTAGCTTGTCTAGATTGGCTTGGGTTGACAAGTGGCATGTTGATAAGGTCAAGACCTTCATAGTAGTTCAAGGTCTGAAAGTTCAAGACCTCTTGCTGCCCTTGAACTCTTTGAAGAATAAAGGCTCTTCTATCAACATCATACCTCCACCCTATGATGTAGTTGGAAGTTCCTTGAGGACCCTTGGTATACCTTCAAGACTCTGAATTAAAGAGTCTATAGAGTCCAAATCAATGTGACTTTTAGGAAGTTGCTAAGTATGAATAACTGCAAGTGAGGATGGTAAGTCCTTAGTGTCCATACTCTGTGAAGAACTCCCATGTTCTGTTATTGTAATGACTTTCTCCTCTTTTTTAGTAGCATCACCCACTTGCATAGGTGAGCTAGGAGTTAGGTCAATCACATCCATGGGTTCTTATGTTCCTGGTTGAGCTCTTCTTAAATGTTTCCCATATAGTTTCTCCTTGAGATAGGATATCTCAAGTTGCTGATCATTGACCCCATTTTGTAAGGTAGTCACCTGAGATTCAAGGCGACTAACCTTAAAGACTAAATAGTTACAAGTTTTGGACAGCTTTTGCACCTTTATTACTAAATTCCCCTCCTCTTCATCAGAAGAGTCATTGGGGGATGAGATTATTGGACCTAAGTGCTCAGTCCCACCACCAGTATCATGTTCTTGGTTGTTGGTTTTCTTCTGCTCACTGACAGCTTCAATAGAAGTGTCAATGAGCTGAGTTGCCATGGTTGAGTTCTTAGTAATGTAATCACTTGCAGAACTAAGAGCCTCTTCTATATGTACCTCTTGAACATGTTCAGGAAGATCCACCTCAGTAGTAGGTGGATGATGTAGGCTAGATAGGGGGGATGTAGGAGCACTCATCTTTCTTTGAATAGGGAAGAGTAGAGAGATTCATGGTACTCACTAAATCCCCAGTCTTCATCATCATAAAAGTCAAGGTTAGGAATTGGTTGGTTTAAATCTAAAGGTTGGGGATGGTAGCTTTTCCCAGAAGGCTATTCACTTGAGTGTTGAGACTCAGATTGAAGGCTTAAAGTTGTTGGGCTAATGAGCTCATCAGGTTGAGCATGATAAACCTCAACACTGATTCTTCAAGAGATGGGAGTGGTTTGCTCCTCAAGAGAACTGGCAGCTCTAGTGTCTACTTCCTCCTATGTGGGTAGTTATATGGGGGCCGGCACAGACTGAATAGCTTATGTAGGGGTTTGTTTGGATATTCTTTGGTAGGTGAGGGTGATTTGTGGTTGTTTTGGTGGTTAAGAGGTAGAAGGTGTGGGTTCAACACTAGCTTGTGGTGCTAGGTTGTCACCTTGAGAAATGAGCTCTAACATTTTGGGGACAAGGGTTCTTTCTACCCTAGAGAAGCCAACAGTTGGCTTGTTCAAAATTTTAAAGATGCCGGGCTTCATCTATCCCAATTTAAGAATATTATATGTTTTTCGTAATTATGAGCCCAGTTCACAGTTAAGAATGTGTTCAATATATCAAGGAAACATATAATACTCTAAGGAGTCCAAGTTAGCTAGCAAATTTGTATAAACAAACTCAAGGTACCTGAACTTGACCCCTTGAACCATCCCACGCACTATGAAGGAAAGATCTTCAGGAATCTGGTCCCAACCCCCATGTTTGTTAGACAAGCTATGGATGACCAAGTAAGTACTTTCACTGGGAGGAGACCTTCCCTTTCCTGAACGTCTTGATATAGAAATCTCCTTCATAGCCCATCTGCTAGAAGGAGTGGTTAACAACTTCTTTGGGAAAGGGCAATTCACCTTCCTCATCATCCAACTGAAGTTGGGTGTTGATGATGGTTGGAGTGATGAAGATTGTCCTCCCCAGCACTGTAGCAGATAGTGCCTTCTCCCTATCCATGATGACCTCTTGGCAGGTCTTCCAAAATTCAAGCAAACAAGCCTTATAAAGAACATGATCAATGATAAAGGAGGTGGAATAGTTTGATAGATCCCAAAACTGACAAACCTCTGAGAATTTAGGATCTTTCTCAAAGTGCAACAGAGCAACTTGATTGTGTTGCTTATGAAGTTGCATGGAGAAATTTGATTCATTTTTATGGTTGAGGTTAGCCATTTTAGAAAGCATAGAGGTGAAGGAAGTGAAGAACAAGGGCGGATTCTGGTTAAATTTAGGTTAGTAAAAGTTCAGAGGAAGAAGAGAGTGAAAAGAGGGGAAACCATTGGGTATATATATGAAATGGATCAGCAGACAAATTTAATAAAAGAGAATAAACTTTGAAATCCGAATGTTGGTCCTACCTCTAAAAAGTGTTTTCTTTTACCCAAAAGTTAGTTTTCTTGGAAGTAGAAAATCTTCCAAAGGAAATTACTCTTTGGAAGTTTAGATGAAAAGCTTCTAAAGCCAAATTAGCTTCGGAAGATATTCCAAAGAGTTTTAAAAATTTTGCTTCGAAAGAGATCAACACTTGAAAGTTTTAATAAAAACTTTCGAGAGTTAATTTCTTTCGAAACAATTTTTAAACATAAAAGTAATAAGTTAAGCTTCAAAAGATATTGTGACATTTTCATCTAAAGGTAAATTCTCTTAAATAGTTGTTTATTCTGAAGACTTAAATTTCTTCCGAAGGTAAAATAATATCTTTCAAAGAATAAAAAATTTTCAAAAACCTAAGGAATGTTTTCAAAAAGACTTTTGTTCTTTCAACGTAAACAAGAGTATATATATGTGATGGAGTAGACAATTAGCATACACAGATGTTTTAGAAATAATATGATTAAGTTTAAAGAAAAGCTACTCAAAGTTAATCATCCCAATAAATGAAACTAGATACTTAAATCACTATTCATCAAAAGCCTTCGTGAACAGATCAGCATATTGTTCATTTGTGTTAACTTTGACTAGTTTGATTAGTCCCTTCTCAAAATTATCTCTAATCAAATGATAACTGATATTGATGTGTTTTGTCCTTGAGTGCTGCATAGGATTATCATAGATAGAGATGGCACTATTGTTGTCTATGTGAATGAGAGTTTCCTTGAAGTTGAATTCGTAATCTATCATCTGATTCTAAATCCAAAGTACTTGAGCACAGCAGCTTGCAGCAGCAATGTATTCAGCTTCAGTAGTTGATGCAGATACACAGGATTGCTTCTTGCATTGCCATGAGACAACCCTTCCTACAGGGAACTAACATCTCCTGATGTAGACTTTGCATTCATATTGCATGCACCATAGTCACTATCTGTATATGCATACAGATTAAAGGCAGAATGCTTTGGATACCAAAGGCCAAGTGTTGGTGCACCTTTGAGATAGCTTAGAATTATCTTAACATTGATTAGGTGTGACATCTTGGGGTTGGCTTTATATCTTGCATAGAAACATGTGGCAAACATTATATTAGGCCTGCTAGTTGTGAGGTACATAAGAGACCTAATCATACCCCTGTAAATATGTTCATCCACGCACTGCCCCTCAAGGTCAGGCCCAAGGGAGTGGTTTCTTGTTGTGCGTGTCTTAGTAACCTTACAATAAGTCATGTTGAATCTTTTGAGTATGTCCTAAACATACTTTGTCTGACTTATGAAGATGCCATCTTCAACTTGCTTCACTTGAATTCCTAGAAAGAAATTGAGTTCCCCCATTGCAGTCATTTCAAATCTATCCTTCATCAGCTTCTCAAAGTTTTTGCAGAGCTTTGGATTAGTTGAACCAAAGATGATGTCAACTACATATACTTGAACTAGCATTAAGTCAACCCTGTTCCTTTGATGAAGAGAGTTCCATCTATAGTACCTCTTCTATATTCATGCTGACAGAGATACTGAGATAGAGTCTCATACCACTTTCTTGGTGCTTGATGCAACCCATAAAGAGCTTTATCAAGCCTGCAGACATAATCAGGATGATCAAGATCTACAAACCCAAGTGGTTGTTTGACATATACCTCTTCATCAATCACTTTATGAAGGAAAGCATACTTCACATCAAGTTGGTAAACCTTGAAGTTCTTGGATGCAGCAAAAGCTAAGAATATCCTAACAGCTTCCAGTCTTCCAACAGGAGTAAAGACATTTGTGTAGTCAATTCCTTCTTCTTGTGTGTACCCTTGAACAACTAGTCTTGCCTTATTTTTGATGACAAGTCCTCTATCATCCTTTTTATTCCCATTTGGTTCCTATAGTAGCCTTCCCATAAAGAAGAGGATATATGCTCCAAACCTTTTGCCTTTTGAATTGAAGCAGCTCCTCCTGCATAGCTTTAACCCAACTTCCATCCTTCAGAGCCTCATCAATATTCTTAGGCTCTATCTGAGATAAGAGACAAGAGTGAAGACAAACATTTATATCATGGGGTTGTCCTCTTGTTTTTACCCCTGTATCAACATCTCTAATGATGTTTGAGGTGGAACGAGACTTGTGGATCCTTAGCTGAGTGATCACAACAAGTTGCTGAGACAAATCCAAATTAGAGAAATTTAGATCTGGCATTAAGGTTTCTCCCACCACATCAGTACACTTATCAAGTGAAACTTGATCCAATGAGTGTGTAACATCATTGATGTTGTCTTCAATGGGATGGTTATCAACATCTAGAAATTCTTAATCACTATCACCATCATACCATTCTCTCCTACATTTGAAGCTCCTACATTTGAATTTTGTGTGCCTCTATGCTAGAATTTGAAGGCATTTCAGATGTATTAGCTGAATTTGTCATTGTTGTGCTTATTGGTTTTGTATTTGTAGGGTTAGTTACAACTCGAGCTGAAGTAGTGTTGCTTGAAGGTCTTCTCAGCTCAAATCTTGGATTAAGATCACCTGTTGGTAAAATATCTATGGATCCTAAAATATTCTCACAAGATTTGTTAAAACAGTTGGTAACTAAATCAAGATCAAATAGTCAATCAGGACCAGAACCATTTACACTGAGTGTGTGTACATTGAAGGTCATATTGGTTGACTCCTCAACTACTCTGGTTCCATGATTGTAAGGATTCCAATAAGTTTGATTTAGTCAAAACATTCAAAGCATCCAAAGTCCTCTACATGTATGCACTAAAGTACTAAAGTAGCAATGCTTCGGAAGTTTTACATCTTACATGAGAAATATTCTAAGTGTAAACTCTTCCGAAGCGAAGACTAATATCTTCCAAAGCCAAATATGAAGTCTTCCGAAGCTTCAAAGACAAAGTTTTCCGAAGCCAGTTTATAAAGACATATTTCTTCAAAAGACTTTTATGCACATGCTATTATCTGATGTACTTTTTCACAAAGCTGGACCACCTTTTCGCTACAACTTTGATTGACTCACCAACTTTCACAAGTTTGTGAAAAGGTCCATGCTTTTGGTAAACTGTACATTGAGGTCTTGAGTTTGAGCTTTCTACTTTATGCACTTTATCCTTTTTGTAATATATTAGGATGTGAGCAATGGCATGTCATAGTCACAAGTCAAAAGACAATCTGCCTTTTGACTACATTTGATTTTGTTGTCTTGTCTTATGTATCCAGCTGATTTTCAAAGTATGGCCGGTTGTAGGATGTAGTATATGTATCTCAAGTACTTGTAACTTTCCATTATGCTTTTGTAACACTTTGTAATAAAACTTGAGAAGTAATATACAACATTTTTAAAACCAAATACTTGTATTGTTTTGCTATCTTGTTATGTCTCTTACTTGTGTTCTTACCATCTATTACTTTAGTTAACCAATTCCCTATTTGATCTGTTAAGTGTTCTAAAAAACTCTCAATTGTGTTGTTGTGTTGTAAAAAGTGCATAACCCCCTTGTAACGGTCCTGCAAAAGATTGTATACTCTATAGGCCTTAGCTTGAAAAGAGTATCCAATAAGTGTCCATCATCTGGTTTCTTAGCAAAATTGGCAATTTGATATTTATTATTCAAGATGGTGCAAGGACATCCAAATGACCTGAGAAAACCAATTAAAGGTTTCCTCTTATGCCAAAGTTCATAAGGAGTCTTACCAAGTGTCTTAACTACTAAAACTCTATTCTGCACATAGCATGCAGTATTGACTACCTCTGCCCAAAAGATGATGGGTAGCTTAGTGTCAGGCAACAGAGTTCTTGCAGCTTCAATCAGTGTGTTGGTTCTCCTTTCAGCAACACCATTTTGTTAAGGTCCTGGGAGCACTGTAATGTCTTGTAATACCCTTTTCATCATAAAATATATCAAGAATTTGGTTCTTGAATTTAGTTCCTTGATCACATCTTATGGTTTTGACCTTATGATCAGATTGATTCTCAATCTTTAAGATGAAATTCTTGAGAATCTCAAGGGTCTCATCCTTAGTTCTAATAAAGAAGACCCAAGTGAATCTTGTAAAGTCATCTGTGATCACCAAACAGGAAGAGGTCCTTCCTAGACTCATCACACTAGTGGGCCAAAGAGATCCATATGTAACAAGTGTAGGGGAGTAATGATGGCGTTTCTTTCCTTTGGCTTGTGAGATACCTTGTGTTGCTTCCCTTTCAGGCATGCAACACAGTGGTCATCACTACTAAACTCTTTCTTTGGCATTCTAGGTACCAAATCATTATTAATCAGTTTATTCATGTAGAGATTAATGAAGAGGCTGATGCAACATAAACATCTTTAGTCTTCCTGCATGCTGCACAAGTGCATTGAAGTGGAATGCTTCGAAGTTTCACATGTGCAAAAGAAATACTCTAAGTGGAAATCTTCCGAAGCCAAGACCAACATCTTCCGAAGCCAAAGATGAAGTCTTCCGAAGCCTCAGAGATAAAGTCTTCCAAAGCTTCAAGTTCATGAAGACAGATTTCTTCCGAAGACTTTTAACATATGCTTTATCTGATGTACTGTTCCATAAAGCTGGACACCTATCCGCTGCAACTTTGCAAGTCACCAACTAACATGGTTTGTGAAAAGGTCCATGCTTTTGGTAACTGTACATTGAGGTCTTGAGTCTGTTACTTTCTACTTTATGTACTTTATCCTTTTTGTAATAGAAAAGGATGTGAGCTATGGCATGTCATAGTCACAAGTCAAAAGGCAATCTGCCTTTTGACTCTAAAATTGATTTTGTTTGTGTCTAGTCAATTGTATCCAGCTGGCTTTCAAAGTATAGCCAGCTGTAGGATGTAGTATAAGTATCTCATGTTCTTGTATCTTTTATTTATGCTTTGTAACACTTGTAATAGAACATAGAGAAAGCAATATACTGCATTCTTGAAAACCATATACTTGTGTTCTTTGTGTTCTGTCTCTTTCATTACTTGTGTTCTTAGTGTCTTATCTTGGTTAATCCAGTTTACTGTTTGATTAAAGTTTGGTTAATCTCCTCTTTGTGTTGTTGTGTTGTAACTCACACCCTTCAACGATCCTGCATTTGGTATCAAAGCATTCAGGCTCTTGATATAAGATCTCACCATCTTAAGATCCCTCACACACACAAATACCAAACTTTTCAAATGGCAGCCATTTCCAAAACCGATATGGAAATTGGAACCATGAACAAGTCCCCACTGATCACTCTTGATGATTTGACACCTTGGTTTAAGAATGAAGGTTTCATCAGGTCTCTCGATTCAAGAATGTGGGAGTCTATTAAGAATGGACCTTTCATACCCAGCACACCCTCTTCTACTGGTGCTGGTATGATCCCCAAGGACGTGGCTAACTACTCTGATGAAGATAGGAAGAGATATAGATAGACAGGAAAGCCATGACAGCTCTTCAAACTGCCCTTCCAAACTCTATATACAGAGGTTTCAAGAAGTGCAAAACAGCTAAACAGCTGTGGGATGCACTGAAACTGATGTATGAGGGTTCTTCTGAAGCCAAGGAGAACAAGAAAGATCTCCTGAAGTAGTAGTTTGAAAACTTCACCTTCAAAATAGGTGAGACCATGACTCAGCAATACTTTAGGTATGTTGAGATTGTGGATACCCTAGTGGATGGAGGAGTTGCTCTTGACATTGTAAGGAAGTTCATGTCCTCACTTCCTAGGCAATGGACACACTACTGTGTGGTGATCAAGAAAACTGAAAATCTCAAAACTCTCACTCTGACAGAGTTATATGGGATTCTCAGTGGCTACCAGATGGAGATGAACATGCAGGGTTCATCTGGCAACTCCAACAATCAAATGGGTTTAGCCCTACATGTGGTTGAAAGGGATAGCATAGAACCCAAACATCATCTTGTATGCTACCCTGACAACTCACCCAAGGGTCCTTTCATCACCTTCCCAGAGACACCAAGGGAGAACTACACTCAAGGAAGCCCATTCCAAGAGACAAGCTCTTCTCAAGCATTTGTGTCTTCTGATGAAAGCTGGGGCAACTCTTTTCACTCTTGAAGACTTGGACTGTATCCATCCAGATGATATGGAGTACATGGAAATAGTCCAGTAGATGGCTCTTCTCACTCACAGAGCCAAGAAGTTCTACAAGAGGACTGGAAGGAAGTTTCCAAGCAATGCAACCAGTGGAAAGTTTGGACTGGACAAAGGCAAAGTCAAGTGTTACAACTGTAACTTGATGGGCCACTTTTCCAGAGAGTGTAAGGCACCTAGAACCAATGGTGGCCAAACACAATCCAGACCAAACTACACTGACAAAGCTCTTATAATGAGAAGTCAAGCAGCAAGCTGCTGTTGCTGTTGAAGAAGGAGGCTTTGACTGGAGCTTTCAGGTGGAAGATGCTTCTCCAAACCAGCACTGATGGCAGATCATGATGAAGCCAAGGTATTAGAACATCTCTATACTCCTTAATGCATTGCTAAAGTTAATAGGTACAGGTCCTATAACTTGGAACTGAGATCTGATATTGAGTCCTTAACATTTTAAAATCTGATTTTAAAAAGTCCGAAAATGATTATAAGCTGAAAATAGAGGACTTAGAGAAAACCATTTCAGTTCTAAAACATGAACACACAGATTTTAGAACTCAAATCAAGATCTCATAACCAAGCTAACTGAGTGCCAGGCTGAGCTTGTGATCAGCAAAGCAGGGCAAAAAAGAATGTTCTTGAAGAAAGACCTTCAAGAACATGATATCCTCATCCCTGCACAACAAAGTGTGCTATCAAAACAGACAGGGACTGGGATCAAATGAGATAGCTCCTCCACACACAACTTGTCTGTAAGATCCCCTAGGTGTGGAACTTGTGAAGATGAGCTTCCTCTCATAGATCCTATGATGAGTGGAGGATGAAGATGAGATATAGTGAAGAATCCTCTACAAAGAGTGAAGAGGAGGATTCCAAGAAGGGCCACTATCCTTCTGAGGAGAAAGTGAAGACTGTGATGACCAAGTCCATGAGAAAGAACTTGATCAGAAAGAGCAAAAGAAAGGCAAGGAAGGCTCAAGAGATCAAGGCTGCTTTGCTCTGACTCTAAGCAAAACGAGTTTTTATTTCTATTCTGTTAAAGTTTGAAAGTGAAGAGTACTAAAGACATCAACCAAAACTCTTCTGCTAAGAGTTCTGTTCTTGTTCAACATCTCAGTAGCAAGAAGAAGACTGATTTGCTGTGTACCACTGCTACACAGCCTGGACCATCAAACTCCAAGCACAGTCCTCAGCCCAAGAGGACTGTCTCAGCATCTGTAAAGATGAAGGTGGAGAAGGGATGTGACCAAAAACAGTCTTATTCTCAAGAAAAGGCTCTTGTGAAGAAGAAGATGAATTGTGTTATGTGTGACAGCACTACTCACATTGCAAAGGATTGTCCCTTCAATCCTAAAGGTACTGTCCACATGGCCAAAACAAAGGCTTCAAAGAGTTCCAAGAAGATTCAGGCTTCGGAAGGAAAACCAGTTTCCTTCGGAAGTCTCAAATCTAAAAAGAAGGGAAATGGAAAATTACCTTCGGAAGAAATATTGGTCTCGGAAGAAAAGAATTCTTCCGAAGCACTGAAATCTGCTGCAGTGTTTGCAGAATCTTCCGAAGTATCAGTCATCAAAACTTCCGAATTTCCACAAACTTCCGAAGTTTTGAAGGTCAAGTCCAAGACTCCAAAGGTGGTGTGGATGTCTAAGAAAGACCAAGTGACTAAGATTTCTCCATCTACAACAGCTCAAGATCCTCTTAGTACAACCATAGGATCTATCACTGTTGAATTACCTTCTGTAAATAAGCCCAAGACAAACAAGGATTGGGTTTCCAGATGTGACTAATCATTCTCTTTTGTACAGGGACAGCTGAAGACAAACAGAAATGTTTGGATCATAGACAGTGGCTGCTCCAGGCACATGACTGGTAATAGGTCACTACTCCAGAACTTTGAAAGGATTGATGGAGGACCTGTTGCTTTTGGAGGAGATGAGGTGGTTACATTTCTGGAAGGGGCAAGGTCACAAATGGTAAGCTCAGCATTGAAAAGGTAAACTTTGTTAAGGAGCTTGGATACAATCTTCTGAGTGTATCTCAATTTTGTGATCAGAGTCATAACATGCTCTTTACTGAGCATGAGTGCATTGTTCTTAAGCCTGGTGTGGTCATTCCTCATGAGCATATCCTGCTTAGAGACCCCAGGAAAGGAAACATGTACAAGATGGACTTGCAAGAAACCTCTCCCTTCGGAGAAGTTTCATGCTTTCTATCTAAAGCCAATAGTGATGAATCTTTCCTATGGCATAAAAGAATGTGCCATGTAAACTTTAAGAACATGAACAAACTGATTAAGCATGATTTGGTAACTGGAATGCCAAAGAAAGAGTTTACAAGTGATGATCACTGTGTTGCATGCCTGAAAGGGAAGCAACATAAGGTATCTCATAAGCCTAAGGAAATGAACTCCATCACTACACCCCTACACTTGTTACATATGGATCTCTTTGGCCCCACCAGTGTAATGAGTTTAGGAAGGACCTCATACTGTCTAGTGATCACAAATGATTTTACAAGATTCACTTGGGTCTTTTTCCTTAGAACTAAGGATGAGACTCCTGAGATTCTGAAGAATTTCATCTTAAAGATTGAGAATCAGTCTGATCACAAGGTCAAAATCATAAGATGTGATCAAGAACAGAATTCAAGAATCAAACCCTTGATACATTTTGTGATGATAAGGGTATTGCAAGACAATTTAGTGCTCCCAGGACTCCTCAGCAAAATGGTGTTGCTGAGAGGAGAAACAGGACATTGATTGAAGCTGCAAGAACCATGTTGTCTGACTCTAAACTGCCCATCACCTTCTGGGCAGAGGCAGTCAACACTGCCTGCTATGTGTAGAACAGAGTTTTAGTAGTTAAGACTCATGGGAAGACTCCTTATGAACTTTGGCATAAGAGAAAACCTTTCATTGGTTTTCTCAGGTCATTTGGATGTCCTTGCACCATCTTGAATACCAAAGATCAAATTGCCAAGTTTGCTGAGAAATCAGATGATGGACACTTTATTGGATACTCTTCCCAAGCTAAGGCTTATAGAGTGTACAATCTTAGAACTAGAATAGTTGAGGAGTCAGCCAATGTGACCTTCAATGAACACACACCATGTGTTGCTGGTTCTGGTCCAGATTGGCTATTTGATCTTGATTTGGTTACCAACTGTTTTAATAAATCTTGTGAGAATGTTTCAGGATCTGCAGAAAATTTAAATACAGTGATCCTGACCCAAGATTTGAGCTAGGAAGACCTTCAAGTCATACATCTTCAGCTCCAGTTGGAACTACTTCTGCAAATGAGGTTTCTATCAGCACAACAATGACAAATTCAGCTGATACATCTGGTATGCCTTCAAATTCCAGCTCAGAGGCTCTACAACCAGATAAGAACACCTCAACTGTGGAAGGAAACAATGGTGATGGTGATAGTGACCAGGATTTCTTGATGCCACTAACCACATCATAGATGAGAACATCAATGATGTCACACACTGCTTGGATCAAGTTTCACTTGAAAAGTGTGCTGATGTGGTGGGAAAACATCTATGCCAGATCTAAATTTTTCTAATTTAGATCTTTCTCAACAACTTGCTGTGATTCCTCAGCTTAGGATCCACAAGTCTCATCCTACCACAACATCATTGGAGATGTTGTCTCCAGGGTAAAGACAAGAGGACAAACCATGAAGCAAATGTTTGTCTTCACTCTTGTTTTCTATCCCAGATAGAGCCGAAGAAAGTTGAGGAGGCTCTAAAGGATGGAAGTTGGGTTGAAGCTATGCAACAAGAGTGCTTTAATTCAAAAGACAGAAAGTTTGGAACCTTTGTCCTCTTCCTTCTGGGAAGACTACCATAGGAACCAAATGGGTGTTTAGGAACAAGAAGGATGATAGAGGCATTATCATCAAAAACAAAGCTAGACTGGTTGTTCAAGGATGCACACAAGAAGAAGGATTGACTACACTGATGTCTTTGCTCCAGTGGCAAGATTAGAAGCTGTTAGGATATTCCTGGCATTTGCTGCATCCAAGAACTTCAAGGTCTTTCAACTTGATGTGAAATGTGCCTTCTTATATGGAGTGATAGATGAAGAGGTTTATGTCAAACACCACCTGGTTTTGTAGATCCTGATCATCTGATTATGTCTGCAAGCTTGACAAAGCTCTCTATGGGCTGCATCAGGCACCCAGGAAGTGGTATGAGACACTGTCTGAGTATCTCTGTAAACATGGATACAGGATAGGTATTATAGATGGAACTCTCTTCATCAAAGGACAAGGAAAAGACATATTGCTAGTTCAAGTATATGTGGATGACATCATCTTTGGTTCAACTAATCCAAAGCTCTGCAAAGACTTTGAGAAGCTGATGAAAGACAGATTTGAAATGAGTGCCATGGGGGAACTCAATTTCTTTCTGGGAATTCAAGTGAAGCAAGTTGAAGATGGCATCTTCATAAGTCAGTCAAAGTATGTTCAAGACATATTCAAAAGTTCAATATGACTGACTGTAAGATTGCTAAGACACCCATAGCCAGAAATCACTCCCTTGTCCTGATCTTGAGGGGGAATGTGTAGATGAACACTTATACAGGGCTATGATTGGGTCTCTTATGTATCTTACTGCTAGTAGGCCTGATATCATGTTTGCTACATGCATCTGTGCAAGATATCAAGCCAACCCTAAGATGTCTCATCTTATCACTATCAAAAGGATTCTAAGATACCTCAAAGGTGCATCAAAACTTGGTCTATGGTATCCCAAGAATTCTGACTTCAATCTGTATGCTTATACAGATAGTGATTATGGTGGTTGCAATATGACTGCAAAGTCTACATCTGGGGGATGTCATTTCTTGGTGGAAGGGTTGTCTCATGGCAATGCAAGAACAATCCTGTGTCTCTGCATCAACTGCTGAAGCTGAATACATTGCTGCAGCTAGCTGCTGTGCTCAAGTGCTTTGGATTAGAATCAAATGCTAGACTATGGGTTAAATTTCAGGAGACTCCAATCCACATAGACAACAACAGTGCTATCTCAATTACAGAGAACCCTGTGCAGCACTCAAGGACAAAGCACATCAATATCAGGTATCATCTAATAAGAGATAATTATGAAAAGGATTAATTAAACGTCAAGGTTCACACAATGAACAATATGCGGATTTGTTTACAAAGGCTTTTGATGAACAAAGATTTAAATATCTAATATCAGCTATTGGGATGATCAACCCTGAGTAATTTTTCTTAAAACTAATTCTTATTATTTCTTAAAAAATGTGTGTTCTAAGTTGTCTAGTCTATCATCTTCATAAGCTCATGTTTTTTTCTCTTGGATTAGAAGACTTTCCTTAGATTAATTGATGATTTTATACTTCGGAAGTTATGCATTTTAACTTCGGAAAAAATCACACCTTCAAAATATTTAACTGTCTAAGAAATTTACCTTCGGAAGAAATTTCAATTTTATCTTCCGAAGCTTAAATAGTTATCTTAGACACTTACTTATTTTCAAGGACCTTTTCTTCCGAAGTAATATTAACTCTCGGAAGCTTTGTTGATCTCTATACAAAGCACTCAAGTCTTAATTTTTCCTCCGAAGCAAAATCATCAAATACTCTCAGGAAATTCTTCCGAAGTCATTTTAGCTTCGGAAGCTTTTTCATTAAAACTTCCGAAGATAATTTACCTTCGAAGCTTGTTGATTTCCAAGAAAACTACTTTTTGAGCAAAAGTAAACTACTTTTTCAGAGGTGGGACCGACATCCGGATTTCAAAGTTTATCCTCTTTCATTAAACTTTTATCTGAAATCCTCTCTCTCATATAAACCCAACGGTTTCCCCCTCTTCTATCATCTGCTCTTCCTCCAAACCTAAACCCAAAATTTTCTCTCTGAAATTTCTTTCTTTCTTCTTTCTTGTTCTTAAGCTACCTCACAATGGCTAACCTTGCTCACAGAAATGATCCCAACTTTACCATGCAGCTACACAGACAACACAATCAGTTGCTCTATTATGCTCTGAGAAAGATCCTCATTTCTCAGAGGTTTGCCGTTTCTTGTCTCTGTCCCACTACTTCACCTCCCTAACCATTGATCCTCCCCTCTATGAGGATCAGTTGCTTGAATTCTGGAAGACCTGCCAAGAGGTCATTATGGACGGGGAGAACGCACTGTCTGCCACAGTGCAGGGGAGAACAATCTTCATCACTCCAGCCATCATCAACCGACATCTTCAGCTGGATGATAAAGAAGGTGAGGTGTTCTTCCCAAAGGAAGCTGTAAATCATTCCTTTGAGCAGATGGGCTACGAAGGAGATTTCTCTGTAAAGACCTTCAGGAAAGGGAAGGTCTCATCCAAATGGAGATTCCTGCTCCATGTAGTCATTCACAGCTTATCAAACAAGCATGGTGGATGGGACCAGATTCCTGAAGATCTCTCCTTCATAGTCAATGGAATGGTTCAAGGGGTCAAATTCAGGTATTCTCAATTTGTTTATACAAATTTGCTTGCTAATTTAGACTCCTTAGAGTACTACATGTTTCCTAGATATGTCCAGTACATTCTTAACTGTGAACTGGGCTCACAGTTAAGGGAAACGGTAACACTCTTAAATTGGGACTGATGAAGCCCGGCATCTTTAAAATATTGAGAAAGTCCACTGTTGGATTCTCTGGGGTAGAAACAGCCCTAGTCCCAAAAATGTTAGAGCTCATTGCTCAAGGTGACAACCTAGCAGCACAGCTAGTGTTGAACCCACACCTGCTGCTTTCCAACCTCCTACACAGCCTCAAATATCCATAACCTACCAAAGAAAATCCAAACGAACCCCTGCTCAGACTATTCAGTCTGAGGAGGCCCCCATATACTCACCAATACTGGAAGAAGTGGATATTGGAGCTCCCATTTCTCCTGAGGAGCAGACCACTCCCATCTTTTCTAGAATCAGTGCTGAGGTTCCTCATGCTCAGCCTGATGAGCTCATTAGCCCTACTGCTTTAAGCCATCACTTTGAGTCTCAACACTCAAGTGATCAACCTTCAGGGGACAGTTACCATCCCCAGCCTATAGATCTCAACCAACCAATTCCAAACCTTGACTTCAATACTGATGAAGATCTAGGTTTCAGTGAGTATAATGAGTCTCTCTTCTTTTCCCCTACTCCAAGAGAGATGAATACTCCTGAGTCTCCTACATCTATCCCACATCAGTCACCTACAACTAAGGTGGACACTTCTGAACTTGTTCAGAATGTCCATATGGAAGAGGCTCTCACTTCTGCAAGTGATTACATCATTAAGACCTCAACCATGGCAACTCAGCCTACTGACATCTCAACTGAGACTGCCAGTAAGCAGAGGAAATCCAATAGCCAAGAACTCAAAACTGGTCATGAGAGAAAGGACTCTGGTCCAATCTTCTCCACCCCCAGTGATTCTTCTGATGAAGATGAGGGGGATCTGAGACTAAAGGTGCAACAACTATCCAAAACATGCACCTATTTAGTCTCAAAGGTCAGTCACCTTGAATCTCAAGTGACTACCTTAAACAATAGGATCAATGATCAGCAACTTGAGATTTCATATCTTAAGCAAAAACTAGATGGGAGACCTTTAAGGAGAGCTCAACCAGGAACACAAGGACCTGTGGATGTGATTGATCTATCCTCCAGCTCACCTATGCAAGTGGGTGATGCTACCAAAAAGGGGGAGAAATTCTTTACAGCCACAGAACCTGGGAGTTCCTCTGAGAGAATGGACATTGAGGACTCACCATCCTCACTTGCAACTGTGCATTCTCAGCAACCTCCTCTAGATCACATTGATGTGGACTACACAGAATCCTTCATACAGAGTTTGTTTGAGGATGGGATACCAAGAGCCATGTCACCTTCATCATCCTTTAATCACATCATTGGATGGAGGTATGACAACAACTGGAAGGCTCTCATCATCATAAGAGTTCAAGGACAGCAAGAAGTTTTTAATTTTCAGACCATGAACTACTATGAAGGTCTGGATCTAGTCAACATGCCACTTGTCAACCCAAGCCAATCAAGACAAGCTGACAGACTGGCTGGAAGAATCCAAGACAGGATCATTGCAGAGTTCAGCCTAAGAAGGAGACTAAGGCAATCAGGCAATGTCATCGGTCAACTGGATGTTGAGGCAGACCTAAGATTAGCTTCATAGGGGAAACCTTGACTGAAGGCCCAGTGATAGAACCTGAGAGCCCTGTCTCATCATCTCCAACTGCTGCAGAGATCCATATTCCTTCTGAGACACCTGCTGGTGAAGGTGCTTCTCAACCTCTCTCGGCCTGAGCTCAGATGCTGCAATGAGCAATGAAGGCCAAAGCTCTCTCCACCCTGAGTCACAAAGGTCTGTGAGTGACAAAGGGAAAAAATGACATCTGAGGAGATTGAGGAGGAGGAGAGAGAGAGGAAAAAGAGGCTAAGGGGAGAAGGTTCCTCTACTGAGTCTCCAAGATCATGGAGTCTGCAATCAGGGCTGCCCCCAGACCAGATACTCAGAATGATGAGTTAAGGGCAGTCAGGATTAACTATCTGCAGACTAGGAACTATGACATAGATAATATCATTTCTCTCCCCTTGGATGAATTGAATGAGTTGGTTGATCTGGAAAGGTCAAGAGAGAGAAGGAGGCAGAAGATGCAGAACTCCTAGTACAGATCAAAGAAGAAAGAAAAAGAAAAAGACTGTACAGAGGTATGCCTACCCTCTCACCAGTTCAGGAAAGCCCTGAACAAGAGGATGTGGTTCAACAAGAACCTCAGGTAGATAAGGAAGAAGACAGAATCAAGATGATTAACTACCTGAGTGCCACAGGTCTCTATCAGGCAGATGCACTCCTTCCCTTACCTTATGACTATGTTGAGTTTGAGTATTAAAACAACTTGAGCTTGAGCTAGTCAAGGAAAGAAAGACAACAAAGAGGAAGATGAGGGAAGAAGCTGTAAAGTCAAGAGCCATCATCCAAAAGAGCATGAAGAAGTCTGCTGATAGGTAGAGGATGATGAGCTTCTTGAAGCTGTATGGATTCTCTGGAAGGAGACTTGGACCTATGTCTCTATCCACTATGGATGAGCATATCAGGGTAATCAAGCAGAAGATCAAGAGTGGAGTGCTCACTGACTTACACTCCACTCCAAGTCAGGCCCCACCGGAAGTGGAGGTTAAGGTTGAACAAACAGACACAACATAACCCGGACCTCCTGCTAATGCTCAGCAAGCTTCATCTTCTGATCCACAGCAGGGTCAACCTCCCTCTCCTTCTGAGCCTGAGAGAGAGGAAGTTCCAACTGAGAGACACAGTAAATATCAATCTGGTGCTGTAGGCCAGTCTTCTCAGTTAAAATTTGGAAAGAGAAAGAAGAGGATGGCTTCTAAATCAATCTAAAGTTTTCTAAGTGTTTTGGTAGCATCAGCCTAGGGGGAGTTTGTAGAGATATGAAAGAGGCTGATGCAACCTAAACATCTTTAGTCTCTCCTGCATGCTGCACAAGTGCATTGAAGTGGAATGCTTCGGAAGTTTCACATGTGCAACAGAAATACTCTAAGTGTGAAATCTTCCGAAGCCAAGACCAACATCTTCCGAAGCCAAAGATGAAGTATTCCGAAGCCTCAGAGACAAAGTCTTCCGAAGCTTCAAGTTCATGAAGACAGATTTCTTCTTAAGACTTTTAACATATGCTTTATCTGATGTACTGTTCCATAAAGCTGGACACCTTTCCGCTGCAACTCTACAAGTCACCAACTAACATGGTTTGGTGAAAAGGTCCATGCTTTTGGTAACTGTACATTGAGGTCTTGAGTCTGTATACTTTCTACTTTATGTACTTTATCCTTTTTGTAATAGAAAAGGATGTGAGCTATGGCATTTCATAGTCACAAGTCAAAAGGCAATCTGCCTTTTGACTCTACAATTGATTTTGTTTGTGTCTACTCAATTGTATCCAGCTGGCTTTCAAAGTATAGCCAGCTGTAGGATGTAGTATAAGTATCTCATGTTCTTGTATCTTTTATTTATGCTTTGTAACACTTGTAATAGAACATAGAGAAAGCAATATACTGTATTCTTGAAAACCATATACTTGTGTTCTTTGTGTTCTGTCTCTTTCATTACTTGTGTTCTTAGTGTCTTATCTTGGTTAATCCAGTTTACTGTTTGATTAAAGTTTGGTTAATCTCCTCTTTGTGTTGTTGTGTTGTAACTCACACCCTTCAACGATCCTGCAATTCATGTTCTTAAAGTTTACATGGCACGTTCTTTTTATGCCAGATAAAGGACTCATCACTATTATCTTTAGATAGAAAGCATAAAACTTCTCCTAAGGGAGATGTTTCTTGTAAGTCTACCTTGTACATGTTCCCTTTCCTAAGGGCTTTGAGTAGGATATGCTCACGAGGACTAACCACCCCAGGCTTGAGAACAATGCATTCATGCTCAGTAAAGAGCATGTTATGACTCTGATCACAAAATTGAGATACACTCAAAATATTGTATCCAAGCTCCTTGACAAAGTTTACCTTCTTAATGCTGAGCTTACCATTTGTGACCTTGCCCCTTCTAGTAATGTAACCACTATCATCTCCTCTAAAAGCAACTGGTCCTCCATCAATCTTTTCAAACATTTGGAGTAGTGACCTATTGCATGTCATGTGCCTGGAATAGCCAAGATCAATGATCCATACGTTTCTGTTTGTCTTTTGTTGTTCTTGCACAAAAGAGATGGTTAGTCATATTTGGAAACCCAAGCCTTATTGGTCTTGGGCTCATCAAAAGAAGTTGAAGGTAATGCAATAGTAATAGATCCTATAGTCATGTTTTGAGGATCTTTTGCTGATGTTGATGGAGATTTTTCAGTCAATTGGTCTGTTAGGACGTGTACGAACGGAGTACTAACTGATTAACGGTGTACCAAACCAAATAATGCGGAATCTTATTTGAATGGCAATCCAATCAGTGAGAACGCGAGTAAAATCAATCCAAGAATGAAGCTAAACGTTAAGAATGATAATAGGATGATTTACTGCGATCTATGAAATTGGAACAGGTGGAATAGGGTCTCTGGATGGCTAGGGAGCGATTTAGTGCGTAGGTATTCAAATTGTTGAAAGTGTTCAGTTTTTCCACGAATTAAGTGGTATTTATAGGTTAGGGTTAGTCAATCGTACGACTGGACCATTAGCATGGTTCAGCCGTGCGACTAAAGCATGCGACTGAGTCAATCACACGACTGAAGGTTCAGTCGTGCGACTGAGTCATCCGTATGTCTCAGTCGTGCGACTGATCCAGTCTCCTGGTTCAATCGTGCGACTGGTCCATTAGCATGAAATATTCATGCGTATGAACCATTAGCATGGTCCATTCGCATGAAAACTTCATACGACTAAGTTTGAATATGTTTCTCAATCATTACTTGACTAAGATCTATTCAAACAACCTCAAACCTATATAGTTGGTTCAATATGCGTTAATAAATAATAAACATTAAAACATACACTGAAACATTAAACATTAAGATCAACAATCATATATTATGTTTCATTCAACTCATTCGTTTCATTACATTTAGGACATGAAAGACATATTACATTAAAATTGTAAACTGGGTACATATGTATCAACATGGTCTTTCTTTGTCTTCCACACCACCTTTGGAAGCTTAGACTTGACTTTTAATACTTTGGAAGTTTTGTTGACTTTGGAAGTTTTGATAACTGAACCTTCGAAAGATCTTGCTAGCACTACAGCAGACTTCGATGCCTCGGAAGTATTCCCATCTTCCGAGACCAAATTGTCTTTCGAAGACAATTATCCACTTACCTTCATCTTCATTTTGGAGCTTCTGAAAGAAAGAGATTTTCCTTTAGAAGCTTGCTTCTTCTTGAAGCTATTAGAAGTCTTTTTCTTGGTCATATGAAGAGTCCTTTTTGGATTGTAAGGACAATTCTTAGCAAGATGAGAAATACACTCACACATGACACATTCCATCTTCTTCTTCTTAAGGAGCCTTCTTCTGTGAACAAAGTTGAACTTGATCACTTTCCTTCTCCACCATTATCTTTCTAGATGCAGTGGAAGTTCTTTTAGGGTGAGAACTTCCTTTGGAGTTGGATGGTTCAGGTTGTGCAACAATGGTACACAACTGATCAGCCTTCTTCTTGCTGCCTGGATGAGTTGAAACTAAACTAGAACTCTTGGTACTAGAGTTCAAGTTTGTATCTTCAGTCTTTACCACTTCAAATCCTGCAGAGATGAAAACTTGTTTCTTCTTAGATTTGAAGGTGGTCTTGATCTCTTGAGCCTTCTTTGCTTTTCTTTTGCTCATCCTGATCAAGTTCAATCTCATACACTTGGTCATCCTAGTCTTCTTACTCTTCTCAGAAGGATAGTGACCCTTCTTAGAATCCTCTTCTTCACTCTTCTTAGAGGCATTCTCCACTATCATTTCTTCATCCTTTTCAGTCAAAGGGTCTATAAGAGGAAGCTCATCTTCACAAGTTCCACACATGGGAGATCTTACAAACAAAATTATGTGTGGAGGAGTTATCTTACTAGATCCTAGCCTCTGCTTATTCTGATAACAAACTTTTGCATGCAAGGATGAGGATATAATGTTCTTGAAGGTCTCTTCTTCAAGAACACATTTTTCTTCTCTGGCTTTGCTAATCACAAGCTCAGCCTGACATTTAGTCAACTTAGTTATCAGATCTTTGATTTGAGTCCTGTAATTTGTATGCTCATGTTTAAGAGCTGAAATGGTTTTCTCTAAGTCTTCTATCTTTAACTTGTAGTCATTTTTAGCTCTTTTAAAATCAAATTTTAATATATTCAAGGACTCAAGATCAAATCTTATTTTTAAGTTATAGGACTTGTATATATTTACTTTAGCAATACATTCAGGTGTACAAAGATGTTCCAATACCTTTGCTTCATCATGGTTAGCCATCAATGCTTGGTTTAGAGATAAATCTTCCACCTGAAAGCTCCAGTCAAAGCCTCCTTCTCAATAGCAACTGCAGCTTGCTGCTTTGGCTTCTCATTTTGGGTGGCTTTCTCAGTGTAATTTGGTCTGGTTTGTCCTTGGCCACCATTTGTCCTTAATGCCTTTCACTCTCTTGCAAAGTGTCCTATTTGGTTACAGTTGTAACACTTCACTTGACTTTTATTCAACCCAAACTTTCCATTGGCTACATTGCTTGGAAACTTCCTTCTTGTCCTCTTGTAGAACTTCATGGCTATGTGAGTGAGAAGAGCCATCTGCTGGACTGTTCCCATATACTCCTGATCATCTGGATGGATATAGTCTAGGTCCTCAAGGGTGAATAGAAAGTTGCATGTGCTTTTATCAGAAGACATAAAGGCATGTGAAGAGCTTGTCTCGTGGAATGGGCTTCATTAAGAGTAGCTTTCTCTTGGTGTCTCTAGGAAGGTGATGAAAGGACCCTTTTATAAGTTGTTAGGGTAGCATATAAGATGATGTTGAGGTTCTATGCTATCCCTTTCAACCGCATGCAGGGTTGAAGTCACTTGATTATTGGAGTTACTAGATGAACCTTGCATGTTCATCTCCATCTAGTATCCACTAAGAATATCATACAACTCTGTCAGGGTGAGAGTCTTAAGGTTCTCAGTCCTCTTGATAACCACATAGTAGTGTGTCTATTGCTTAGGAAGAGAGGACATAAACTTCCTCACAATGTCCCTGTTCTCAAGAGTCACTCCAACATCCACTAGAATGTCCACAATCTCAACATTCCTGAAGTATTGTTGAGTCATGGTTTCACCTGTTTTGAAGGTGAAGTTCTCAAACTACTGCTTCAGAAGATCCTTCTTGTTCTCCTTGGCTTTAGTTGATCCCACATACATGAGCTTCAGTGCATCCCACAGTTGCTTGGCTGTTTTGCACTTCTTGAAGCCTTTGTATATGGAGTTTGGAAGAGCAGTTTGAAGAGCTGCCATAGCCTTCTGATCAATCTCTACTTCCCTTATGTCTTTATCAGAATAATGAACTACAGCCTTTGGAATAGTAGCTAAAAAGGTGCTTGATATGTAAGGTCCCGAGATAACAGATTCCCATATCCTGGAGTCTTGTGACTTGATGAAACCTTCCATTCTTTGGCACCAAGTGTCAAAGTCTTCAAGAGTGATCAGTTGGGACTTTGTCGTGGTTTTAGTTTCCATATCAGCTTTAGTGATAGCTGCCATTTTAGATGTTAAGTGTTTTGTGTGTGAGGGATCTTAAGATGTTAAGATCTTACAATCAAGAGTCTGGAATGCTTTGATACCGATTACAGGATCGTTTAAGGGAATTCTGGTCACTTACAACACAAAACATAATGAGGAGAGCAAATTTAGAACACTTAATAGATCTGTAGAGATTAATGAAGAGGCTGATGCAACCTAAACATCTTTAGTCTTTCCTGCAAGCTGCACAAGTGCATTGAAGTAGAATGCTTTGGAAGTTTCACATGTGCAACAGAAATACTCTAAGTGTGAAATCTTCCGAAGCTAAGACCAACATCTTCCGAAGCCAAAGATGAAGTCTTCTGAAGCCTTAGAGACAAAGTCTTCCGAAGCTTCAAGTTCATGAAGACAGATTTCTTCCGAAGACTTTTAGTAACATGCTTTATCTGATGTACTGTTCCATAAAGCTGGACACCTTTCCGCTGCAACTCTGCAAGTCACCAACTAACATGGTTTGGTGAAAAGGTCCATGCTTTTGGTAACTGTACATTGAGGTCTTGAGTCTGTAACTTTCTACTTTATGTACTTTATCCTTTTTGTAATAGATAAGGATGTGAGCTATGGCATGTCATAGTCACAAGTCAAAAGGCAATCTGCCTTTTGACTCTACAATTGATTTTGTGTGTGTCTAGTCAATTGTATCCAGCTGGCTTTCAAAGTATAGCCGGCTGTAGGATGTTGTATAAGTATCTCATGTTCTTGTATCTTTCGAATATGCTTTGTAACACTTGTAATAGAACATAGAGAAGGCAATATACTGCATTCTTGAAAACCAAATACTTGTGTTCTTTGTGTTCTATCTCTTATATTACTTGTGTTCTTAGTGTCACTACTTGGTTAATCCAGTTTACTGTTTGATCTAAGTTTAGTTTATCTCTTGTTTGTGTTGTTGTGTTGTAACTTATACCCTTCAATGATCTTGCATGATCAAATAGGAAACTGATAACACAATATTGACACTTAGAACACTAGCAAAGACCTAAGATGTTTTTGAACAAGAACAAAAACAACACAAGTGTTTTGGTTTTTAAGGATGTTGTATATTTCTCTCAAGTTCTTTTACAAGTGTATAAGCATTGAGATAAGTTACAAAGACCTAATATGCTTATACTACATCCTACAACTGGTTATACTTTGAAGGCCAGCTGGATACATGATCTAAACAACTACAAAATCAATGTAGAGTCAAAAGGCAGATTGTCTTTGACTTGTGACTATGACATGATATAGCTCATATCCTAATATATTACAAAAAGGATAAAAAGTACATAAAGTAGAAAGTAAAGGACTCAAGACCTCAATGTACAATTTCCAAAAGCATGGACCTTTTCACCAACTTGTGAATTTGGTGAGTCAGCAAAGTCGTAGCGGAAAGGTGGTCCAGCTTTATAGAAAAGTACATAAGATAAAAGCATGTCTTCAAAAGTCTCCAGAAGATAATTGTCTTTACTTCTTGGCTTCGGAAGACTTTTTCCTTGAAGCTTCGTAGGACTTCACTTTAAGCTTCGATAGATGTTGGTATTAGCTTCGGAAGATTTTACACTTAGAGTATTTTCTGAGATTATGTGTAAAACTTCCGAAGCATTCTACTCAACACTTAGTGCATGCATGCAGGATAGACTTTTAGATGTTATTAGATGTTTTTGGATGCATCAGCCTTATACAATACCTTACAGACTTGATCTTCTATCTACGAAGGATTTGTATAAACTTCTCAGCACCACATCTGGAAAGAACAAAGAAACAGATAAGTATCTTCTCTTTTTAGTGGTGAAAGTTTTGAGAAGTAGACACAAGTAAGGTTTTGGTAGCATCAGCCTGGGAGGAGTTTGTTGGATCAAGTAAGGCTCATGCAACCAAAACAAACACATAGAACATTTTTGGTACAACTGAGAAGGAACTTCCGAAGGCAAATGCTGAACTTCCGAAGGCAAAAGCTGAACTTCCGAAGGTCAAGGCTGAAAGAGCTTCCGAAGAGGAACTCTAACTTCCAAAGACAAAGTCTTCATTCTTCCGAAGTTCAACACTTAGAAGATTCCAAGACAATGACTTCTGAAGTATGAAGTCTTAAAGATCATCACAAGCCTTGAAAGAAGTAGACTCTTCCGAAGTATAAGTGGCTTTGGAAGAATAAGTTCTTCCGAAGCCAATTAACCTTCTGAAGAGCCTACTATGAACCAGTGGACATAAATATGCTCTTTCTGACAAGCTGCTGCAACCTCTGAGATACTGCATGACGCTTTCCCACTCCCATGTATTTGACCATACTTTATTCCACTGTTCATTCCTTATCAGTTAGTACAGTTACCAACTTTAGTTGGTGACAAAAGGTAAGTCATGGACATGCCATGACTACCAACTCTTAGATAATATTTATCTTAAATATCTTACTTCTAGCAATGTAGTATTTGTTTAGTTATAAGTTTTCAGCTGGTATCAAAGTATAATCGACTGTAGATAGTAGTATATATAGTTTCTCATTGTAACTCATTTAGCATGCTTGTAAGAGTCTTGTAATACTTTGAGTTGAGAAGTAATATATACAAGTATCTTGAAAAACCTATCTTCTTGTGTTTTCTTACATAGTATATTATTATCAACTCTTAAAGGGATTCTGCATCATCAAACCGAGTGCGACTTAATGAGTTCGAGAGATAACATTTGTGTTGACTGACAAAACTCGATCCTGCACAATGGAATGTTCTTTATGCATCGAACATATGGAATCAGTAGATCACATTCTAGTTACATGCGCTTTCGCATCGGGTATTTGGGTAGTTGTTTTGGACTGGTGTAAGATTCCGATGAGAAATTTCACTCGGTTCGTGAGATAGTTACATGGGCTCCAGAAGTCATGGGTTCACCAAAGATAAAAAAGAGTGTGTATTGTATTGTAACAACTTCGTTATGGTTTATTTGGCTGGCAAGGAATGGTCATATTTTCAACGGGAGAACTTTTCATGTGTTAGAGACGATGGAAGAGATCAAGGTCAACTCATTTTGGTGGATCAAATATAAAGCGAAATTTAAGGACGTAGATTGACATTCAGCTTTAACTTTTAAGTTTATTGTAGTGTGTATTGGGCCCTAGCATCTTGCTAGTGGTGATTATACGTTTCATAATAAAATTTTCTTTTGTTTGGCTGGTGAAAAAAATTTGCAACTAACCTATTAGTGGGCATAAGCATCAAAAGCGTGTAAAAATTATACACAAACTCATGGACATTGGCTATAAAACAAACAAGTACGTCACAATGATATAAGAGAAAAACAAAATATTTGTAGAATTAGTAGTAAATATTACAATCATAAAAGTACTAAAACATTAAAAAAACAAAAGAAACGTCACACATAGCTGCATACAATAAAAAAGGGTTGAAAAAAGCTAAAGGGGAGTGGGGGGCCAAGACTCGAATATAGGACCAATGAGTAGAAAGGTGCAATTCATATTCATTAACAAGGTATTCTTTTGGTTAATGGTTTGTTTAAACATGTACTAATCTTTGAATTTCACACGTCGGTGGCAAAGGGGAGGCCACCAACATTGCTAATTGTGTTGTATAAGATGTTCTATAAAGTTTCTAATATATCATTGCGACAATTTTAATTTTATCTAAGTTTTATTGTAATTTCATTTGAAACTTAGTTTTGTGTGATGATTTATAAGTATATATTTAACTCAAAAACATATATGTCATCTAAGTTGTTTCAAAATTTCATACCATATGCTAGCCATGCCATTGGGGAATGTTTCCATGATAATTGATTGCAAGCGTTAATTATCTACGATGTTTTAGTAAATATTTTTTTATGTGATTACACCTTACAAAATATGACGTTTTGTAAAATTATGAACTTGTTACGACATGTTTATTTTAATAGGTATTTTAGCATGCTTCATTTAAATTACCATCGTGAGATGTTCTTTATTTTTTAATCTTGTTAATTTTTTTGATTTTTTTTTTTAAGTTTGGGTATTTAAAACAAAGGCACAACAACTTTATATTTTTATCTTTATGTACTTTACCACCAAAATGTTACTGTCACAACACGTTGCAGACAGCTTTGGGTTGTAAACGAAGGGTCGGCCAGAAATTTGTTGCCTGTGGTGCTTAACATGACAGTTATTATAATGATTAACTATGCAACTTACTCTATAGCTATTGCAACATTATGGTTCATATTGAAAGCATAAAATGATATTGTTAAATTTCAACTCGGTTTTAGTGTTTAGAGCGGTGGATGAAGTAATCTATAATTCGAATGGCTTGTTTTTTATATATATATGTTTGTCCGTTAAAAAAAGTTTAACCCACAAAAGCTGTAAACATTCACTTTTAATTCAGATAACTTTAACATATGCGATCATATCTATATTTACTCACTTGATGGTATTTTTCATGGAACTAGGTGTGTTTTACACTGAAATAATTGCGTGTACGTAAGATTACTAAGATAAAGCATAAATATCTTTGCATCTACTTTTCACAATAATTTTGGACCATCCATGTTTCACAACTTGTTAATGTCACTTTCCCTAACAAAGAGCCCATGAAAACCATATGGAACCCGGTGAGGCAACTTCACGGTAGCAACAATCTCAAGTGTCGGTGACTTAGCATCCATCACGACGAACCTTGACTCACCGGTGTTCTCGTTATGCACATAAGAGACTACATACCCGTCATCCTCATCGGCTTCTGGGTTGTCTGGTTCCCTAGCTACAAAGAACGGTTCACCGCCAAAACAACCAGGTCCAAACAACCGGCTTGCAACTATGCATTCACGGCGGTCTACTTCAGATAGCGACACATCTAGCTTCACAACGCCGGAGATCTTTGGCATCGGATCCCCAACTCCACAATACATATACCTGCATGTTTGTATCACACATCAGTATTCAGAAAAAAAGAATTATACCTAACATTCTTTAAAAATATCTTCTAGTAAAACAATAAAATCGAAAACGTTATCTTTGTGTAATAATTATTCTCTGAATTTTGTCTACATAAATGAATTTTGTTTACACATGGCTCCCTATTTTGAAAACTATTATATCTATTCAACATTTAAACACATGGCTTAAATAACTTTTCTAATTATAGTATCGTCAATCTTGTTTACATTAATGTAAAATCAGAAAAAAAAAACAAGAATCAAACACCTAAAGTTGTCTAACATTTACTGGTTTTTTATAATTAACTTTTAATAATAAAAATCGTAGAAAATAAATGAATTTTGTTCTAGCAAAATAGAAACGAACCTATTCTTTACAGCAACAAAAGCCGGATTAATGACACCAAAATCAAGATTTCGGGTTGAAAGCGGATGCCTTGATACCATTTTGGTTTTTAAATTAATTGTCACTTTTTCCACAGAAGCATGAATCAAATCCATTCTTTCTAAAGTATGCTCCACTGATAATATGTTGGGTGCAACCATCACCACAGTATCACCACCATCCTCCTCCCATGCGTTGATGCAGTGTATGACATTAAGCCCCGGGACCTCGAACCACTTCATCTCCGACTCGTCCTTGGCGTACCGTGGTATCAACCCTAGCCGCGGTACCTTCCCAGGGTCCGCACTGACTGGGGACCCTCCCCCGATCATCTCCATTGGGCTCATCCCGATTTGGATCTCGGGGAAGATGGCGTAGTTTCTGGTGATGGCGAAGTCGTGGAGAAAAGACGGGTTTGTCATTGAAAAGATTGGTACGTCGGGTTGTTTTTCAGCGTTTTCGTTGAAGCGGAAGAATGTTAGGAAAGGGGGTACAGGGCCGTAGCGAAAAGCGAAAGCTTCTTTGGTGAGAGGATCTATTTTTGGGTGAGCGGTCATGCTCATGAACAGCTTGCCGTCAAAGTCTTGACGTCCGACGGTGATTATGTCACCGTCGGATGCAAGTTTGACGGCGTAAGGGAGGTCTGACTCTCCTAGTGCGTAAAGTTGATTGCCAAAAAAGGCTAGACTGGTATTGGCCAGACCAATTCCATTGATTGGGTTAAACTGCCCGGCCAAAAGGCGGCCGGCAGTGACTGCCGCGCGAGCAGCGGAGGCAGTCATACCATTAAATCCTGAAAAGACATTTGGAATGATAGGAAACCCTGCTTCCTTCTCTATGGAAAATTTGTATGTTTTTACGTATCGGCTACAAAACGTGGCTTTTCCGCTGGAGATCCGAATAGCGTGAAGCATGCCATCTCCGTCGAAGAGATGGTAGGGTCCCCGCGGGAGGAACTGCGGGTTAGGCCCGTTACGGAAATAGGCACCATCAAGGCAACTTGGAAGCGTGCCCTCGATGACTTCGCACTCCGTCGGAGGGAGTTCATCCACCGGTGAGAAGTTATCTGACAGAACGTGCTTTGGGTCCACCGAAACCCTTACTGGTGGGTCAATGAAGTTATTAATGATGCTATCGAAAGCGTTGAAGATTGTCGCGGGCAGAGATTGATCTGACCTTTCACGCTTTCTGATGTTTGATGATGTTGTTTGCTTTTTCGCTCCGCTAGGTCTACTGGTGGTCCTACTACTTTGCGGCTTTTCTTCGGTTCTCACCGAATAAACTTTAAAAGGAGACTGCGACAGTTGAAGTTGGTGGTGGTGGTGGTGGTGGTTTTGAAAAGGAGACGACGAAGACGACGAACAAGGTGAAGGTGAAGGTGGCGGTGAAGGTGGTGGCGGCGATGGTGGTGGTGGGTGGGAAACAGTTGAAGTTGGTTGAGGAAACATTGAAATGAAAGACGAGGAAAGAGAGTCCATAATGTGGATCGAATTTAGATGGATGCCTTACCACAAAGCAAAGACGTATCTTTTTATAGTGAATCCTGGAAAACAACCCATCAATCCCGTCAACCATACAAAATACCTTGGATATATATATAATATTTTTTTCTACATTCAATTATTTCTTATATCCATGCAAATTTCATGAAAATAATTAAGATCCAAAAAGATATTTTTTTATTCTTCTAATTTTCTCCGAATGTTTATCTTACCAAAATATTTGGTGGATGTGAAGTGGGACGTATTGATGAAATTATTTATTGGCCAATAAATTTTAAATGAAATTTATCCAACTAATATACTTCAATTTATACAAATGACAAGATATTTTTATTCTTTTTCCTTCAAGAATTGTGTGTTCCTATTTTTTTTCATGTGGAAACCACAAAGTGTTTAGATTTCTACTGTTTTTGTGTTTAAATTGATTATATTTTATCCCAAGTGAACGATTTCTTTTATTTAAATAGTCGATTTATGGGAAAACACAAAAACTCTCGAAAACAACTCATATACAAAACGAATAGCTATTTTTGGCTCAAATTATTTTATTTTTAATTTATTAAACACACAAATTATATTTATGTCCTAGTGTAGTAATGTGAGTTATATTCCCAATACTAATCGCTAGACACATCCTAATACCAAGCCTAGAGAAGTTTAAATAGCTTGTAACTTCAAGCTTCCTCGAAAAACCTCTCTTGAAATCAACTCCTAGTCAAGCTTAGATTTGATTGTTTATAAATAAAGCCGAGCTCGACATGACTCGTTTACAAACCTAGGCGGGTATGACCCAACGCTAACGCACTACAAGAAACACACACAATAACAGGAGTTAGAAAAAAAGGGAAGGCAAGAAGAAAGACAAAAAATAAAAAGCTGCAGTAGGAGTTAAAAAAAAGAAACCTTTATCTTCTTCTTTTGATAGAACTATTACGTATACCCAGTCGGTGAACTTAATGATATGTTTGTTTGTGAGGTGAGAATACATGGAGGCTAATTATCCTTTTAATGTACGTTCATGGACTGATCATGCTCAGAAAAATTCGTTGGAGGAGCATATAACGGGTAAATTTTACATGTTTTATGTTTATTATTTGGTATTTATTTAACTAACTTCATTTTGTTTAACTTAAATGTAGCGACGCTTTGATTTTGATGAGATTTTGCGAGATCATGACTGCGCTCAGATTGAGGGTGACATTCGTTTTGCATATCTCAAACGATTCAGAAATCGAAAAAAAACTTTGCAAAAAGACACTTTGAGCATGTTGGAGGATATGAAGATGTGGAACAAGCAAGGCTCAACCCTCCAAAGAGAATGATCATGAAAATTGGAGGAAAACAATTGATTTTTTCTTAAGTGACGGACACAGAAAAGCCTTGTCATCAAACAAAGCAAACCGACAACAACAACAATACACTAATCGGTGGGGGACTACCTCATATAGTAGTTATTATTACAAGAAGGTAATGCTTTAATTATTTTTATGTGTATTGTATACAAGTATTTATTTAATATATGATATACTTTTAAATGTTAAATATAATAAAAGCATATTTGAGGCTTTTTAAAATACTCATACCAGTAAAGATGAGACCTTTGATAAGGAGATAACAGATCAATAATATGTAAGTTTTATATAAAGTAGAGTTTTAAAATATTAAAGATGGGACCTTTGTATATATACATATATATATATAGGGGAGGGTTCAAATGAGAACCATTTTTTTATGAGAACTCTAGGAACCAATCTCAGTCACTCATTTTTTATCACATGTCATTTCCCCCTTTTTTTAAACGTTCATAACTTTTTTTCACAGCATTATTTTTTCAAAAAAAAATTCATCATAAAATTCAGTATTTTTTTATCTTTCCAACGCCTACCATATTGATATACTTTTCTAAACAAAATCGTACATCCGTTGTTTACATATGTGTAAATCTAGTTATGCACATGTGTAGTACTGGATTTACACACGTGTAAATCCGATATTACACATGTATAAAATGAATTTCGTTAATAAAACGGGAATTTTTTTATTTTTTATAGTTTTTTTATGAAAGAGGGAAAGTTGGGAAACATTTTTGTGTTTTTATTTTTTTATTTTTTTATTTTTATGTTATTTTTTGATTTATAAATTTTTTAAATATGTTTTTGTTAATTACAATTTTGCCATTAAGAACTAGTGGTTGAGATTGGTTCCTAAAGTTCTCACAAAAAAAACTAGTTCTCATTTGATCCCTCCCCTATATATATATGTGTGTGTGTGTATATTAGATCACTTTTTGTTAATTAGTATAGAATCAGCTCAAAGAATGGTTTAATGAACTAAGTCAATCCCAAAACGAAGAAAATCATTCATCAACGCCGAACGAGGTCGGGGTTTTTGAGTCGGTGTTAGGAAAACGCCGCAGACATATTAGAGGGATTGGGTGTTGGAGCAAGAAGAAGGCTAATGCAACCAAAACTAAGTCACTTATATAATTTTGGTGCTGCATGCAAAGGCTTCCGAAGCTTAGTATGGAACTTCCAAAGGTTGTAGAGTTCTTCCAAAGACAAAGTGAAAGATCAACTTCCAAAGACGGAACTCTACTTCCGAAGTCAAGTGTATACTTCCGAAGTTCAAGTCTTAGAAGAATAATTTGAAGACCACTTCCGAAGTATGATGAAAAGAAGAAATCTCCAAGCCTTGGAAGAAGAAACCTCTTTAAGAAGTATAAGTGGCCTCGGAAGTACTTACTCTTCCGAAGCCATTTAACCTTCGGAAGACACTGCTATGAACCAGTGGACACAAGTATGGTCTCTGACACTTCGCTGCAGACCTCTGATACTGTATGGCGTTTTCTCAAAAAGTCATGATGTTGACCATACTTTATTTCACTGTTCATATTTTTATGATAGTACAAGTTAGCAACCTTAGTTGGTGACAAAAGGTAAGTCAGGGACATGTCCTGACTACCAAATCCCAGATAAGACTTTATCCAATATACCTTAAACTATAGTCTTGTAGTATAAGCTTTAGTTATAGGATCCCAGCTGGTATCAAAGTATATCCGGTTGTAGGTAGTATTATATATAGGTTCTCTTTGTAACTCATTCGACACTACTTGTAAGAGTCTTGTATTATTGAGTTGAGAAAAAATATATAAAAGTACCTTGAAAATTACTTCCTGTGTTCTTTACTACTTTCTATATTATGATCAACTCTTACTGATTCTATCTTAATCCGAGTGTTGTTCTAGGTGAGTTTGAGAGAAAACAAAGTGTTAAGTGACTAACATCGATCCTGCATTGGGCGTAAACTATCGTCATCTGTAGGGTCGAGTTCGTTTGTCCATGAGCAGAAACAAACACCTCAGACACTTTCAGAGGTAAACAAAGTTATATAAGTTGCAGGATCGGTGTTTGTCACATAACCACAGAGTTTTCACTCAAACTCACCTACAACAGCACTCGGATATATGAAAAATCAATAAGAGTTGATCCAATATATAAAGTAACTAAGAACACAGAAAGATAATTTTCAAGCTACTTTTATATATTGATTCTCAACTCAAAATACAAGACTCTTACAAGCAGATGATCTGTGTCTATGAATTACAAGGAGAACCTATATATAATACTATCTACCGCCGGATATACTTTGATACCAGCTGGGATCCTATAGCTAAAGTCTATACTACAAGACTAAAGATTAAGGTATCTCGGATAAAGTCTTATCTGAGATTTGGTAGTCAGGACATGTCCCTGACTTACCTTTTGTCACCAACTAAAGTTGGTAACATGTACTATCATGAAAAGGTGAACAGTGGAATAAAGTATGGTCAACAACATGGTTCTTTAGGAAGAAGCCATGCTGTATCAGAAGTCTGCAGCGGAGTGTCAGAGACCATACTTGTGTTCACTATTTCATAGCAGTGTCTTCCGAAGCTTAAATGGCTTCGGAAGAGTTAGTACTTCCGAAGCCACTTATACTTCGGAAGAGGCTGCTTCTTCCAAGGTCTGGAGACTTCTTCTTTTCATCATACTTCGGAAGTGGTTTTTACTTTATTCTTTTAAGTCTTAAACTTCGGAAGTATGCACTTGTCTTCGAAAGTAGAATTCTATCTTCGGAAGTTGATCTTTCATTTTGTCTTCGGAAGAACTCTACAACCTTCAGAAGTTCTATGCTAAGCTTCGAAAGCCTTTTGCATGCAACACCAAAATAACTTTAAGTGACAAAGTTTTGGTTGCATTAGCCTTCTTCTTGATCCAACATAAGTTTTATTTTAAATGGGTCAAAATGAGTATATTTAAGTTAAATTATATAAATTTTGATTGAAATGGGTCAAAATGATACAAACACACTTGATATAGTTAAAACCATGTTAATTTGAGTTAAAACGAGTCAAAATGGATAAAAATAAACTTTAAATGCTTAAACTTGAAATTGTTAAATGTATCATTGTAGTTTATCTTAAACGGATCAAAATGGGTAAATTAAGTTGAATTATGTACATTTTGGTTGAAATGGGTCAAAATAATACAAACATACATTATATACTTAAAGTTGGATGTGTAATCTTATAATTTACACTTTGTCTGAATACAACAACTTATAATGTCTGTTTTTTGTAGGCTTAAATTGCAAGTCTGTTTGAAAATACAAATTTTATGTCTCAAATTACGTAACTTATTGCATTTCAAAAAGCTACACAACAAGCTGATGAATATGATTAGGACGAGGACGATAATAGGATAATAGTTAAGTAGTTTAAGTTTGTTTTAACCACATTTAATGTTGAAGTTAAACAATGTATTTAGCATACTTAGTTAACACTCGTAGTGGATTTCTTAATATTATTTGTATGTGTAGGTTATTTGTGTTATTGAAAACACTGAGTTTATTTTTATACAGGTTTATTCGGTTTTTAAAATAAAATTTAAAAAAATAAAAAAAACCAAAAACAAAAAATTGACTATTAGCGGTGACAAATTGACTATTGGCAACTATATTCGGTTTTGAAGAGCCCCAAGTGTTGATATAGAAGATAATTTAATTGACTATTAGCGACGACAAAAGGGGCGCTATCCTTCTCTTGACGCCCTTGATAAAAGAAACATCCCAATCTCTTCTCAATTATGCCCGCTTTGTTTGAATAACGGTGAATCTGCTGAACATCTTCTTTACTCATGCTATTTACAACATTGATATGGCAGTATGTATCTCAATTGTGTGGCATTCCACCGATCTATGCTTTCAAGATAATGATTTATTAGAACTTCATAAATCGCTAAAAAGTGAGGATACTAAAAAAAAGATCATGCATGCTATTATTCTCACTACATGTTAGTGTATACGGAAAGAAAGGAATTAAATCATCTTTAGCAAGAAAAAACTTTCAACCAAAAAAGTCATCAACGAGATCAAGACGCGGGGCTTCTTGTGGGTGAAAAGTTTAAACAATAGGGTGGATATTGATTTGAATAAATGATGTAATTTTCTTATGTAATCAATTATGTACTTGATGAGGTTTCTCTACTTCTTGCTAGTGTTTAGCTTGTTTTTTAATGAATTCGCTGTTAAAAAAATAATTTGTTTTTCTTTTCTTAAATGCTAAACGAGCATAAACAATGATCTACAACTATTGAGATCGAGATTCACAAATTTTTACAATTGAGTATAACATGGCGCTAATTTTCGGACTTTAAATGTTCGAGACAAAGTTATTGGCCAATTTATATCCACCACAAATCCAACACAACACCAATACCTTGCGACTTGACTAAAATTTGTAGGTACTTTATGTGAGCGATAGAAGTTGCATGTGAGTGATTTTACCTTGCGACCAATTTTGTTGGTCGCATTGTTTGGTCCCAAATAATTATATTAAACTTATAACATTTTCCCTGTAGCTTTCTTGTTCGGATCCCAAAACATTTTGCACCGTTGCACTCCTTCTCTTTCACAAACAATGGTGGCTTACGTATACAAAATGAAAAAGGAATTTAACATATTTTCTTTTCTTAAAATCATAAATTATATATTTCTCCAAGCAAAAAATTAAATATGTATTTTCCTTTTTAAAACATACGTATTATGTATTTATCCATTTCACCAAACATAAACTATTAAATAATTATTTTACTTTTTTTTGTTAATTGATTTTTTATTATTAATTATTTAAAATTTTTAACTATTATATTTTGTATTTGAAGATATAACTTTGATTATCGCTTATTATTGTTAAAAAATAAACTTTTAAACAAGATGGAATTTTGTTCTTTCTAATTTTCTATTTATATAGAAGACTCGAACTTTAGTAATTGTGTAATTAATAGTCTTAGGAAGTGAAATGTGTAAAAAAATCTAGTAAAAAAACGAGTACGATAATCATTTAATAGATAATTTCAATAAAATGGATAAGTACGTAATATGCATGTTTTAGAAAGGAGAAATATGCAATAATACATATATACATACATATGCATGGGAATGATCCCTTGAAAACCATATTATAAACTAAGAGTTACGTACATGTAAGTACAAGTTACAAGTGTACAACTAAGAGTTGCGTACATCTAACTCATACAAATTAAATATACGTAAGTCGTTTAGTCATCATCGTCATTTCTTGGAGTTAAAATTAAAAACTAAATAATGACCTCAAAAAATAAGGTTGAATTTTACTCAAATATACTTTAAATAATTACAAAGTTAAACAATTATCAATTATCAATTATTATTGGATAATGATTGTTTCACGATTTTCAATTAACAAATGACTTTCATTTGATCTCTCTATTATATATATCATTGGTTAAGTTCATTGCCAAACTAATTTTAACATAAGAACTCACAAAACTAATATCATATCGACAATTGATTATTTTAATTGATGGTTATGATTAAAAATGATAAAAAAATTTATATTAGTGTGACATTTATGGGTTATTTTAGACAAAATAATACATTAGTAATCTATTATCTTTTCCTCTCTCCAATCAGTATCAAAAAATTATTTCTTTCATTTTTTTCTATTCTCTTTCATCAAGTTTTTTACTAAAATGGTGTTGTTAGAAATTTTATTTACTAAAATGGGTGTTTAGAAAATTATTTACCAAAATGGGTATTTATTAAAAACTTTATTTTCTCACTCATAATCTTATTGAATAAAAAAATTCTTTAACTAAATAATGTTATTTAAAAAGGGTTAAATATTAAGTTTCAAAAAAAAACCAATTTTTTTAACTTGTGAGTTCAAAAAAAGATTATTTTAAATGTTAGCTCTTCGTAAATGTTTTCTTAAAATCATTATTAAATACAAATATTATATAGTACAAACAAGTATAATATATGCATCACACATTTTGTTTTAAATCGATAAGAATTTTATAAAATAACTAATAGATATGTCATAGTTTAAAAATGTTTTTTATAAATGTTTTATAGTTTTTTTGTAAACGTTATGTGATGTTTGTACTCTTTTTATCAATAATTCTTATGATTTCTTTGAAAAATTACAAATATTTTCTATAATTTTTGAACATATGCACATTTTTTTAACAATTTTGTAATTAATTTAATTGGAAATACACATGTTTTTAAAAAATGATTTATCATGATCACACAAAAAAATCAAAAGGTATATCTTCTAAATTGTGAACATGTATTGATTTTAAAATCTTATTTTGTATTCAGGTATAACGGTAAATATTTAACATTACAAATTTAAGTTATTGGTTTTTTATATATTTAAATGAATATGTGAAAAAATAGATCTCTAATAAATTTGACATAACAATAATAGTCAAAAAGAATGCTATATGTCTCAAATATTAATCTCAGTTTTTTACATTTAAAAAGGTTTTGAAAAACATTTGTGAAGAATTAAAAAACATTTTATTTTAAAAGAAAATTTAATTTTAAACGGGAGGTAAAAAAAAGATTTGGGTTTATAAAATGTTTCCATTTAACCCTCTTTAAAATACCATTATTAAATTAAAGCTAGAACTTTTTTTGTCCAATAATATTATGAGTGAGAAAAGGAAAGTTTTTAAAGAAATACCCATTTTGATAAATATTTTTTAAAACATCTATTTTAGTAAATAAAATCTGTAGAAAAAAACTCCTATTTCATCTTTACAAATTTGCATTAGTTTCATACTTAGAAAAATGAAATTCTTAAGCATTAACTGAATGTGTATATTAAATGTGTCTATTATAACTCTTTGTTTAATCTATGCATGTAATCCGATTACCGTTAATTTCCAAACTGGTCGCTGATTTACACATATGTATTTTTTTAATATGATTATCTAGACATAGTACATGTATGTAAATTTTCAAACCAGTAATCATTTTTCAAATTTAATTGACTATTTACATATATGGAAAAAATATTTATACTGATCATTTATTTATCAAACTAATCACATATTAACATATACGTAAAACTTCAAGTGGTTCTCTATTTATATATACATAAATATTTTACATATGTGCAGATAAACTATTTACATATACGTAGGTCTTCAACATAAACTTGAACCAAAATAATAAGCTGAATTTATTTTAAGATTTATTCAACATAAATTTAAACCAAAATATAGTCATACCCAAAATAATTATCTAATAGATCACCTGATGAAGTTGTGTGAAAAATAGATAACTAACACTTATGTGTGTAACAAAAAATGCGCACATTACAAAAATAATGAAAAATTAATTAAATCTACAATGTGTTAGTAACAAAATAAAATAAAAGAAATGACTACAGTTGTGTATGTTACAAAACTGAATGCTAAATTAACTAGAAAACATAACTGAAATATAAATTTACACACATAGATGTATATACATGATTGATAAAAAAATACAAATTTACACATGTGATTGTTAAGATTAAATAATTTTTTTAACATACATATGCATTTTCACTCCCTATTTTATTCTAGATCAATACAATGTCTCAAATGGATTCAACCTGCAACAACAATTAAATAAATTTAAATTGATTACAAATAAAAGATAAATATTAAAAAAAACAAAATCAAAACTTATTAATTAATTAAGATAAAGTCTTCATCTATAACCTCTAATAAAAAAGATTTTTTTTACCACTTGTCATTCTTTTAACCTATGTTTTTGTTATTTGTTGTTTTTCTAGACATCCACACATTAATTTTCCCTCAAAAAAGGTGTTATAGTAATTAAAATATTCAAATAAATTTCTCTCTTTTATTAAAAATAAATTGTATAAATTTTATTAATTTCTATATTTCTCTCTCTTATCTATTCTTTTTTTTAAATCAAACTAGCTTTTTTTACAAAGATTTTGTGAAGGAATTAAAAAGAACAACTTTTAATTAAAATCTAAATAACAAAAATTTAAAGTTTTATATAATATGAAGTTTTCTAAAACATTAAATATTTTTTAAACAAAATATTAAAAATAGTTTTGTTCTTAAAAAAATTATAAACAGATGAAAAAATTTAAAATAGTCTTATTAAAACAAATAGAATATTACAAATCATATTTTTTTTAAAACATGATTTTTATAAAAAAAATATTCTCGAACCACTCAAGAAGACCAGTGGCTCCTTCCTTGCCGCTATAACTAGTGGGCTAAGAAGAACTAAAGTGCTTGAAGGTACAAGTTTGGTTATTGCGTCATTTGTTCACGTTATTTTCCCCTTGACCATTTCCATTGTTGCTTGAATTGGTCATTAAGGTGATATTGAGTTCAGCAACCATGGTTGGGATGACGACAACCATTTGTCGAGCAATCATGGCAGCTAGCTTACGGTAGTAAGTTCGACGCTCTCCATGGTGACGAGACATACTGGAGAAACAAAAGGAGTTAGTCAAGGGACTAAGGATAACAAAGGACAGTAATTTAAACAAGGATAAATATAAAGTTGTAAGGCACATGGAATGGTTCCATTTGGTAACGCATACCACTTGGAAACATTGACACGTCAAGGTAAATTGACTCATTTGCCTTAGAAACTTGTGTATGTTGACCATAGTTTGTCACTCATCCCAGAAATCCCCAGGTAAGCATAACTTGTCCCGTAGGATTTATGTGAAATGCTTACCTTAGCCCGAAGGCCTTTTTGCCAGGAAAACCAGAATATGGGTGTCTATGTGTCATATAAATTTCTTAGGTTTATGAAATCAAAACCTTGATGAGATTTTCATAGATTAGATATAGAGTCTAAGGAATTAAACCCACAATAATAAGTGTATGACTCCACGTTTCATCAAGAATAAGTTTAGGAAGTTTCATTTGTCGGAGAGAATCAAAGAGTCAGGAATAAGTCTAAGGGAGACAAGCAATAAAGTTTAAGCATTTACAAGGCAATCCTATGCTAAGGCATCAAGTTGCACATAAGAAGACATCCCTAATTAGATAGCATCATGTAGCATGCAACAATTTATATTTACAAGAATATCAAGATTATTCTATAAGATTCATGCATAAACTATAGTCTAGGTCACCGGTTCTAATAACCTAAATCCTATATTTATGGGCACTGATACCAATTTGTCACACCGTAACCTTGATGGCGGAATCATCGAGATATGAGGGTTAAGATTGTTCACACCTTTGTTGTTCATCCTTCACTATCTCCTTTTCTCCTCTTCTTTGATAGGATCTATGAGGGACAACTTATCTTAACAAGTTCCACACCTTACAGATCTTATAGATAGTAATATGTGTGGAGGACCTATCTTACTATATCTTAGTCCCTGCCTGTTTTAATAACAAATATTTGCATGCATGGATGTGGATATGATGTACTTAAAGGTCTCCTCTTCAAGAACACATTTTTCTTCCCTCTCTTTGTTGATCACAAGCTTAGCTTGGCATTCAGTTAACTTGGTAATGAGATCTTTAATTTGAGTCCTGCAATTTGTGTGAGTCCTATATTTGTGTGATCACGCTCAAGAGTTGAAATTGTTTTCTCTAAATCTTGTATTCGAAGTTTATAGTTATTTTAAGCTCGTTTGAAATCAACTTTTAAAATATTCAAGGACTCAAGGTCAGATCTCACTTCTAAGTTATCGGACCTATACATATTTACTTTAGCAATGCACTTAGGTATACAAAGATGTTCCAATACCTTGATTTCATCATGTTCAACCATCAAGGCATGGTTAGGAGAGACATCTTCAATCTGGATACTCCAATCAAAACCTCTTTCTTACACAACAATTGTAGCTTGCTACTTGGACTTCTCAGTCTTTGGAGCTCCTTTAGTGTAGTTTGGCCTGGGTTGTGTATGGCCACTATTTATCTTTGGTGCCTTACACTTCCTAACAAAGTGACCCATCTGGTTACACTTTGCTTTTATCTAGCCCAACCTTTCCACTAGATACATTGTAGGAAACTTTCTCCTAGTCCTCTTGTAGAACTTCTTGGCTCTATAAGTGAGTAGAGCCATCTATTGAACTATCTCCATGTACTCGAGGTCGTCTGGATGGATACAGTCCAAATCTTCTAGAGTGAAGAGAAAATTGCCATAACTTTCATCAAAAGACACAAAGGCTTGTGATGAACTTGTCTCTTGGAATAGGCTTCCTTGGATGCATCTCTCCCTTGGTGTCTCTGAGAAGGTGATGAAAGGGCCCTTTTATGAGTTGTCAGGGTGGTAGATAATATGAAATTATGGTTCTCTACAATCCTTTCAACCACATAGAGGGCTAAATTTTGTTGATTGTTAGAAGAGCTATTGGATGGATTCTACATGTTCATCTTCGTCTAGTAGCCACTAAGGATACCATACAGCTTTGTGAGAGTAAGGGTGGAGAGGTTTTTAGTTATTTTAGTGGTCATACAGTAGTGAGTCCATTTTCTAGGAAGAAATAATAATGTCCTTATTCTCAAGCTTAAGTCCAATATCCATGAGAGCATCTACAATCTTATCATACTTAAAGTATTGTTGATTCATAGTTTCACTGATTTGTAGGTGAAATTCTCAAACTGTTTCTTCAAGAGGTCTTTCTTGTTTTCTTTAGATTCATCAGACCCCTCATACATATGCGTCAGTGCATCATAGAGCTACTTAGTAGTTTTACACTTCTTCTTGAAGCCTTTTTATATAGAGTTTGGAAGAGCAGCTTGGACTGTGGTAATGGCCTACTGATCTACATCAATTTTCTTCTAATTTTTCTCTAAGTAGTCAGCCATTTCCTTTGGGATCATCCTACTACCAGTAGTAGCTAAATTGGTGCTTGGGATATGAGATCTTTCGACAACAAATCTCCACATCTTGCTGTCTTGAGACTTGATGAAGCCTTCCATTCTTTGGCATCAAGTATCAAAGTCATGAGTAGTGATTATTAGAGATTTGGTCATGGTACTGGTTTTCATGTCAGCTTTGGTAAGAGCTATCATTTGAGCTTATAAGTGTTTTGTGAAAATGAAAGGATTAAAGATGGTAAAATCTTACAATCAAGAGCTTAACAAGCTTAGATACCAATTGCATGACCGGTGTAGGGGATCGAGTTTTATAAGGTTTGAAAGACTTGAACACTTAGCAGTCATATATCGAATTGGCTAAATGAAACAATAAACAAGGGTAAAGAACACAAGCAGAACAAAGTAATTGGTTTTCATGAATGATGTATATTGCTCTCAAGTGTTAACCAATGTTACATGCTTAGTTCTAATGACTTGTTACAATGAGATACTTTATACTATATCCTATAACCGATCATACTTTGAAGGCTAGCTGGATTAGTAATCTAGATAACAAGATCAATGTAATGACAAAAGATTGATTACCTTTTGACTGGTGGCTATGACATGCCATATATAGCTTGTATTGTAATATATTAAAGAAATGATAAAAGTATAAAAGTAGAAAGTTACAGACTCAAAAAACTTAATATACAGTAGACAAAAGTACGGAGATATCACCAACTTGTATAAGTTGGTGAGGCTTTCGAAATGGTAGCGGAAAGATAGGTCAACTTTTGTCAAAAGTATTTTAGAGAAGAGATGTATCCTCTGTCTTTAGAAGAAATCGGTCACTTGACTTTGGAAAACTTGTATTTGAAGATTCAGAAGACTTCATCTTAGACTTCGTAAGAAATGGTCTTTTCGATTTGAAAGATTTGATACTTAGTGAATTTTTTTATGTTTTCTTAAATTTTCTGAAGTAACTTCCTAATGTACTCCAGTGTGCATGCTTAATTCTTTTTGGTTGCATCAATATTTAGGTTAACTCTTACAAAGGTATATATGAAATTTAAACAAATAAAGTTTTAAATGTTAAAATGAAACCGTTAAAATAGAAAATTGGATACAAAATGATGCAATTCACCATGCAAAGTCATGCATCATGTTTTATAGGAAAAATGAAAGATGTTATCTTCCTACAATAATAAAATAGTAACTATAGGGGATATGTGCATCATCATATTCCTTCTCATCAAAATTTTCCTTCTTCTCTCCTATTAAATTATTACATCAACTACTATTAATATTATTTTACCTTTTTAGATTAAAAATAGTATTTTAAAAAATTAAGAAAGAGATCATATGAACTAATGTTATATTTGAATAAATAAATTTGTATAAAAGATTTGTTTCTAAAATATCAAACTTAAAGAAAAACAAAATATCTAAAATATTATCTTTTTAAAAAGTAAGTTTTTTATAAATAAAATAATTAAAAATGGGAGACATAATAATAAAATTTTTAAAAATAGTTTTGAAATAATATGGTTATTTTTTCTTGCAAAAAACAAAAGAAAGGATTTAAAAAAGTTAATATCGTTGTTTTATTACTTATAGTTTTTTCTTATACGTACGTTCAATCATATTTATCTTAAAATATTTTTTTATAATTAATATATTTTTATTAGTATAAATATTTTATAATATTTTAACTCGTATAATACTACGTGGATTTATTAAATCTATTAAATGAGCAAGGGCATACAAGATAAATACTTGAATTTGATTGTAGCATTTATTTTTCGTTTCTTTTTTAGTATCACACATGGGATATAAGTAAAATATGATGTACAAATATAAGAACTTGTTTTTTAATATTTCTCAGAAATCATCTTAGCATAATAACACATCTAATGATACACCAAAAAGACTAAACATTTTCAAAATATTCTCTAAATTTAATTGTGTAAGTTAATTGATAGACACATGCTTGAAAAAATATTAAAAAATAAAAGTTTAGAGACATATATTCTAATCGGTTAAAATAAGATATTAAAATACCATAAATAATAGTGTCCCTTTTTGATGATTTTATATATAACATGTTTAAAGTTAAAACATGGTAAAACTAAAATTTTTTTTAGAAAATTAAATTTTAATAATACAAACTATGTTCTGTTGATCATTGTAACACCCGGTTATTTATCTATTTTGAGGTCGACGAAGAAAGAAAAGAAATAAAGTCCAAAGTCGAGGGATCAAACTCGTCAACGAGAGAAAGTTGAGGAAGTGGGAGTATTTAAGGGAGAGAGCAACCCTTACCCTCTCCTCACACCTACCAAAATCAGTCAAAGAAGGGAGAAGAGAAAAAGAGGAAGAAAAGTTGGTACGGGTTGGTTCGAGTGGCCAAAGAAGTTGAGAAGCGAGTCAAATAGAAGCTCTTCTCGTCGTGGTCATTTGTGTGAGTTCTAGGACCCCTCCTTTAAACGTTTTTGAATGATTTAGGGCTGGAAAACATCTGAAAATTGGGTTTTTTGAGTTTGTGCATGTTTGGCTGGTTTGTGTGTGTATGTGTATGATGCGTTTGAGCCTTGTTTGTGAGCTTGTGTCGCTTGAATGGTGTTGTGGTATGCATCCCTAAGGTTTAGGATGGTTGATTTAGGCTTAGAATGGGTTTAGATGAGCTTGAAGGTAGAAAAAAGCAGTTTGCGTTCGGTTGGAACTGCATTCTGCATCAGCTAGGGCTAGGCGACCGACTGGAGTGCGATTGGGGGGCCATACAGCCGAATGAGGTGCGTTTGAGGTCCATTCGCACGATTGGGGACCATTCGCACGATTGAGGGTCCATTCGCACGATTGAAGTGCCAGTCGCATGGAGGTAATGCGACTGAGGGTCCAGTCGCATAAGTGCTCATCCGCATTAGTTCCATTCGTATGAGGTCCATCCGCATTAGTTCATTCGCACGATTGGGTGTTCATTCTCATGAGTGTTCATCTGCATTGGTTCATTTGCATGATGCTCAGTCGCATGGAGGCCATGCGACTGAAGGGTATCCATACGCCTGAATAGGGCAGTTGCACCCGAGGAGAAGAGTTGTTTAACTTCTGATTTTCGGGGGAAAGTGCAGATGTAAGTTTTCACGTAAAGGTTCCCGTAAGAGCATGTAAGATGACGTTTGAGGCCTTAGAGAGCATGTTGACATGATGATGATGATATTGCATGATTATGCATGTTATGTATGTATGATGTTCCTTGTTATAATGTATGTTTATCTTTCCTGTGGCTTTACGTGTTATGTTAATGAATGAACCGAAAGTATTATGTAACGCAAAGCGAAAGATAATGAAAGAGGAACATGATGAATGAATACATGCATTAATTAACAAATGAATGTAAAAAGGCTTGCAAGCAAATGTATGGAGGTGCACACCCAATGAAGGTGTTAGCTCAACGGTGTGCGGGTTAGCTACCCTGAAGGATACACACTGGGGTCCAATCTTTGTGATTGACCATACGAATGGGATCATTGCCGCTTTCCCTAGGTGCTAGAGTCAGCTTAGTGCACAATGTTCGAGGTCTATGAAGGATCTCAGGCTTAGTTACCCGCTTCGTGCACAAGTTCGGGGTATAACATATGGCATTGATCCGGAATGGAAGAGAAAATATAAATGGTGAATGTACTTGCCCTAGGTACTAGAGTCAGCTCCGTGGCCAATGTTCGAGGTCTATGAAAGGCCTCAGGCCCAGTTACCCGCTTCGTGTACAATGTTCGGGGTAATGTACATGTCACTGGAAGTAATGAATGAACGAATGAAAACAAGAATGTATGAAAGAATGAAAGTTAACGTATAAATGATAAAGATAATAATGATGTTATCTGTATATGTATGATGTATGATCGCATGAACGTAAAGTATGGTTTTAACAAGAGAAAAGTATGTTTTATTTATAAAACTAGAACTCACTCAGCAACGCTGATTTTGATGTGTTTCCAGTTGGCAGGTAATGGTTGCTAAGGATGGCACGAGGCGGCTACTCAGCTTTTTGGGATGACATCCATATTTATAGTACTTTTGTGATGTAATGCAACTGGAGTTTTGTAATTGAATTAAGATGTATTATTTTGCAAAAGTTTTTATAATGAAACGAGATGTCATTTTTGAATGTTTCCGCTGCGATATTTGTGTAAAAGAAAAGTAATTATATGTTTTATGTGTGATGAGAATCCAACTGTAAGCGTCCCGGGAACGGGACCTTACAATCATACATATTACTAATCTGACAAATGACGCTTTAAAATTTTGTTTTAGTTGCCAAGAGCAATCATAATGATATAACCATGATAGACTTACACTTATTTTGCACTCAATTTTCATACACTTATGATTGTAAGATTTTTCGTTTAGTTTATTGCAAGTAAAGCAAACTGAAAATATAAGTGGAAATATCTGATAATCATTCTATTGAGATTATAGTTTCCAATAAAAAAAATTAGGAATATCTGTAGTCAAATTATCAAAATATAGATAGTAAATTACAAATTTAGTCTTTTATAATAGGTCAAATTATAAAATATATATATTTTTAAATTACACTTTTTATGTTTTTTGTGAAAAGTTCTTACATGTTACGTGTTTTTCACTAATAAATGTTATTTTTTCTTTTAAGTCACCTCATGAGAGTATTTTAGTCTTTTAATCATCAAAGGACAATTCTTGTATTATTATTGTTAATTCAAAAACAAAAAACAAAACCCTGGCTGAATCTTGAATTTGCACCATCACCTTCATCTTCCAATCTTCTTCATCATCTCCGGTTAATATTTTTCTTATAATTTTCAATCAGAGTTAGTATAACGAACCACCATTACCATAACATCTCACGAGAAAAGCTTTGAGTTTTAAATATGATGATGTTGTGGGGTGTGATGGCGAGAGGTGCAGTGCAAACGATGTTGGTGGTGGAGGAGGTTGCTAGTTATGGTGTTTACTTTGGACTAGAGGGGTTCGATTTGAATGTGCGAGATGGTGTTTGATTTGGAAGTTCGATTTCAACTCAAGAGAAAGCCAGTGATGTGGGATGGTATGGAGGTGGTGTGGTGTTGTTAATGGTCGTGCTACGATAGGAGAGATGCAAGCTATGGTGATGGTGATGGTGGTGTTATGGCAGGAGGTGCACGTAGGTTGCGGTAGTGTCATGGGGAAATTAATGTTGTGATGGTTATCAATTGTAAACAAGAAGATGATTAGATGAAGGGGTGGTGATTTCGTGATGATGAGTCTATAAAACAAAAAAAATGCAAGAGGGTGTGAGTGGTGGTGGTTGTGGTGGTGATGGTGGTAATGGTGAGGTTAAGCAAGCATGATGATGATAATGAGCTTTTTTGATGATGGTGGTGGTAATTAATAAAAATAGGGGTGAAATGACTAAAATACCATCATATGCAATGCACATGATGTTATTAATTGAAAAATTTACGTTCGTTAGTATAAATTGTGAAATTTGTAAAAAAGTTTTCACATAATGATAAATAGTTCATTTTTTTAAAAGAAATGAATGATTCTATAAATTTGGTCTATTTTTTAGGACAAAATTTGTAATTATATAATAGTAATTATCAACTTTGTTATGCATTATGGATTGTGTCATGTGCATTCTTGGTTGTACCCACCTTTTTTCTTAATCTTTAACATTTTTTATTTTAATTCAATACTTTTATATTTTTTTTTATAATTTAGCCCGAATAATTTATTTTTCAACTTTGGTCCCCAACATTTTATATTTTAAACATTTTCGTTTTTCGGTCACAATTTTGCGAATTAACACGCTAAAACATGAATGCGTGGTTTAATTTTTTTACAATCATTTTTTTCTTATTTAACTGTCTCGTTGCACGTACTGGTTCTAGATCAACTTACTTATTGTTTAAAATCTTTTATGTTTTGTATTTATGGTTGAAAGTTTTTACGTTTACTTTTTGTTCGGTTTTATTTTTTTCATCTTTTTTATTTATTTTAATATGAGCTTTGTCAGTATTGATGGTCACTGACGATAGTATGTCATTGATGTTGCTTGACATGGTTTTACGTCACCCGATGTAATGCTGAGGGTTTAATACTTGTTTACTCTAGTTTTTATTATTAAAATTTATCTTATTATATTTTTTAACAAGCATTAATTACTATTTCTTGGTTACCCAATTACAATGAATTAATATTAATATGACGTGTAATTTATAAAGCATGTTCAAGAAACGCTTTAATGTTAATAATAATATTAACCAAAATCATTTCCGCAATGGCCTATACAATGTGAGCTCATGATTTATCCCATCCGGACGTTGCCCCAATTCGCCCCCTAGCGTCACCCTAAAAACGAAACAATGCGCAACTCTGGTGTCATGAAGGACCGCGAGACGTCTTTCTTTGCCCGACATACTCTGCCACATATTTATAAACACACGTCCAAAGAACGTTAAATCAGTGTGTTTTCCACTCTTATGAAATCGGAGACGTATGCTTCCAAACACAACTTATATATTTTAAATGATAAGACTTTTAGTATATAATTCAACAATCAGCGAAATGAATAACGCCTGATTTTATATGTATTAGTAAAAAAATTGAATTATAGTATAACAAGGATTTCTAAAAACAGACAATTTTAATTATTTTTTTATTGTTAAAATATGTCATAGGAAAAACAGGATTTATACAAATATTAGACCTAAGAAGTGACATTTCCACATCATAAAAGTTGGTAGGGCATATGGACCGTCTGGGATTAAGATTTATATTAGTTGGCATGTCCTTTGTGGAAAGACCCGTCATGTCAATATAGATACTTAGAGAATTATTTTAGAGGTATATTATAGGTATAGCTTATTTAGTTTTATATTTTTATTTTATTTTTATACATATATATAGATACATGAAGATATATAGATATAATAGGATGTCTAAATAACAAATAATGGTGTTTATATAACACAACTCTTATCTTATCGTGGATTGTATACACAATTAATCTTTTTTAATATTGATACTTTGTATATAAATTTGGCTTTTGTTTAATGATATGATTAAGATTTTCGCTAAATATGATTATATCCTATGTGACCTGCTTAATACTGACGAGTGGCAAACGTCAAGACTATTATTAGATATAAATGCCATAAGTTGGTATTAAAGTCATTGTTTAAGACGTTTAAATATTTATGTTAGTGTATTTGGCAGCTTTCGTTTGGTGAATGTTATTCCATTGATAATACATCAATGACACTTGATGGGAAAACATTGTGAGGGTATTTACCGCTGAATTTGCCTTGGGATCATCAATGGGAAATAACAGTGAAAGAGTAATTAATTTCATGAAAATAATTGCATAGCTAACGCAAAAGGGCTAGGATTGTAAAAACTCAAAGTGTTGGAAGTAACATAAATCGTATATGAGGGATATTGAACACACTCAAAAATGTCAAAGTGTTTGTCTTCCTTTTGCCCTAGTACTATACTCGCATAGTTTGTTATGATCGATGTCGACACCATAAGTGATATAAATCTAGCATATTATAAATGTGTTAAACAAGCATCTTAACTTCTACCGAAGAGCGCCAACATTGTAAAATAAAACAATGAGTAATCATACAAATTATTTCTTTTGTTTAAAAACATAGCTTCACTTCGTGTACCTTTAGATAGGTGTACTACTATGAAGAAAACTACTCATCTTTTCTGAAGGCTCCTTATTAGTGTGTTTCATCTGATTGTAACCTCACACCTTACAAGTTGATGACTATATGTTAGTATAAAATTAACAAAAATATGTATAATGTTAAATTTAAAATAATGTCTACTGTGTCGGTTAAACAAGTTCTGGCTCTATGTTTTGTATATTTAGTCCTCTAGGTTAGGATCCCACTTATAGAACCTACATATACACACACAATCAATCAATCAATTAGTGTAATAACTTAAATTAAAATATGCACATACGCTCGTAAGTGATAAAGCACAAAAGTGTTGGAATACACTCTAGCACACGGATGTCCTAATAAGCCCAAAGACTGTTGGATAAACTCTCTAGTATGGTTACTACATGGCGGGTGCCTACACGTACAAAAACAAGACAACTATCTTCTTGAACTATGTTCAACTAACAAGATGTTCAACCGATTACAGTGTAGTATTGGATATACGCAAACACCGAAGGCGTATGATAAGAGCCAACACCAATATCTTCTAGCTAGTCTAATATATGGCGTGAGTTAGCTTGCACTAAAGAGTAAAGACCAATATGTAAAGTCGGATCTATTAATATTCTTTTTAACATATACACAGAGATTCTATTCGTTAAATCACATAGTGTTACTACTTTAACAACTCTCATCATATATTATGTTAATATTGTCTCTACACTTATTTGAGAATCTAAGCTGTCCTACGATGCTTGCAACAACGATGTATAAGAAAGGTTTTCTAATACTCCTAATCGCGAGCTTCCATGTTAGATTTAGTGTATATATTCATCTACAATCAATTTAATTCCTCGTAGACATTATAAATGTCGGGAACATGGAGAACAACTTTTAAATGTACAATCCTTACTATAGACAACTTTAGTCCTAAATTTCAAAATCTTGATACTTGATAGCCATCACGTAGGTCGGTTTTGGTTAAAGCTGAACCTAAAATCGAACGTCTGGTTTCTTGATAGGTTTCTAAAAACCGTTTGGTTTTTGTTTTTTCGGTTTTGGGTTTCACAATATATAGGTTTGGTTTGGTTTTTGGTTTTTGTGGTTATAAGTATGAAAAGTTTGGGTCAAAAAGTTGAGTTGTTGAGATAGTTATAAAAATGAAGAACAACTCCGACGATATAAACTCATACAAATACTTAATTATTTAAGTAACTTATACATAGTTTTAATCGTTACGGAAATTATATTTTTTAAAATTGTAATCAAAACATTCAGAAAAATGATAGTCATCCAGATCTAACGTTTTTATTACTAAAATTCCATAATGTTTATTGTATAATATTATCCACATATATTCACATGTATTTAATCCATCACTCCTTCATAAAAGATTAGAAAAATGATAATATTACAGACATTTTAGTTCCCTCGCTTCAATTGGTTTTTCGGGTTTTAGTTGATAGCATATATAGCGGAAATCGAATCAAAAAATCTGTGTACGAAAAACATATAACAAGACCGTTAGTTTTTTTATTGCATTAAGCTATTTCGACTAGGTCAGGTTGGATATTCTAGTAAGGATTCAATTATCTCGGTTTCATTTACACGCCTACACATACAATCATGAGCACTAGGGGTGAAGCATTGAAGGGGTCGGGAGGGGACTCGCCCCCTCCCTTTTTACGTCAGTAATGTTAATTTACAGTATAACAATGTAAATTTTTTGTCTGATAATGTAATTATTTTTTATATATTGAGTTCATCCTCATAAAATGAAATTAATTTCGTTGAAACCCCCTTATAAAAATACTCAAGCTCCGCCATTGTGTACCACGATTTTCTGTATATTGTGATAGTTCTTAAAATTGTACCGATTACCTCGTGCGTCAACTAGGCACTCTAGACATTCACCATCAATGAATAGTAATGGTTAATGTGATTTTTTGTTGAAATAATTTTCATGCATTTTTCTTGTGATCGACGCTTATGTTCTATGTTAGTGGACCTCCATGCGCTTTCATTATCATGCCCAAATATTATTTTAGCACGAAAGTCCTCCCTTAAATACTTAACAAATTAGTTGAAAACATAAAAACTGTTTATACAAGAAGCTACTATATATCTCACATTTCATTTTACTTCTGCCTTCTATTTTAAGAATTTAAGTAGTATAATTTGAGCAAATAAATCTTGTTTGAAGACAACAACGTTTGTTACTTTTATTTTGAACAGTGAAGTTTAATCAATTAAATTTGTTCGAAACCAACAACGTTAATTATCAAATTATTTTTCTATGAACTACAATTAAAATTTATTGTTTCAAAAAAGTACTACATACATACCTGAATGGTATCCCATTATATTATAATACAGTGACAGTTGTCTTCTATAAAATAATATAAGTTTAAATACTTACGAGTATAATATTATGTGGTATTGTGTTAAAAAAAATTGATGTTCAGCAAAAGAAAAAGAAAACCTTTACTTGAGCAGTAAACCGTTTTCTATCTACAAATAGTTCTGAAACAGGTTCTAGTTATAATTTTACCTAAAAAGTATAGTCAAAATGAATAAATTCCAAAAATGGTTTAAAAAAAATAACATGTATTTAAAATACTGTGTTAGAAAGGGAACATTTATATATAACGTTAAAATTTAACCAGTCGAATAAATATCATTTGTTTTTTTTAACATGGTATTAGGTATCAAGATGGAATTCAGGAGTTTGTATAATAAGCTCAATGAAATTCGGCTTTAAATCATTTAAATCCTTAAACAATGTTTTTTCAATACATTAGGCAAAGTGAGTCTAATATGAACTTTTGAAATAAATAAGCATACATACTTTGTTTGTAAAAAATTAATTTAGAAAAATATATATGGAACATACATTAAACGTAAAAGATTTCAAACAAGTATCTAGAATTGGACAAAACGAATGAACTAGAAGCATCAGAGTAGCTGATTATATATTATGTTAAAAAAGGGGGTTCACTCAACTATATATTATAAATAAGATTTAAGATAAATAAAATATCGTCTGGTCTGATATAAAAGATTTAATCCATAAATAATACGAAAATAACAAAATAATAGAAAAAAATCATTCCAATAATTTCATCTGTATATCGAAGATATTTATATCTTTGAAGCAACATATTAATATACTCCACAAATGAGACACAAATACGTCCACACATTTTTTATTTTTTCATGTATGAGAGGACCACTCTCATTGTCACAATTTAAATACATCAATGTCACCGTATAGTTAATCATTTATCCATCAACAATAACACAGAATCGCGTGGTCCAGATATTTAGTTCCTGAAAGATCAATTATTTTAGTGGATTTATATTGAAGTTACACTTGTACTCAGATGGCATGCCCTTATCCCAAACAATATAAACCTCATGTAAATTTATTGGATTTTATAAATTTTCATCGTACATATATACAATCTATTTACCTTACCTTCTAACAAATCAGAATTAGGATGCCAAATATATTATCTGAACCATATATATTGGCAAACCCAAATCTAAAACACTCGAATTGTGTTTCGTGCATATGGGATCAGTTTTGAAAAACTTCACGGTTATAGGACAGTTGTGATATAAATAGACTTAATCCAGTTACCCAAAACATCATGTTGTTTCACATGAAACATGTGTGTAAACATTTTATTTTGGTTTTGTTTCCTAACTCTTGTGTAATCGCGTGGTTTATTAATCTACCCACTTTTTATTTTTTATATATCAAACTAGCTTTCGTAAACACGTGCATTACACGGGTTGAATAAATAAAATAAAATTTTATTGATTATAAAATGATATTTTAAAATATACAACTAAAATTAAGTATGAGTAAAAATTACAAGTAATAATCAATGATATCAAATTTTTATCAAAGTTTTGTATGAGAAAACCATTGAATGTACACCGGTTTAAAATTTTAATTAATAACCTAACGTGACATTTAAAAAAAGTACAATATTGACTGATCTCGTATCGAGCAATTGTAAATAACAAAAATTGTAAAATATGATGATGTAAGTAAAAAATGCTTTGATATTTACTAAAGGAAAAACTTCATAAGAAAAAGGGTTCGTAATACTTTTTCATACTAATTATAACATATAATCATTCACATATTTAATTGAGTTTACTATTAAACTTAAGCTCAAATATAATACAACTAATCATAGACAAAACAAAAATCAATCAAAAGAACCTTCTAAATTTTAAATTAAAAATAGTTACTCTATATCTTAATAGAGTTAATTAAAAAGTTCTACATTAATAAAAAAATATTATAATAAAACAAAAAAAAGAAAACATAAAAAAATATTATTCAATAAATTAAAGAAACCACTTATAAAATAAAATAAAATATTTTTAAAGAGATAAGAACACATTTCAGAAATTAGTTAAAAACATTTTAAATTTTAGAAAATAATGATTTTGTTGATGGTAACAAGTAAAAAAAGAGACGGTAATGAAATAAAAGACAATTAAAAATATTGATATCTAATCTAAATACTTTTTAATAGTATTTTATTTTAATTTCTAAAACCAATTATTTGTTTTTACTAATAGTAGTTTCTATAGAAAAAACATATAAAATATTATAATTGGTGTGCCTTTAAGTGGTACTATACAATCTTAAAGTAAACATTTATTTCAGAATTATGATTTATTTTGTCTTTTAAAATATAAAGATTTGATAAGAAGATAATTTTAAAAATTAACCAATAGAGTTTGTTAGGAGTAAAAGTAAAAGATATATGTTTTTAGTTTTAAATGGAAGGTTTTAATTTATATCCTGTTAATTTTGTAAACAAAATGTGTATTTAAAAATTTTAATACAAAAATGGTAAATTTATATTTTTTGGCCAGGAAAAATATTTATTACTAAATGTCAAGATAACATGTGACATTAGATAAGTTTAAAAAGTGACATGTGACAATCATAGTTCTCATTTTATTAGTGTTGTAGGATTCTAGTAATATAATTAAACAAGTATTATGTCACACCCCAACCTTGATGGCGAAAACGTCGAGGAGTGAGAGTTAAAATCATTCACAACCACATAACACTATTAATAACCCAAATATATATTAATCATAAGTTCCAATTGTACCGATAGAATCATAAGTCTCAAAAAAAGTAAATGACATAACATAAGATGCAACAAGCCAATTTATTCCATTTATTTAACTAGGTCCAATCCTAGATGTGAAAGTACTTCAAAAGTGGCGATCAAGTTTGAGTATTTTCTGAAACATGTTAAAATAAAATGTCAACATAATGTTGGTGAGATTTCCATAGTTTTCGATACGTAAGAATATAAAAGATGGCAATTCATGTTGTAAGTTAGAGAACAAAGTAAACTAGGGATGTAAGACAGAATGCACAATCAAACCTCGACAAAGTTTTACAAGTCTCAAACGTTTAAAAGTATATACGATTAGCTAAGTGTACTTGGATCAACCAAGCAGCTTGTCTGGCCCATAGATCTATGACTTCGCTAGGCTAGCAATAGTTAATGATTGTACATATATTCGACATTACATGGTAGCCACAAAGTTCAACTAACCATAACATACAGGTGAAATGCCATAAGTTTACAAGAATCAAACGTGTTTACAAGTGCAAAGTTTATAAAGTAACATGTTTCACCCCAAAGTGTAAAAATATAAAAAGGGGTATATAAATACTCACTTGATCAAATGTATAAAAATGACGATTAATAAGAATAATAAGCAATAATTCCAACGTAGTTTCTCACAGGTACCTAAGTATGATATATTTACAAGATTTAGGTTAATAAGATTAATGATTTAACATGATCTAGGGTTTTGATGAGAATTTGAGGGTTTTAATATTTAGATAACGTTAGTTAGTGAGATCTTATATATATTAGTCCAAGAAAAATATCATATATGAAATTACAAAGGAAATAAATCCTTTATAACAATTTTGTGAAGTTAACTTATAAAATATATAAATTCTATAATAATCATGATTAATCCATAAATATAAAAATGTTTAGTGTCCAAATAATAATTAAATGATTTAAAATATTATATAAAGTGTAAGGCCCCGTTCCCGGGACGCTTACAGCTGGGTTCTCATCGCACATAAAACATATAATTACATTTGTATTTAATAAATAGCAGCGGAAAACTAAAACAAACTTTCATTTCCATGTAAATGCTTTTGCAAACTAATACAACATTCATTACAAAAATCGTTTGTTCGCATTACAATGCAAAAACATTAATCAAAAGAATGCCATCCCAAAAGGGCTGAGTAGTCGCCCGTGCCATCCTCAGCAATCATTACCTGCCAACTGGAAACACATCAAAGTCAGCGTTGCTGAGTGAGTTCTAGTTTTATAAATAAAACATACTTTACTTTCATATAAAACGTTCGTACTTTTACATGATCACACATCATACGTACACATAAATAATATCATTATTATCTTCCTTCATTCGTTCATTCTTCTTTCATTACCTTACTTGCGCATCGGACATCATCCCGAACCAATACCATGTGCTACACCCCGGTTAGTCGTAGCTACCGGGCCGAAGTCAACGAATGACAGCTAAACGTATGCCGCGGTACTAGGAGTAACCGTCAGTCTTAGCTACTGGGTCGAAGTCAACGAATGACAACTAAACGTATGCCACAGTACTAGGGGTGAGCGGTAGAGGTTCTACATTGGGGTCAATCACCAAGAGGGACCCCGTATCCGATGTGTGCAAGACGTTTCATTCGTTCATCATGTTCCTTTTTCTTTATCTTTCACTTTACGTTACATAATACTTCGTTCATTCATCATAACAAGTAAAGCCACAGGAAAGATATTATACAGCACATTAAGGAACATAAACATGCATCAACATCACATCATACATACATACGTACAACATCATCACCCTCATCATGCCCAACATGCTTCTAAGACCTCGATCGTCGTCTTAAAACTCTTATGGGAACCTTTACATCACACTTACATCTGCACTTTCCCCCGAAAGTCAGAAGTCAATCTACACCTTCCTCGGTTCAACAGCCCTATTCGGCGTATGGACACCCCTCAGTCGCATGGCCTCCATGCGATTGAACATCATGCGATTGAACTAATACGGATGAACACCTATGCGAATGAACATCCAGTCGTGCGAATGGACAATGCGGATGAACACCTATGCGACTGGACCTTCAGTCATGCGAATGGACCTTCAGTCGCATGACACCCCGCGACTGGCCCTCCAGTCATGCGAATGAACCCCAATCATGCGAATAGACCCCAATCGCACCCTAATCGGCCGTATGGCCTCCATTCGGCCTCCAGTCGGTCGCCTAGCCCTAACTGATGCAGAGTGCAGTTCAACCCCACTGCAGCCGAGGGTTTTCGGCCTCCAAACTCATCTAAACCCTTTTAAGCCTAAATCGACCATCCTAAACCTTAGGGATGCATACCATAACATCATTCAAGCACAACCAAGCAAGAAATCAAGTCACAAATCATCATACATACACATACACATACACAAACGGGTCAACTTACACACATACGAAAAACTCGATTTCAGATGTTTTCCAGCCCCAATCGTTTGAAAACAAGTAAAAGAGGGGTCCTAGAACTCACCTAAACGAGCACAATGACAAGAGCTTCGACTCGGCTTGCTTCACGACGATTTTGGCGACCCGAATCGACACGAACCAACACTTTTCCTCTTTTTCCTCCTCTTTCTCTCTATTCTCCTCTTTGTAAACTAAAATGTGAGTGGGGGGAGAGTGGGCAGCCCTCTCCCTACATATATCACCACATTTCCCCAACTTTTCTTCGTTGGCGAGTTTGGTCCCTCGACTTTTGGACTTTATTTTCTTTTCTTTCTTCACCGGCTTCAAAATAATAAATATCCGGGTGTTACAAGTCCACCCCCCTTAAATAGGTTTCGTCCCCGAAACCTGTATTCGTCGAACAAACGTGGATAATGCTGTCTCATTTCTTCTTCAGTCTCCCACGTTGACTCGGATCCCTTCCTGTGCTTCCACTGTACACGCACAAGAGGAACCACTTTATTCCTTAGCCTCTTTTCTTTACGATCGATGATTGCCACTGGTTGCTCCACATAATTGAGCCTTTCATCTATTCAATGTCTTCCAATGGAACAATCATGTCTTCATCAGCTATACACTTTCTAGATGAGATACATGGAATGTCGGGTGAATCCCACTCAACTCATCTGGCAACTCCAATCTATAGGCCACCTCCCCTACTCGAGCAATGATTCGGAAAGGGCCTATATATCTTGGGCTCAACTTGCCCCGCTTTCTGAATCTGATAATACCCTTCCAAGGCGAGACCTTCAACATAACCCGATCACCCACCTGGAACTCAATTGGCCTACGTCGCTTATCGGCATACGACTTCTGTCTATCCTTGGCTGCCTTCATGAAGGCTTTAATCTTTTCAAGCTTCTCTGTCGTAGCCTCGATTACCTTGACGCTCCCCAATTCCTTCTGACAATATCACCCCAACAAACGGGTGTTCTGCATCTCCTACCGTATAGCATCTCATATGGTGGCATACCAATACTGGCATGATAGCTGTTATTGTATGAGAATTCGGCTAACGGTAAGTGGTCATCCCAACTTCCACCAAAATCGATCACACACGCCTGAAGCATGTCTTCCAGTGTCTGAATGGTCCTTTCTGACTGACCATCAGTCTGGGGATGATAAGCCGTGCTAATATGTAACCTCGTCCCCATAGCGTCGTGGAATTTCTTCCAAAATTTAGATGTAAACCGAGTGTCACGATCAGACACAATAGACACCGGCACACCATGACGAGTTACAATTTCCTTGATGAACAGCTCAGCAACCTCTCCGATGAATACGTCTCGCGGATCGGTAGAAAATGAGCGCTCTTCGTCAGACGATCAACTATCACCCATATGACATCGCACCCTTTCGGGGTACGTGGCAGCTTCGTAATGAAGTCCATGGTGATGTGCTCCCATTTCCATTCTGGTATATCCAAAGGTTGTATCTTCTCATACGGCTTTTGATGCTCTGCCTTCACCTGTAAGCAAGTAAGGCACTTACTCACATACTCCACCACGTCGCGCTTCATACCCGGCCACCAATAATCTTTCTTCATGTCATGGTACATTTTTGTGGCACCAGGATGAATGGAGTATCGAGTCTTGTGGTTTCATCCATTATCTTCACCCGTAGATCCCCAAACGAGGAATCCACACCGGCCGAATCGAGTTCTAACACCGAATGTGTTTTCACCCAATTCCCCAACCAGACCTCTCATTCTTTCCGAGTTAAGGTGATCTTCTTTCAATGCCTCATCTTGAAACTCCTTAACTTGCTTCATCACATCGGAGGTCATGATTAATGATAAGCTTTCACCCGAATCGGTTCGGGCCTCTCTTTTCGGCTAAGGGCATCCGCCACCACATTAGCTTTGCCCGGATGGTAATGAATCTCGCAATCATAATCCTTTATAAGTTCCAACCATCTCCTCTGCCTCATGTTCAGATCCTTTTGCTCGAAGAAGTACTTCAAGCTCTTATGATCGGTAAATATGGTGCACTTCGTCCCGTAGAGATAGTGCCTCCAGATCTTCAATGCAAACACCACGGCTGCTAGCTCCAAGTCATGAGTAGGATAATTGACCTCATGAACCTTTAACTGTCGAGATGCATAGGCTATAACCTTCCCTCTCTGCATTAACACACACCCCAACCTGAGTAGGAAGCATCAGAATAAACCACCAATCTTCGCTTCCATCGGGTATGACAGAACAGGAGCTTGAGTCAGTCTTGCTTTCAGCTCTTCGAACGCCTTCTCTTGAGCTTGACCCCATACAATTTCACATCCTTTCGGTCAACTTAGTTAGTGAGAAGCAATCTTAGAGAAGTCTTGGATGAATCTTCTATAGTAGCCCGCCAAGCCCAAGAAACTACGGATCTCGGACGGCGTCTTTGGTGACTTCCATTGCATAACCGCCTCCACCTTCGCCGGTCAACCATAATCCCATCAGGATTCACCACATGACCCAAAACTGACTGAACTTCGCGCAACAAAATGCGCACTTGGAGAATTTAGCATACAATTTCTCCCTTCTCAACGTCTCTAGAACCTCTCGAATGTGACCGGCATGCTCAATCTCGCTCTTTGAATAAATCAGGATATCATCAATAAACCAATCACTGATTTATCCAACATAGGCCGACACACACGGTTCATCAGATCCATAAAAGCAGCTGGCGCGTTGGTCAAACCAAAGGACATGACAAGAAACTCGTAATGACCATAGCGCGTACGGAAAGCTGTTTTAGGGATATCTTGCTCTTTCACCTTCAACTGATGATAACCAGATCGAAGATCTATCCTCGAGAACCAACTAGCACCCTGAAGCTGATCGAACAAATCATCTATCCTCGGTAAGGGGTAGCGGTTCTTCACTGTCACTTGTTCAGTTCGCGGTAGTCAATGCACATCCTCATACTACCATCCTTCTTCTTTACAAATAGGACCGGAGCACCCCAAGGAGAGATACTCGGTCTAATGAACCCCTTCTCAAGCAGCTCTCGCAACTGCTCCATCAACTCTTTCATCTCGTTGGAGCCAACCGATATGGTGCCTTGGCAACAGGTTGGGCACCCGGTATCAGATCAATCTGAAATTCAATCTCTCTGTCAGGTGGCACTCCTGATAAGTCTTCTGGGAACACGTTTGGAAAGTCACACACAACTGGTACATATCGGCTAGTTGTGGTGTTGGTGTATCCACATCTTTTACATAGGCCAAGTAAGCACTACATCCACGCCTCATACACTTTCCCGCCACCGCCATTGAGATCACCTTCGGAATCGTAGTAACCCGATCACCATAAACCGTTACCAAACTTTCGTCAGGCGCTGTCAACCGAACCATCTTCTTGCGACACACAATGTTCGCCTCGAAGTCCGCCAACCAATCCATCCCAAGAACCAAATCGAAACCACCCAAGGTCATCACGAACGGTCTAAGAGGAAACTTATGACCCTCAAGTTCCACATCACAATTCTCTATCATCTCAGAAATCCTGGTAGACTTACCTATGGCAGTTTCTACATCGAAGGGCGCATCAACACGTCTACTACTAACAGGTAGCTTAGCATAGAAAGCAGCAGAAATAAAACTCTTACTAGCACCCGAATCAAATAACACAGAAGCTAAAGTCTGGTTCACTAGAAACGTACCGGACACAACGTCAGGGTCCGTCCTAGCCTCCTCTTGTGTCATGGTGAACGCCCTGGCGCTCGCCCTCGGTCCATCACTTCCCGTCTTCACCCCTGAACCCTCAGTCCTCGACTTCTTACAATCTCTGCTCATATGACCAGTTTTCCCGCAGTTAAAACATTTGCTCGACATGCAATCCTTCGCCATATGCCCTGTCTTCCCATACTTGAAGCACAAGTTTGACCCAAACCTACATTCCCCGCTGTGCTCCCTTCCACACTTGCCACACCTTTTCGACCCCGCACTTGATGTGACCACACGGCGCTCATCCACCCATGCCTTTTTGTTACCCATCGGGGCATCACCCCGACCAAACCGTTTCCCGTTCCAGTTCCGATCACCACCACCCTTCTTACTTGCTTCAGTCACCACCACCTCCCGCTCATCATACAGCCTCCCTGCCAAATCAACTGCCGACGTAAACGTGCTTGGCCGGGCGGCGATCATGTGCCGACGAACATCCACCGGTAAACCCTGAATGTACCTCTTAATTTTCCGAGACAGAGGCGTCACCTGATCAGGCACAAGCCGTGCCATTTCATTAAACTTAGTGGTATACTGCTGGTGTGTCATGGTTCCAGCCTCCAACTATAAAAACTCCCTTTCCAACTTATCCATTTCTCTATGGACGGAACTCCTCAATCACCATCTTCTTCAACTCGGGCCATTTCATTCTCCCGATCGCCCGATTACCCTCTGCTTGGACAATGTTATCCCACCAACACAGAGCTGAATCCACAAAAGAGTGGGTAGCATACTTCACCTTTTGATCCTCTCGACACTCGCTGATATCGAGAACAGCTTCCATTTCCCTCACCCACCGGTGAGCGGCTGCAGCGGTGCCGTTTCCATCAAAAGTAGGGGGCTTGCATCTCATAAAAGCCCCATAATTACATCCTCGTGCCGTATCATGCACAGGCTCTTCCTCCTCCTCCTCATCATCAGATAGAACCGTTTCCGGCTCTGGTTGTTCCCGTTCCCCAGAGGATCTGTTTCTTTCTTTCCTTTCCCCTTCTCGTACAGCCTTAATAACTTCGGTCACCACAGACGGTAAGATCGTCTGCATGACCTGATGTACTTCTTCTACAACAGCCTCTTTTACTGAGGCTCTCAGATTGGTGCTTTCGTCGCCACCCTCCGGATGAGGGGTCTCTGGTTCTTCATGAACCACCCTCTCAACTCTGGGTCTCCCTCTCTTAGGTCGCGGTTCAGCACCATGACCTCCACCCCTAGAAGCTTTCGAAGATCTACCTCCGGCCATCACACGCACACTGAAAGATTCAAACACCAACACGGTCATTCAAGGAAACAACTCAGTTTATGTCAAGTATAGTAAGTCCCTAATTACAGTGGCCAGTTGTGATTAGCCACTTACTTTACTCTTCATACCCCAAGTATTACCTGTCCTGACTACATCAGTATTTAAACCTACATATAACACATAACACATACCATGCGCACATAAAACTGGTTAACTTTATGAAAATACCTGATGGCACGCAGCTACTCAGTTTGGCATCCCATTCCCTTCCGTCCCATTCTCAGTTTAAGATCAGGTTTATTTTGAAAATTTACCCATTTCACTTAAACTTTGGCTCTGATACCAACTTGTAAGGCCCCGTTCCCGGGACGCTTACAGCTGGGTTCTCATCGCACTAAAAACATATAATTACATTTGTATTTAATAAATCGCAGCGAAAACTAAAACAAACTTTCATTTCCATGTAAATGCTTTTGCAAACTAATACAACATTCATTACAAAATCGTTTGTTCGCATTACAATGCAAAAACATTAATCAAAAGAATGCCATCCCAAAAGGCTGAGTAGTCGCCCGTGCCATCCTCAGCAATCATTACCTGCCAACTGGAACACATCAAAGTCAGCGTTGCTGAGTGAGTTCTAGTTTTATAAATAAAACATACTTTACTTTCATATAAAACCGTTCGTACTTTTACATGATCACACATCATACGTACACATAATAATATCATTATTATCTTCCTTCATTTGTTCATTCCTTCTTTCATTACCTTACTTGCGCATCGGACATCATCCCGAACCAATACCATGTGCTACACCCCGGTTAGTCGTAGCTACCGGGCCGAAGTCAACGAATGACAACTAAACGTATGCCGCGGTACTACTAGAGTAACCGTCAGTCTTAGCTACTGGGCCGAAGTCAACGAATGACAGCTAAACGTATGCCACAGTACTAGGGGTGAGCGGTAGAGGTTCTACATTTGGGGTCAATCACCAAGAGGACCCCGTATCCGATGTGTGCAAGACGTTTCATTCGTTCATCATGTTCCTCTTTCTTTATCTTTCACTTTACGTTACATAATACTTCGTTCATTCATCGTAACAAGTAAAGCCACAGAAAGATATTATACAGCACATTAAGGAACATAAACATGTATCAACATCACATCATACATACATAACGTACAACATCATCACCCTCATCATGCCCAACATGCTTCTAAGACCTCGATCGTCGTCTTAAAAACTCTTATGGGAACCTTTACATCAACACTTACATCTGCACTTTCCCCCAAAGTCAGAAGTCAATCTACACCCTCCTCGGGTTCAACAGCCCTATTCGGGCGTATGGACACCCCTCAGTCGCATGGCCTCCATGCGACTGAACATCATGCGATTGAACTAATACGGATGAACACCTATGCGAATGAACATCCAGTCGTGCGAATGGACAATGCGGATGAACACCTATGCGACTGGACCTTCAGTCGTGCGAATGGACCTTCAGTCGCATGACAACCCACGCGACTGGCCCTCCAGTCGTGCGAATGAACCCCAATCATGCGAATGGACCCCAATCGCACCCTAATCGGCCGTATGGCCTCCATTCGGCCTCCAGTCGGTCGCCTAGCCCTAACTGGTGCAGAGTGCAGTTCAACCCGACTGCAGCCGAGGGTTTTCGGCCTCCAAACTCATCTAAACCCATTTTAAGCCTAAATCGACCATCCTAAACCTTAGGGATGCATACCATAACATCATTCAAGCACAACCAAGCAAGAAATCAAGTCCAAACGCATCATACATACACATACACCTACACAAACGGGTCAACTTACACACATACATACGAAAAACTCGATTTCAGATGTTTTCCAGCCCCAAATCGTTTGAAAACAAGTAAAAGAGGGGTCCTAGAACTCACCTGAACGAGCACAATGACAAGAGCTTCGACTCGGCTTGCTTCACGACAATTTTGGCGACCCGAATCGACACGAACCAACACTTTTTCTCTTTTTCTCCTCTTTCTCTCTATTCTCCTCTTTGTAAACTAAATGTGAGTGTGGGGAGAGTGGGCAGCCTCTCCCTACATATATCACCACATTTCCCAACTTTTCTTCGTTGGCGAGTTTGGTCCCTCGACTTTGGACTTTATTTTCTTTTCTTTCTTTCACAGCTTCAAAATAATAAATATCGGGTGTTACATAAAGTCTATTTTTTATGATTAAACTAGCATAATATTTGTTAATATTATTTTATAAAAAAATTGTTAAGGTATTTATGGTGAGATAAATTTGTAGAAAATAATGTGGTTACTTTAAAAATAAACAAGTTTACAAAATACTTTTTATAATTTTCAGAAAATTTTCTATTTTTAAAGCTGAAAAAAGTCTAAAAAATATATTGAGGGGTGCACGGGTTCGACCCCGGGACCTCAAGGATGAGAGGGCCATGTCCTTAACCAGTAGGCGAGGGCGCCTAGCTTGTTAGAATTCGTTTCCCCTACCTTAGACGATAAATAAAATAGAAACCCCAAATCACATAAACTCTATAATCAATTTTAATCAATTGTACACCAACATTGATTTGATAACATGGATAATCATAGGGCTTTTGCTCCTCTGTAAGGACGAACATAATCTTGTGTTTAAACATACCCGATTACTTTCGAATCGAAGGTTTGGGCTTGATTCTTTCTTCGGGGACTTGCGATGACAAGGTTCGACTTTTGATTGCTTGAGTGTGTATTTCACGAATTGTGTGCAGAGAGAGTTGAAAGGAATCGAATGAAAACTTTCCCCCTGTTAAATGGATTCAATTTATAGATGAGATACCAGTTGGATCTCACCTAGAGCGATTGTTTCGGTTACTAAAACTTGATTAACATGTGATTTAAGTTCAATTAAACGATGTATTACGTGTAATGATTGTTCCAACATTTATAATCGTTTAATTTGGTTAATCGAATCATTGTGTATGTTCAACGGTTATGAACCGATTTGATTTATGAACTCACTTAATCCTCTTAAATGTCGCATGAAATGGTCCAAATAGGTTGTGGGTTCGAGGTCGCGACACTAAAATGGTTCGATTGGTGCCTTTACAAGATTTCAATCGTATTATTTTGGGTTTTTGGTGGTCACCGGAGTTTGGCCGGAGTATGGCCGCCGGTGACCGGAAAATCGTGGGGGAGGGGAGGGTTGGTTTGGGTTTTTAAAAATGTTACACTTTGCCCCTTGTAGTTTCTTTTGTTATTATTTTATGCACAAATCTTGTATTTGAAGTTTTAAAAATGACAACCAACCCCCCTAACTTAATTACTTTAAGTTTTTAAGCATTCATTATGTTAGTAATCTTATAAATTGATATTATTATTGATATTATTACTATTATCTTAGTTATTTTATTACCATATTATTATTATTATTATCATAGTATTATACTTGTTATTATTTTATAATCTATTAGAAATGTTATTATGTTCAATTTAATAGTTTAATTATTATCTTTTAAATAAAAGATTTAATTAATGAAAACAAAGAATCAAACATACATAAACACAAGTTCCATAAATGACAACAATGGCCCTTACAAGATTATCAAAGTTAATTCTCTGTTAACAAAAATTCAGGATGTTACATATTAAAAATAATAAAAAATGTGATTGAGAATCCTAAAGAGTAATTAATAATAATGGGATATCCAATATACCGAGTAAATTAGACCTAGAACAATTGAGGAGAGGCGGAGCACGAGTTAGATGTGAAAACATCTAGGGAAGGCGTTTTGAGTAAGTCAAGTGTCACACCCCCGCTAAGAGCGGAAACACGGGGGCGTAACGAGACGGGAATCGTCATAACACATGGTAAGCGATAGAGATGCAATAGTATAATGATGACGAGTGTGCCATGACAACACCCGACAACAAGGGGACTTGTGTCGTGTTTAGTCAGTATTCACAACAACATAGCCATAAGCATAAACATGATACATAAATCATAATATAGATGATAAACATGTATGCAATTCCCACAACCCGAGAACAAGTTACAAAGTATAACGTTGTTTGAAATGGATACATCAATTGTTTCAAAATGACAAGTTTGGCCCGAAAATGCATCCTAGGGTCCCCACTAAGGCAGCACACCTAGAACCTCAGCTAGCATGATCACCTGAAAAGATATGCTCAAAATGGTCAACAAAATTGTTGGTGAGTTCGCAGGTTTAAAGTAAATAAGTAATTGATACTGTATAAAGTTGTTGCAGAATACCGTGCATACAGTTATAAGTAAGCAAAATCACATGACAAGAGCTTTACAACCAAACCTAATGACGTACACAAGAAACTTGTCGGAATATATTCACCCAAGGCCCTGTACCTGGCTATTGTTGGTACTAACTAGTATACCAACACGAGGGTGGGGGTGTCAACCAGTAGTACTACCAATACCTAACCGTCAGTTCCACACTGGAATTAAATGGTTGTAAGAAAGAACCACAAAGCAGACTCAAGCATGTATCAGATAAGTACCCACAAAACAGTAGCACGTTGATTCCAAGTATGTAAATTGTATGTTGTTGTACAGCATAGAAAACGGCGAGCATACTTTTCCCCCATGTTTGTAAATGTTTGTAAATGTTTGTAAAGTATAAGCACAAAAGGGGCCACGAAACTCACATGTTAAGTGGTAAGTATGAAGATCGAGATTCCCAACAGTTGTATGCAGAGAACATCAACACCTATTGACAGTTATTGTTAAGCATTATGACATGTATAAAGCGTATAGTAATGTTTGGTCGGTTCGGGTTGTATCGTTTCGGTCGTGGGTAGCACACACACACAAGCGGACACACGTATCAGATCTTATGTAGATTCAAGTACATACGAGTAGTCGTCATTGCTTATGACATCCGTGAAATGATCTCGTGGTTATGAAAGATAGCACTTGTTAAGAATTTGGAGTTCCAATTGGATTGTCGATAATTGGAAAATGTTAGGTTGTTTTCAATTGAAATAGTATGTGCATGTTGATAGCATTGACTTTAATTTTTATGGTCAGCAATGACACTTTTACTGATGTTGCCTTATCATCATCAGACGTTCAAGGGAAATTCACACTCAACATCATCAGTCACACAACAGGACCAGACGCTCGACTCAACGCCCCATCCTTACGAATCAACCTTCAATCGTACGAATCAGCGTCATTCGTACGATTGAGTCTTCATTCGCATGGCTGGCATTCAGTCGTACCACACAACACACATTCGCACGATCAAACCTCCATGCGCACGAATCAACCATTAATCGTGCGAATTAGCTACTTTCGTGCGATTGAACCTTCATTCTTGCGATTGGACTCCAGTCGTGCGAAACACGCACAATCACATACATTCAGTCGGTCACCTGACTCAATCGCACACAATCATTCATACGCATGACTCATCACATACACTCATTCGCACGCATGACTCAATCGCATACAACTCACAGTCGCACGACATGCCTAGTCGCACAACTCAGTCGCACGATTGACTTAGACGCAAGATTCAGTAGCACGACTCACTCAGTCGCACGACTCAATCGCATGACAGACCCAGTCGCCTGAACTGTAGAATCGCGACTGTAGTCGGGCTGAGCAGCCCCGAGCTGCTCTAAACACGAGTTTTACACCACAAGGACTTCCAGAAACACTCTACAAACATACACAAACATGAAACACAAGCAGAAAGACCTCACACGTTCCCATGTAATTGAGTTTCATTTGATCTTCCCGTTCCCATGTAAACTCTGGCCCTCATTTTGAATTCCACCTTACCCGAACAATTGGTATTCTGCTGCGCTTCAACTGTTTGACCTTACGATCCATGACCTCAATGGGTTCCTCAATAAAATGTAGCTTTTCGTCGATTTTGATATCGTCAATGGGTATGTGAAGTGATTTGTTAGCCAAACACTTCTTGAGGTTCGACACATGGAAAGTATCATGCACGCCGTTGAGTTCTTGTGGTAACCTTAATCGGTAAGCCACTGGACCAATTCTTTCTGTAATCTCGAATGGTCCAACGTATCTTGGGGCTAACTTCCCTTTCTTTCCAAACCGAACAATCCTTTCCAAGGAGAGACTTTGAGTAGCACTTGGTCCCCAACGTTGAATTCTAGAGGCTTTCGACGATTGTCGCGTAGCTCTTTTGGCGATCTCTAGCGGCTTTCAGCCTGTCTTTGATTTGGAAGATCTTGTCGGTTGTTTCCTAGATAATCTCTGGGCCTGTTAACTGACTTTCACCAATCTCGGCCCAACAAACGGGTGATCTACACTTCCTTCCGTACAACGCTTCGAACGGAGCACACCCAATGCTGGTGTGGTAGATGTTATTGTAAGAGAACTCAATCAATGGCAAATGAGTATCCAACTACCACCAAGTCGATTACACACGCTCTCAGCATGTCTTCTAGCGTTTGTATGGTTCGTTCACTTTGGCCATCTGTTTGAGGGTGATAGGCGGTACTCATGTCTAATCGAGTGCCCATTGCTTTCTGTAGTGTTTGCCAAAATCGTGAAGTGAATCGGCCGTCACGGTCGGATATGATTGACACCGGCACTCCGTGTCTTGTCACGACCTCTTCTATGTACAATCTCGCCAACTTGTCCATTTTGTAGTCTTCTCAGATTGGCAAGAAGTGTGCTGATTTCGTCATTCGATCCACTACGACCCATATCGAGTCATGCCGTTGCTCGCTCGAGGGAGTTTGGTAATGAAGTCCATGGCTATGTTCTCCCATTTCTATTCGGGAACCTCAGGTTGCTGTACAGTCCCGATGGTTTCTGATGTTCAGCTTTAACTTTCGAGCATGTCAAGCATCTGCTGACGTACGTGGCAATGTCTTTCTTTAGGCCTGGCCACCAGTACAGATCTTTGAGATCGTGGTACATCTTGTCAGCGCCAGGATGAATAGAATATCGCGTCTTGTGTGCTTCATCCATGACCAAGGTACGTACACCTCCCCACTTGGGTACCCATATACGGTCCACGAATAATTGCACACCATCGTCCTTGCACATCAGTTGTTTATCCAACCCTCGGAATTCTTCTCCCGCAAGGTTTCCTTCTTTCAACGCCTCACTTTGTGCAATTTGGATCTGAGCTTTCAAATTGTTTGAATGGTCAATCCCAAAGCTCGAGCACGTAGTGGTTTCACGCGTTCCTTGCGGCTTAGAGCATCAGCCACCACATTAGCTTTCCCCGATGATACCGGATTTCACAATCGTAGTCACTAAGAAGCTCTACCCAACGCCGCTGTCGCATATTGAGTTCCTTCTGATCCAGAATATGTTGAAGGCTTTTATGATCTGTGTATACGATGCATTTGGTTCCATACAGGTAATGCCTCCATATTTTAAGTGCGAATACTACAGCGCCCAACTCAAGATCATGAGTCGTGTAGTTCTTCTCGTGCACCTTAAGTTGTCGCGAAGCGTAGGTAATCACCTTATCTTTCTGCATTAGTACACATCCCAACCCTTGATGCGAAGCATCACAGTACACCACAAAATCATCAGTTCCGTTTGGGAGGGACAATATCGGTGCATTGCACAGCTTATCTTTTAGCGTTTGGAACGCCCGTTCTTGCGCATCTCCCCAATCAAACTTTTTGTCTTTCTGAGTCAGCAACGTCAACGGTTGAGTGATCTTTGAAAAGTTCGCAATGAAACGACGATAGTATCCAGCTAACCCTAAGAATTGTCGTATCTCTGAAGGTGTCTGGGGTGTATCCCATTTCTTTACCGCTTCGATCTTGCCGGGATCTACATGAATCCCGTCTTTGTTAACCACATGACCCAAAAACTTCACCTCTCGCAGCCAAAATTCACACTTCGAGAACTTGGCGAAAAGTTTCTCTTCTCTTACAGTTCCAGTATTGCCCGAAGGTGTTCTTCATGGTCCTCCTTCGATCGAGAGTAGATAAGTATGTCGTCAATGAATACGATCACAAACTTATCCAAGTAAGGTTTGCACACCCGATTCATCAAGTCCATGAACTAGCAGGTGCGTTAGTCAATCCGAACGGCATGACCAAACTTATAGTGCCCATAACGAGTTATAAATGCTGTCTTCGGTATGTCCTCCTCGAAAACTCTTAGTTGGTAATATCCAAATCGAAGGTCGATCTTGAAAAATATGAAGCTCCTTGTAACTGATCAAACAGGTCATCGATCCTGGGGAGAGGATACCGATTCTTCACAGTTAATTTGTTCAACTCACGGTAGTCGATGCACATACGGAACGACCCATCCTTCTTCTTGACAAATACACTGGTGCTCCCCAAGGCAAGTGACTCGGCCAAATAAACCCTTCTCTAGTAGTTCTTGTAACTGGCTAGATAACTCTTACATTTCAGACGGTGCCACCGATACGGTGTCTTTGCTATCGTGTAGCTCGAACAACTCAATACGAAATTCCACCTGTCGTGGAGGAGGCCAACCAGGCAAGTCATCAGGAAATACACTGGGTAATCCCGCACTACAGGGATATTTGCCAATTTCTGCTCCTCTTTCTTCTTTTCCACCACGTGAGCCAGAAAATAGTAGCACTGTTTTCGTAAACTCCGGCGTGCTTTCATGCAGGAAATAAGCTTTAAGTTTCTCCCCGGTCTTTCTCCTTGAATTCTGAGTACTCCCCCGTCTGACATAGGATTGGCACTACCTTGTCTCGACAGACAATCTCGGCCCCGTGTTTCGACAACCAATCCATTCCCACAATCACATCGAAACTTCCTAGCTCAAAGGGTATCAAGTCTATATCGAAGGTGTGGTTCTCCAATATTATCGAGCACTTTCTAATAATCCCGTTAGCCTGAACAACCCTACCATTGGCCATTTCTACAGAGTAGCTAGTTTCTAGCCTACTAGGACTCAAATCGAGCAATTGCATAAATTCAGAAGATATAAAGCTATTGTCTGCTCCAGTGTCAAATAATACAGATGCAAAGTGATTATTGAGTAAGTGTGTACCCGTGACGACATTGGGTCCTTACGGGCTTCATTGACTCCAATGGCAAAAGCGCGTCCCCGAGCCGCGTTCCCCTGGTTGTCGGGCCTTGACTTCCAGCTATAGCCATAGTCTGATGCTGGTTGTTCCCTTGTTGGCCCGACGCCCGATTCAGTTTGGGGCACATGTTTCGGTAGTGATCAGGCTTCCACACTCATAACAGCCCCTGGCGTTCCCGGCGGGGTTAACCGCGTTGACTGGTGCGACCATATTCGGCGCTGTTCTGCAGTCTCTTGCTAAATGTCCCGGGCGTCTACAGTTAGCGCACACCCGGCACGGCATAGCTGGGGGATGATGAAAGTTGCACCTATCGCATCGGGGGTGCGGACCCACATATTCTCGCCTGCCCTGGGTCACAGCCACAAAATTTCTGGTTGTCTTGGCCCTTTTCTCGAATTTCCCGGCACTCGACCGGCTTGTTTCCCCAACTTCTTTCCTTTTCTCTGCTCCCCTGCCCAATACCTGTTCTCACCATTTCATCAGTTAGAGCGCCAACCTTCAGAATGGCGCTCTGAATAGTAGGAGGAGCAGTAGCGGTTACCATTGCCCGGATTTGAGGCGCAAGTCCCCAAATGTACCTCTCTATCCTTTTTGATTCCGGGGTGACTAGATGTGGAACCAACCTTGCTAGCTCATGAAAACGATCGGTGTAAGCTGCGTGCCCAGCCCCCACCATGGCATGATTCCAGAACTCATGCTCAAGTTTTTGCATCTCATTGAGAGGACAGTACTCCTCGGTGATTAGGGCCTTGAACTCATCCCACGACATTTGCATCGCGGATTCTCTTCCCCTAGCCCGAATCTGAGTGTTCCACCACGTTAGTGCCTTGCCCTGTAGTGAGCAGTGGCGTACTTAATCCTTTGACTGTCGAGGCATTCGCTGATGTCGATCACGACCTCCATCTTTTCAAGCCATCTGGTCAGAGCTATGGCTCCACCTTTGCCATCAAACTCTTGTGGTTTACAAGCCATAAATTCCTTGTACGAGCATCCCCGTCTAGAATTCACAACCCCGGTCTCATTAACAATTCCAGTTTTGTTACCGGCTGTACCACCATTTCCGGTCTCCTGATTGCTTTCGTTCCCAGTCGGGTTACCGTTATCCTCATTATCATTGCCACCGTCCCCGTGGGGGTGAGAATTCTGAAGAGCATCGCTCACTTGGGCCACGATAGTCAGAATTAGTGCGGCCATCTGTTGAGCGATCAGGGCTGCCACATCCGCGTTCCTTGTTCCTTGATTTTTACTGGCAGGAGCATCACTTGTTCTTGGGGTTCTTCCCCTGCCTCTGCCTCTGCCTCTGCCCCTTGGGGCTTCACTTCCGCTACTATTACTGCGAATAGATCTTCGAGGCGGCATGTTCTATTCATAAAAGAGGTAACATATAAGATTTAGTCACCATAAGATACACAAGTATTCCACTTATCAAGTTCCAATGTTCATGTTCCGGTCGGTCAAGATCACCATGCAGCCCATTTCAAGCATATTCTCGGTATACCGGTGATGTTTGTATATAGGGTTCCCCGCAGCGTTCCCACCATACACACGATGTACCGAGAATGATGCCCGATCCGGTTACATGACATCCGACTTTCCTTTTCATCATATCCATAATAATCCATCAAGTCAACTGAGAGCCCAAGCATGTAATCACGTATAGTCTGGTGGAGGTTTCCTATCTCACATCCTTAAAGGACTCAGACATAGCCTCCTCGGGTTGGTCTCAGTATCCAAGGTTAAGTGCAGTATATGATCTGTGAAGATCTCTTCGGGTCTCAATACCCGAATTTGGTTATGATAACTTGGCGCGCAGAGGGGACGGAAGATCTAATAGGAGCATCCCATAAAAGAGTGAGCACAAGGGCTCTCTCATAGGGTGAAAAGATCACGAAATAGATAGATAAACGAACAAGTTATGAGGAACACGTATGAGATACAAAATGCACACAACCCTGGCATGCAATCTACATGAAGGTTCCTAGTTATAGTCTAGGTCAAGCGTATTGCCTAATTCTCTATAACCAATAGCTCTGATACCAGTCTGTCACACCTCCGCTAAGAGCGGAAACACGGGGGCGTAACGAGATGGAATCATCATAACACATGGTAAGCGATAGAGATGCAATAGTAATAATGATGACGAGCGTGTCATGACAACACCCGACAACAAGGGGACTTGTGTCGTGTTTAGTCAGTATTCACGACAACATAGCCATAAGCATAAACATGATACATAAATCATAATACATAGATGATAACATTGTATGCAATTCCCACAACCCGGGAACAAGTTACAAAGTATAACGTTGTTTGAAATGGATACATCAATTGTTTTCAAAATGACAAGTTTGGCCCGAAAATGCATCCTAGGGTCCCCACTAAGGCAGCACACCTAGAACCTCAGCTAGCATGATCACCTGAAAAGATATGCTCAAAATGGTCAACAAAATTGTTGGTGAGTTCACAGGTTTAAAGTAAATAAGTAATTGATGCTGTATAAAGTTGTTGCAGAATACCGTGCATACAGTTATAAGTAAGCAAAATCACATGACAAGAGCTTTACAACCAAACCTAATGACGTACACAAAGAATCTTGTTGGAATATATTCACCCAAGGCCCGTACCTGGCTATTGTTGGTACTAACTAGTATACCAACACGAGGGTGGGGGTGTCAACCCAGTAGTACTACCAATACCTAACCGTCGGTTCCACACTGGAATTAAATGGTTGTAAGAAAGAACCACAAAGCAGACTCAAGCATGTATCAGATAAGTACCCACAAAACATAGCACGTTGATTCCAAGTATGTAAATTGTATGTATGTTGTACAGCATAGAAAACGGGCGAGCATACTTTTCCCCCATGTTTGTAAATGTTTGTAAATGTTTGTAAAGTAGTATAAGCACAAAAAGGGGCCACGAAACTCACATGTTAAGTGGTAAGTATGAAAGATTGAGATTCCCAACAGTTGTATGCTGAGAACAGTCAACACCTATTGACAGTTATTGTTAAGCATTAATGACATGTATAAAGCGTATAGTAATGTTTGGTCGGTTCGGGTTGTATCGTTTCGGTCGTGGGTAGCACACACACACAAGCGGACACACGTATCAGATCTTATGTAGATTCAAGTACATACGAGTAGTTGTCATTGCTTATGACATCTGTGAAATGATCTCGTGGTTATGAAAGATAGCACTTGTTAAGTATTTGGAGTTCCAATTGGATTGTCGATAATTGTAAAATGTTAGGTTGTTTTCAATTGAAATAGTATGTGCATGTTGATAGCGTTGACTTTAATCTTTGTGGTCAAGCAATGACACTTTTACTGATGTTGCCTTATCATCATCAGACGTTCAAGGGGAAATTCACATTCAACATCATCAGTCACACAACAGGACCAGACGCTCGACTCAACGCCCCATCCTTACGAATCAACCTTCAATTATACGAATCAGCTTCATTCGTACGATTGAGTCTTCATTCGCATGGCTGGCATTCAGTCGTACCACATAACACACATTCACACGATCAAACCTCCATGCGCACGAATCAACCCTCAATCGTGTGAATTAGCTACTTTCGTGCGATTGAACCTTCATTCGTGCGATTGGACTCCAGTCGTGCGAAACACGCACAATCGCATACATTCAGTCGGTCACCTGACTTAATCGCACACAATCATTCATACGCATGACTCAATCACATACACTCATTTGCACGCATGACTCAATCGCATACAAACTCACAGTCGCACGACATGCCTAGTCGCACAACTCAGTCACACGATTGACTTAGACGCAAGATTCAGTCGCACGGCCCAATCGCATGACAGACCCATTCGCCTGAACTGCAGAATCGTGACTGTAGTCGGGCTGAGCAGCCCCGAGCTGCTCTAAACACGAGTTTTACACCACAAGGACTTCCAGAAACACTCTACAAACATACACAAACATGAAACACAAGCAGAAAGACCTCACACGCACCCACACGACCTCATGTGTTCGAGTTGAACCCGAACACCCGAAACCCTAGTTTGGACAGCCGTGAATAGGCAAGGAAAAGGGACAACCAAGGTTGTCTACCTGCTAGAATAGAGTAGACTAGGCCATAGATGGAGTCTAGACAACAAGAACACGACCAAGCGGGTTGGATTTGGTGCTAGAATGAAGAAAATGTGTGTGTAGGGAGTGAAGAGGTGAAGAAGATGAAGTGAATGAGGAATGTGGCTGGGAATAGGGTTTATATACCCAGTCCAAGTTTGCAAAATTACAAGTTCAGTCCTGCACTTAACCCTCGAGTTCCCCAAAATTTGTTTCGGTTGATTACGACCTTAAAATGTTCGTTATATTAAGGTTAAAAGCGTGTTTAATGGTATTTGATAGTCTAAAATGGTTTTATTAATGACAATGGTTGAAATTAAAAATGATATATTTGGTGGTAATGGTGATGAAACTTATAAAAGGTTTATGCTTAACACACGTTCTCGGAGGAAGTACAGGCACAAGGGAAAATAAAGCAGACATGATTCCTTAAAGCAGGAGTTCATGAAGAAAAGGAAGAATAATTAAAATAATTCTATGCTTATTTATGTCATTCGACGGACCTTAAGGTGACGGATGTCACATCAAGTTTCACATGTAGTGGTGGTTGTCGAGGGTTATGGAAGCGTAGAGAGGTTGTGTTGGTGGTTCTATAGATGGCATTGTGGTTGTTGGGGATATTAGAGATATGAAATTTTTTTGCTAATAAACAACTCTTAAAGGTATTTACTCTTACTCTTAAATTATATCTATTCCTATGAATCTCATGTTGATATTTGAACTATAGTTTTCCACAAAGAATCTTTACTTCTCATCGGTGGGCTAATAATCCAAATGATAGACATGGGCATTTAGGCAATTAGTTTATGGTTAAGGTTGAAGATGATGGTTAAAGCCGTTAAGGTTGAAGATAAACTGGTTACGAGTTAACTATGCTCATTTTTACATAAAATATTACGTTATATATAATAATAATAATAATTATTATTATTAGTAAAATACTTGTTTAAAAAAATTGCCTTGCGATGGGCTATATAACAAAGAAAATACTTACTTCGAAATGTTTTTGTGAACTACCTATATGTTGAAGGTGATGGGGGCGTAAGACCATGAGATCAACTAACGTCGACACATTGTCTTGAACGCACAAACTGAAGCAGCCGAAAAGGGTAAGACCTTGTAAAAATAGTGTTGATTGTTAGATATTTTAATGTAATTGAATTGACTAATAACTAATGTGATCATATCAATCAAACAACTTAGAATATGCGGAGTGCACGCTTGTTTGAGTTTATTATGATCTTTGATATTGAAAACATTCTTAGGGGTGAAGCCCCTCAGTAACATGGGTTCCAAAGGGCCAACACCCCCTTAACAAGGGGTTCGGGGGCAGCGCCCCTGGTAGCATGGTCCAAGTTGTAGAGCCCCTGGCGGGGTGAGCTACCAGGTCAGCTTGGAAAATTTTATTTTGGTAAATATTGACTTACTAAAAATGCATGGAAAATTGATTTTCTCGAAATTTCACATATGAAACTCGGGGGTTAAAACAATAAATTGGCATGAGAAAACTGTCGAATATAGTTACCCCATCCTTGGAATATTTCGAATTTGTACATGATTGGTCACTCTTCTTCTTCTTCTTTTCTGGTTCACGATCTTGAAACACATACGAATTCATAATTTAAGCATATACATCAATCCAATGAACCAATTGTCCAATTCCATGTTTGAGTTGAGGTTTTAAAAGAAAACCTATTTAACCCTTATCGTATAGTCGGAATTCTATAAAATTTCATTTAAGAAGGTATAAGAGAAAAACAAAATATCATAAAATTAACTTAAATATCTTTAAAAAAATAAAGTAAACGTTACATTTCGTAGATATCTTTAGAACCACAAAAACTCGTCTATATTGTTAGATCATTTAATAGGTCAAAACAAGAAAAACAATTTCATAATCTAATTAAAAATTAGAGTTAATCTCGTTTTTCATCCCTGAGTTTTGCAAATTGTCTCCACTTGAGTACCAACGTTTATTTTGTCTTCATTATTGGGCTTAGTTTTGCAAATCGTTTTTATTTTCGTCCTTTTGACTAGCGGTGTTAACAGTTTCCGTTAACTAAGTGCTAAATTAGTGTTACTTGACCAAAACACCCATTGTTAAATATAAAAAACTAAATATTAAATTATAAAGTTTGTTATTGTTTTATTTTACAAATAAATTAAACACCACATACCCACCCTAACCTCCATCAACATCTCTACCCACTTCATACACTTGAAGCCACCTAACCAGCCACCGCAGCCTGAAGCCACCTAAACCACCCACCACTGCCTAAAATCACCCAAAAACCATTCCGTCATTGCACTTTGTTTGATCTGGCACCCATTTTTAGTTCTATCTCTTTGTGTGGATTTGTGTAGGTGTTTACTATTTGTTACGGTGGATGTGAATGGCTGAGGGTGGGGGCACTAGATGGTCACAAATCCGAAGAGGAGATGTGATGGTGGTGTAACGGTTAGTTGTTGTCGGAGACAACAGTTTAGTGGCGTTAGAGATGGCTGTCGAAAGGTGGGGGCAAGAGGTGGTTGTAAATTTAAAAAGGAGACGCGATGGTGGTGTAGTGGTGGAAATAGCTGCCGGAGGTCGGGGTTAGAGGTTGTCATAGATCTAGAAAAGATGCAACGACGGTGTAGTGAGCAAGGATCATCAGGGACATTGGGGCAATGGCGATAGAGGTGGCTGCCAGAAGGTGGGGGTGAGAGGTGGTGTTTTCCGGTGGCAAAAGAGAAAGGAAAGAAAGAAAATGGGAAGGGGAGGTAGAGAGAGAGAGAGAGAGAGTATGTGTGAGAGAGAGAGAATTGAACCTATGACTTTCTAACATTAATATTTATATATTATAGGTACTTTACTTTAACCAATTAGAATACAATTGCATCTTCATTTAGTTCACTTTCTTCATCATGTTCGAATCATTCACCATTAACTATGTGTTCAATCTTCGTCTTAGATTTTGGGGTTTGTCTCAAGCTTCATTGTCTTGGTTTTATATCATTTATTCGAATGAATGATTTTGATTGTTTTATGGATGCTGATTTTAGTTTTTAATCAATAAAGTAAAAGTGTAATTAGGCCTAGATTAATACATTAGTTTGAAATTTCATTTTGATTTTGTTATGTTTTATTTAACGATGTCATCATAATTTCAAAAATATTTAGCTTAAAACACATGAAACACTAGTTTGTGTGAAATTTGATTGAAAGAATTTCCTAGCCATTCTAGGTGACCGCAAGGTTTGTGTGAAAATGATTTAAAATATCTACTTGTATATTTGATTTGCGCCTCTTTCATGTGTTTTGTCTTGATTCATTGTAGATATCCCTTTGCTTGATTTTAATAATAATTATTATGATTGATGGTATAATTGAACCAACATAAACTTTCGAAAGGGTGACCTTTTGTTTAATTCTTATAACCATTCACATTTGTTATTGATACTAAATCAAATGAAAAACTTTCAATTTGGTTATTTAAATGTCTCTGTTACTTTTGAACGGTCACATCCTTAGCGTTAGCATATATAAATAGGTTCATACCACATATGTAAAACAAATTATACACATATATGATATATGAAAAAATAAACAAGTCGAGACATGGATTATATATGCATGTCTATGTAAAAAATGATCCGTTTGAGAATTTGCTTGCATGTAAGCAATGAGCAGTTTAAAAATTAAATGATTGGTATGATATTTAACATATGTAGGTATTTAATGTTTTGAGAAATGTATTATTAATATTGATTTTAACATATATGAAAATAAATATACACTTTTGTAAAGTTAAAGTTAGTTTACACATATGTAAATAGTTATTACAAATTTATACATATTAAAAATAACATTCATATTCAAGTTATTTTTACGATTAACATATATGTAAAAACATAGAATTTACATATAAGTTAGAGAGCTTATAGTATCATCATGCTCTGATATCATATGGTAAAAAATATTCAATAGTGCTTATGATCACACGTAAAGTTAAAGTTATAAACTAACTAATATCTATCACGATGTGTTCTTCTGCAAACCAAACCGGATCGGACCGGCCGGTCCGATCGGTGCGACCGCGAATCCGGGGCTGGTCCGGTCCGGTCAGGTGTGACTCGCTTTGAAATAGTCGAACCGGCCGGTTCGTCCCGAACTGCTGGTCGGACCGGGAAACCGGACCGGTTCGGACCGGTTTTCTTTTTTTTTTTTCTGATTTTAATGGGTAAAATTGGGGTGTTAAACTATAAATTAGTTCGTCAAATATACAAATATAGTTAAGTTTTATATATAACTATAAAATATATATATATATATATACATATATATATATATACATATATATATATATATATATATATATATATATATAATATAAGTTATTTATATTTAATTACATATATAAATATAATTAAAATATAGTTAAATCCGGTCCAACCGGTCCGACCGGTCCGATCACCAAACCAGTAAAACGTCCGATTCGACGTCCGATCCGGTTCTGAAAATATTACTGCAAACTTATAAAACCTTCTACGACTCATCTACCATAATAGATCAACTTTTATCAACATCAATAATCGAAATGTAGATGTTGAAGTTATTTAAAGTTGTTTAATCATTTCCTTCACATATTTCATTAGGTTTTGTTTTTATTTCTTGTCTTGTATATGATGCTAGTAGTACATATATATGTAGTATTTTTATGCTACTACAGTATCATAATACTATATATATGTAATATTGAAACTTAGGGTGCAAAGTTTTTTATATAATAATATTATAGTCAAATTAAAGAGTATAACAATTGATTATTTATGGTGAACTTTAAAAAAAAAACTAATTATGTATGAAAAGGTTATAGACGTTTAAATATCAAAAGGCGAGGAATTATCTAGTTTTCTAACTAAGAAGAGTTTTCAAAAAGAACCCTTCCCTATATATCCTGTAGGCACTAGTGTTACATATATGTAGTATTAGTGTTACATATATGTAGTATTGTGTTGGTCATGTATACAATGCCAGATTTGCAAGTCCATGTTAGTGTCACCAACCTATGTGTGTAATTTATGCTCAGTGGTTCATGTGTGCAATACCAATTAATAACAAACAAACATGAACAAATATCAATATGTGAGATAGAAATAATTCTCAGATTCATATAAAGGATCATTACATCATAATTTCTTCACACGTCTCCCTTCACCAACCAATTACAAATGACAACTAACATTTATATAGGACTCAAAAAATCCTAGTAATTACAAGAGGAAGTTGAATGGTAGGTGCATTGACTTGAGCCTTAGCAACATTCTGGCATGTGTTCAAAGGATGACCAAAATGACAATAATTGGTGCATGTTGGCACTGCGCATGAAGATGATGGTGATACTTGCATTTGTTGCACTGTAGAAAAGATCTAGTATATGGTTTTTTTTATCGGGGCTTGATTAACAAAAACAAGTGGATAAGTTTGTGCGACTTGATTAGCTGGAACGGTAGGGGTAACCATAGAGAAGTTTTGAGATTTAACCTTTCCCTTCTTATTATTAAAAGTTTCAGGTTCATCTTTCTTGGTTGTTTCAGTAGGAGACTTCTCATTTTTCTTTTTATTTCCCTTCCTTGTTAATGTTCCAGTTTTGACATGATTATCGGTTAATTGAGCAGCAATCAAATAGTGTCTTCTAGGGTTGCAGGATTTCTATCCTAAATGGTATTTTGAATCTGCATAGGAAGACCACCAATGTATTTCTCAATGATCCGAGACAGAGGAGCGACTAGATGAGGAAGAAACAGAATCAATTCAAGGAATCTATTGGTATAGGCTAGGTTTTCTCCATTTTCCTGGGATAAATCCTAGAATTCACTTCATTTCAAGTCAATGCCATAACAACATTAGTTCCATGGGTTTATTTCTCCTTATTCCACTAAGTGAGTGCTCTCTTTTGAAGAACACTTGTAGCATAGCTAACCTTGAGATTCTCGAGACACTCATTATTAAAGAGAGTGTTTTAAATACTATCGAACCATTATAAAGTAGTAGTGGTTCCTTTAGTCTTGCTAAACTTGGTGGGATTGCAAGAACTAAAGTGCTTGTAAGTACAAGCTTGTGGAGGATTAGGTGCAAATGGGTTTTCAACAGTGTTAGTGTCGTGATTCAGATGGGTAAACAGTGTCGGGATGACCGTAGAAACTTCACTTGCCACGATGGTAGCTATCTTGCCACCGGAGTTTCCAGAATGAGATCGGTTTTGATAAGAAGACATGCTAAAAGATTATGGAAAACTTTTATGAGAATTGGATAATGGGTTTTATAATTTCAGAAAGCTAAAATCAATGATAATATGAATTAGAATAACAATGAGATGTTCCGAGTGTAAAAGTTCGGTTTGTAAACCAAAGCGAATACGATGACTTATCAAAGTATTAGGTCAATTATAACCTTAATGAATACATACGTACCTATAAACGAACACTCACCCCAAGGGTTCGCAGGTAAAGTAAATAGATTCATTAGTTAAGTTGAACTTATATGAATACATTGCCTATACAGAACACCTCGAGATACAAGCTCCAACTCTTGTAGCATTGCATGTTTTCATTTATAGGACACATACTTTGATGGGATTTGAAAACTGTTAGGATCTGGTATTCGAACGAAACACCAACTGATTAACGTGTTAAACCAAACCAAATAGTGCGGAATCCTATTTGATTGGCGATCCAATAAGTGAGAACGCACGTAGACACAATAATGTATTGAATCTAACGTCAAGAATCGATTAGGAATCGATCTACAACGTTCTATGAACTTGGAGTACGAACTTAGAGGCTTCTGGACGGCTAGGGTACGTCTGGAGTCGAAGTGGATCGAATGCTTCTTAATTGTTATGTTTTTCCACGAATTAAGTGGTATTTATAGGTTAGGGTTGCTCATTCGGGCGACTGAACCATGAGCATAGTCCAGTCGTGTGATTGAGCCATGCGGTTGATCCATTCGTACGACTGAATGTTCAGTCGTGCGACTGAGTCAGTTGCATGAAGCTGTTCAGGCGTATGGACTGTTTAGGCGCATGGAAACTCAGTCGCATGGCCATTCGGACGCATGACCACTGTTTGGGCGCATGGTCTAGTCGGACGCATCTGAACTTCACTTAACCAAAGTTTGAATGTATCCTTATTTTAACATTATGTATATCAGTTCAAACAATCACAAACCTATATAATTTAGTCAATAAGCGTTATCCAACTCATTAATGAAATATTAAACATTATGAATCACAACCAAACATTATCATTTCATTAAGTATCCCATATTACATAAGTGCAAGACATTCAAGACATATTACATTGAGATCAGGATCTAGGTACATAAGTGTATCAACAAACTCCCCCTTGGACCTAGATCTATCTATTGTCTTACATCTTTCATAATTTCCTCAAATTTCTTGTACTTAGTTCTTTGGTGACTCCCGTATTTATCTCGAAAGCAAAACAGAGTCATATTACGTTCTGAAATTGTAAAGCTTGTACTATATCTCGTGAGTCATAGAACAGTGGCCAACTGTATAATGTATAAACATCATTAGCTGACAAGTTGGTAAGCCATATTGGGTCAAACACCCTCATGGTTTCCATTTTACCATTTCTGTTCAAGACTATCACGGCCTCTCCTGTTCTCCAATCGTAGTACCACCATTTGAAATATGGAGTGAAGTCTTGAGGCATCTCACGTAGTGGGATCTTTGACATTGTACGTGGTGGACTCCACTTCAACACGACTTTTGGTTTGCTAGTTATGGCGTCAACCTCAGATCTTCTGATGTACCTCGTTGGTTGTTGAGGTTTGAAGTTGACCTATCTGGTGTGGTACTCCCTCTTTAGAGCTGCTTTAAACCAGCCTGGCATCTTACGAGGGTCAGCATATAGCAATTTTAACTTTGCTAACTGGTTAAGCTCAAAACTGGAGAGTCTTCAGGTCATGTGGAACCTGAAATACTCAATTCCCTTCTCACGTTTGATAGCGTAAACGTTGAGGTCTTCAAAATGTGCCCATGCTATGATCCTGCCTACCACCTTTTGATATTTCTTGACCTTATACAATTTGGTGTAGACAGTTGACGTTGAAGCACTGCGTTGGGCTCTTATCTCCTCAAAACATGCTGCCCATTCTGCCTTTTTGATGTTCACTTCAGCATCTGTGGCTTGGGCCTTATTTTATCTTTTTTCGGACTCTTGTTCCATCCTGTCCAGAGTCTCAAACGTGTCACTGACAAGAGTGTCTCCCAGATTGGGAATGGTAGTTCCTTCCTTGTCAGTGTACTGGGGATAATGTTGAGCAGTGACATCTTCTATCTCAATCTCATCGACATCCTGAAGGTCATCGTCACTCTCTATATTCACAATAGGGGCATCTTTCACAATCTCTTAGCATTTAGCTTGAACATCTCGGATAGTTGCTCATCAGTGAGATTGTGAATGATTTCTCCTTCTTCAGGAGTATACATCACAGATCTCCTTACAATACCTTGCAGATCAAGAATCAACGTCAATTGAGTCTTGATCTGTTGGAGTGGAGCAATATCATATTCATCTCGTTGAAAATCTAGATTCTTGTCTTGGATCCTGTGTTCTTCTACTGTCGAGGCTGATGTCGAGGCACCTAGATCTTAAGTCTTTTTGGTCCGCCTCTCACTAGCTTCCTGTGCACTCGAAGCAGATGACTCTCCTCCTCCTTCAATGTCTCCTCCATCCTCATCATCACCTTCATCATCACCATCATCTTTCTCATTATCATCATCATCACCATCTCCCTCTCCGATCTTCAAAGGCTCATCCTTTATGCCCTTAAGTTTGAGCAGGATGGTCCTTTTAGCGTCCTCCAACTCCTCAATCTTCCTAGTAGATAACACATTTTGCTCCTTGAGTTGGGAAATCTCTTGACTCTAAGCAGCCATTTGCTAGGCCTGCTCTTCAATCTGTTGTGCCTGTTAAGAGATCTGCTGTGATTGTGCAGCGGTAAGCTCCATTAACTGTTTGATTTGAGTAGTATTCTCGTCATCCGCTGCTAACAGCTTCAGCGCCATACGATTTAGTGCTGAAAGCTGTTCCTCTACCCCATTGGGAGGTAGAGATGATCCTGAGGGAAAGGATGGGGGATATGATGGTCCTGTCTGGTGGCTAGAGGTGGTGGTGGTAGCAGTGGTGAATATGGGAGGTGGTATGTGTGTGGGTGGTGATGGGTAAGCTGAAGTGGTGGTGGATGTGATGTGGATTGGGGGTGGAATAACTGGTGGAGGTGTGGCTGTAGTAGTGGAGGGTGGAGGTGTAGTGGAGAAAGTGGGTGGTATGGTAGTGGTGGTAGCTATGGTGGTGGTAGTGGTGGTGGTAGTGGTGGTGGACGTAGTAATAAGGTGAGTCATCTTTCTTCTTCTTCATGTCATGGGGCCGAGCCATCCTCTTCTTCCTCGATCCTGTCAAGGAGGATGCTCCCCCTAGGGCATGACTCGGCTGATCGGGAGCATACGTGGGATCAGTATCACCCTCTCCCAACCCGCCAGGGTGTTCACCAACCGCCCTGAGCCCCCATTCTGTGGCAACGAATTTGCTACCCACAGTACGGGTCAGTGGCTCATCATCTAACTCCTCCTCTTCCTCACCAGGTATGAATTCTCGGTGGAATCCAGCAGCCTCTGCTACTTCTCTAGTGGGGCAGATGCTGGAGATGCACTAGCAGTAGTGGGGCCCCTTGGTTGTGTGGGCCCTTCATCTCTAGCATCCCCGCTATCATCATCATCATCAGAGTCATGCTCTGGGAGTTGTAGCTGCTCATCATCTGAGTCGCTGTCTACATGACGCCACTTACGCCTGCCTGGCGCCACGTAGTTCTCCTTGGCCAGATGGCCTATAAGCCTCTTTACCTGGGGCTTTACCTGCTTACCTCGGTAAACTCTCATACGACCCAGTGTCATATCATCCATGATCTCCAAAGCTGGCACTCCTTTGGAAGCGAGGGCAGCTTCTCATCAAAAATCAGCTGTAAGAACCTGGGGTATATACAAAAACCCTCTTTTCCCTTGGCCTCCAGATTCTCCACGAGGTAATAGAAGATCATGCTAGAGAAGCTGAAGGGGTAGTTCAGCACCAGTGCCACGTAGGCATTTTGTATCTGGTCTGATAGGTCATCGAACCCACCCCTTCTGGAAGCTATGCACTTCAGAATAACATGTGCCACGTACTTATACTGGGGGCACAGGTTGCTCTTGTTGAGCACACCTGAGTTGATGTCCCCAGCGTACTTAATCCTCAAAAAGTAGCCTCTCACTGTCAGCGGGTGTAGCTTGGTGGGGTATCCAACATCATCTCCCAACCCAAGTACATGCTGAATGTCTTCAGCTGTAATCTCTATGTCCATACCAAAGATGGAGCTCTGAATGCTGTATGGCTCTTGTGATCTATCCACTAATGCATTCTCCCAGAAGGCCTAGTGTATAGACTTATAAGGAGTGCATGGAGTAGATGGCTTTGTGTATCCTCGATCGCTTGAGAAAAGCGATGATCTCAGCAAACTCGACACCATTCCGAGTTGTGTGGTCTAAATGAGCACATATGTTGTGCTTAGGATTGATAGACCATCTATCAGCCATCGATATGTAACACAAGATACATAAACGTTAGATACTCACATAACACAAATCAGTTCTAAGTTACTTGATAGAATTCATTCTAATTCACTCATGCGAATGAATCATGCGACTGTGTTCAGTCGGATGTACAGTCATGCGATTGGATTCATTCGGGTGAATGAACAGGCGACTGAGTTCAATCAGTTGACTGATCTTGCGATTGGTTTAGTCGGCCGACTGAGCTCATTCGTATGGTTCATTCGGCCGAATGAGCTATTCGGCCAGCTCAATCATGCGATTGGAGTTCATCCTGACGACCAGTCGCATGACCTACTGTTCGGTCAACTTAGGTTCGAATCTTGACCAATTCATGAAATTAAATGTAGAGTATAGGTTCTTTAGACTCGCAATTACTTAACTAATAACCTAATAACATTATTTTTAACGTTTTACTTGGTTTCAGTAGGTTATTAATCCATTGAGATGTTCGGTTCTCTTCAATCGTGAATCACTAATTAAGGCACCATATCTTCTGATTTCTATGAGATTTCATCACATTATACCTGTATAAATGCACACACACGTCAGAAGATAAATAGGAATGTATAATCGAGGTCTAAAGAAATTTGGGCAGCGTAACGGTAGGATGTGCGATATAAGGGCGATTGGAAGTGATGAGCTGAATGCGATCGACTGTGGCCCTATTTATACCAAATCTGAGCTCAATCGGCCGACTGGACTCATTCGCTCGGTTCATTCAGGCAAATGGAACTCAGTTGGGCGATTGGCTTAGTCGTGCACTTTCAGTCGGCGGACTGGAACTCAGTCAGTCGACTGACTCATTCGCACACTCCCATTCGGTCGAATGGGTCATTCTGATAAGCCATTCAGGTGAATGGTTCATACTCGTGGTCCAATCGTGCGAATGGGTCAGACTTATGAATTTGACTTTATGACCAGTTTACAAATTACACCCTTTTAACTTTTGAATAAACGTTATGTGCCCTTGATCATCTCAAACATGATCATTTTATGTTGAAACAACTTTGATCACCTCAGACGTGATCTTTTTTAAAACATATTGTCACCTCAGACGTGACCCAATTTTATTTGAAAGCACGTGTGGTCACCTCAGACGTGACCTTTTGGATGATAAGGTCCCTTATCAACTTCCATGACATAGTCCGATACTACACAAAATTGAAATTTAAAAACTTTGTACAGAAATAAAAGAAATAATGCTAAAACTTAAAACTAGGACATGTTTTTGTGTTTTTGTGAGGGTTAATTCCTAAGACGTAATTCTAAGGAATAATTTTTCTAAGAGAGTAGCCTCAATCATTTAAACCATACATGGACCAATTCAAGTTGGAATCATACAGGAGATTCAAATCATTCAGGACAAGTTATTTAAAAGACTTTGATGCTCTATTCTTGTTTTTTATCTAGAGTCAGTTAGCAAAGTTTGGAAATCATGCTAGTACTTTTAGGTCCCCACACCGATTGAACTTTCAAGAATTGTAGCCACAATGATTGTCAGTATAATTTTCCTCTTAAATTCATACACAGACTTTCAACACATTTTGGTGACAGTTTAAGGTTTGTTTATTTCAACCAACATTTGTGGATCCCACACTTATATGGTAATCAACGTTCCTTAGGAGATTTTTGAGCGGTCTAAGGGTAGTGTTCAAGAAGAGACTATTCTTAGAACTTTCAAAGAGAAGCCAATCCTTAGGTCAGTGCCACCGCACAGCAGAGAGGCGGCAAACAACAATGAGTTCTAGAATATATAGATTATGCTTATCCTCAGGTCAGTGCCACCGCACAGCAGAGAGGCACATAACCCATCTTCTTGTTTGAGCATTTTCATTCTTTTTGCACAGATCTCACCAATAACATAAGTTATCAGTTTGATTACATTGTTTTAAGTGCTTTTGCTCATGCTTTGGTCTTACGCACACATTTATGGCGTTTATTTTGCTCGTCACCCCTTATTGGAATCTTGTTGATTGTGTTAACTAGGGATAAGGTGTTACCCACAGCTAGTCAAACATTTTAGTTTAATCTTGAGATCACCAAAAGGTCTAGTCATCTATTGTGGTGAATCTACCAACATATCATCTGTGGTCTAGCAACCTCTAGGTCTACTCTTTGTGTTACCTTAGTGGTAGCTAGCTTATCTATCATATTTCCTTTTATATTTCTCAAACTACACAGACTTATACATGAGCTTTGCATCTTTTTCAATTTTGAATTTTTAAAGTCCCAAATGGTTTGTACCTGTGTACTATCATATTCCAAAAATCGAATTGGTATCACACATACGATCTTATTATTATCAGCTTGCCTCTCCTTTTCCTTCGTCTTTTTTTTATATTTCCTAAACCTATTCTCCCTCTAAAATTATAAAACCACCACGGAGTAGCGTTTTAGGGTATTAATAGGCAAGGAAATAAACCAATTGGAATTAAACTAATTAAAATCAAACAACGACAAGAGAATAAAATAAAATAAAATTAAAAATTTGAAAAAAAAAAAAACTAGATACGGCACATCATACTATACATGGTCATCTTCAGGAATGACCTCACTTTTCTTTTAAACGCCGTTGACCTCTAACAAATATAAAAAACGTGGTTTGTCAAATGCCTTTGTATAGAGGTCAGCGCGTTGAAAATCTGTATTTATTTTTATCACATCGATTAAGTTCTTTTCAAAGCAATCATGTATAAAGTGATATTTAATACCAATGTGTTTGGTCTTAGGATGTTGGAACGGGTTCTTAGTGACTGCAATTGCAGCAGAGTTATCAACAAAGATAGGAGTAGAAGAAATGTTCAAACCGTAATCCCGCATTTGCTGTTGAATCCATATGATTTGAGAATAGCAGCTTGCAGCAGCAACGTATTCAGCTTCACAGGTTGACAATGCAATCGAGGTCTGCTTCTTACACTGCCAGGTTACTAATCTTCTTCCAAAGAACTGACACCCTGCTGATGTAGACTTGTAGTTCATCTTGCAGCCGCCGTAATCGGAGTCGCTATACGCTGCAAGCTCAAAGTCATCATCATGAGGGTACCACAACCCAAGTATGGGTGTGCCCTTCAGATAACGAAAAATCCTTTTGACCCCAATTAGATGGTTCACCTTAGGCTTTGCCTGATATCGTAAGCATAAACATGTAGCATACATGATATCAGGTCATGAGGCAGTGAGATACATGAGAGATCCGATCATCCCTCGGTACATAGTGGCATCTACAAAATCACCATTCTCATCGGGTGCTACATCATGGTTTGTAGCAAGTGGAGTGCCAGCTGTAGAACCATTCTCCATGTCAAACTGACTGAGAATATCCCCTACATACTTGGTCTGATGTAGGAAGATCCCGTTTGGTGTCTGATCCACTTGTAACCTAAGAAAGAACTTCATCTCCCCCATTGCACTCATCTCAAACTCAGCTTTCATTATTGCTTCAAACTCTTTGCATAATTCTTCATTCTTTGAACCGAAGATTATGTCATCGACATAGATTTGTACCAGCAGTAAATCTCCATCCTTTTCTTTGATAAACAATGTACAATCAATGACTCCCCTGCGAAAACCGTGTTTCACAAGATGAGTCGAGAGTTTCTCATACCAGGCCCTCGGAGCTTAATGAAGCCTATATAGTGCCTTGTCGAGTTTGTAAACTCTGTCATGATGATATGGATTCTCAAATCCCTCGGGTTGACTGACATACACTGTCTCTCGAATCTCACCATGAAGGAACGCACTCTTCACATCTAGTTGATAAACTTTGATTTTCATATACGATGGATAGGCAAGGAAGATGCGGATTGCTTCCATCCGTGCCACTGGTGCAAATACTTCATTGTAGTCGATACCCTCAACTTGTCAAAAACCCTGAACAACAAGCCGAGCTTTGTTTCTGATGATCACTCCCTGATCATCTTTCTTGCATTTCAAGACCCATTTGGTACCGATGACTTTTGCACCTTTAGGTCTATCTACTAGAGTCCATACCCCTAACTTCTTAAACTGAAGAAGTTCTTCCTGCATGGCACTCACCCAAGCCTCATCATTCAGTGCTTCACTTACATACTTTGGCTCAAACTGAGACACAAAGCAGCGGTAGGCACCATCGTGAAGGTATCCCTTTTCCATCACAGAGGCATAATCAGCTGAGTACAGCTGATTTCTAGTCTGAACCCCTGATCTCACATCTCCTATGACATTATCCAAAGGATGATAAACGTGTAGACGTGAGCTAGGAGTTGTTGGAACAACTACCTCAGAATCAAGATTGTGAACATTTGGTTCTGAATCTGAGGCAATAGGAGTCTGAGGTTCTGACATCTCAAACGCATCATTATGAGATGCTTGTGGACTTGAGGTAAGAGGAACCTGTGCATCCTGGTTGTTCTGATCATTTTCCATATTTTCTTCATCGGAGGAGGAGTTACTCACCTTAAGTGCTCCCCCTGAATTGGTAGATGATGAACTTTGTGAACTGGATGGTGTTAAGTCTTGAGATGGTGTGTTCAAGACATCATACATCATCTTGTTTGCCAACTCATCTTCTGAAGCAGAAAAAGGAATATTGAAGGATTTGAAGAATCCATCATAGTCGAAGAAGTAAGCAGGTCCTTTTCCAGCAGGCGGTGTGATGTATCTCTGAACATCAACGTTACACCACACCTCTACTTGACCCGTTGAGTTGTTGTAAACTCTCTTGTTCGTATGTTGTATCCTAGAAAAATCCCTTCATCAACCTTCTCACTAAATTTCCCTTCCTGATTCTTCTTCAGTAGGGTGCATGGAGCACCAAATGGCTCGAGATACTTTAAGTTAGGTTTACATCATTGTAGTAACTCGCAACACGTTTTTCCATGGCATTTCACAAACAGAACTCGATTAAACGTGTAACATGCATTTACCACTGCTTCATTCTAGAATTGAATAGGCAGTTTCGAGTCTGCCAGCATAGTGTGTGCCGTCTCTATCAAGCTGCGATTCTTCCGTTCAGCAACCTCGTTCATCTGAGGAGTGTAGGATGGTTAATTGATGCACAATTCCCTTTTCCTTGCAATAGGCCTCCATCCACTGATTCTTGAACTTAGTTCCGTTGTCTGAGCGCACCTGTCGTACCTTCAGCTTGTATAGGGATTCCAGTGTAGTTACTAATTCCTTGAAAGATTCAAATGTTTCTGATTTGGATTTCAGAAACATTACCCAAGAGAATCTTGAGTAGTCATCTGTAACTACATAGCAATACAAGTCGCCTGCGATGCTTCTTGTACTGACTGGACCAAACAGATCCATGTGAAGGAGCTAAAGAGGAAGTTCTATAGAATGAACCTTCTTTTCCTTATGAGACTTCTTGTCTGTTTGCCCATTTTGCACGCAACACAGAAATGCGGAGTTGGAAGTTTTGACATTTACTCCCCTCACTAGATCATTCTGGACCAAGTGATCATCTTCCTGGATTTATGTGTCCCATTCTCCTATGCCAGGAGATTGAGTCCTTCTCAGTAGCTTTGGACAAGAAGCACTGAACTTCATGATCGTTGTGTAGGCCTTTAAGAGATCCAAAACATAAAGATCATTATATCTTGAAGCTGACATTAGGATTTGGTCCTCCGAATCACGTAGTCCTTTTTTAGAACGTAGCACTTCTTGTTGTCAAAGACTATCTTGAATCCTTTATCACAAATTGAGAGACTGAAAGCAAGTTATTTTGTAGTTGTTGGACGTAGTTTTCCTTATCAAACTTAACTTTCTCATTTCCCACTTCCCTTGGGCTGTGATGTACCCGCCTTTGTTTCCAGCAAATGAAACATGCCCTCCTTTGATTTGTCTGACGTTTGATAAGAGAGCTCTATTCCCTGTCATGTGCCTGGATGCTCTACTATCTACAATCCACGTGTTAGTTTCAGCACTATAGCATACACCCTGCACCAATGAAAACATTAGTTCATGTTAGGAACCCAAGCCTTCACTGGCTTGGGTTTCCCTGAGGCATCACACATCATAAATTCAACCCATTGACCATTTGAGGTTGAGGAAAGCTCAGATTTTTGTTTGTTCTCATTTTCAGACGTGGAGGCGGATTTTTCTTTCCATAGACCAACTTTGTGTAAGGCCTGTTTGTGATAGACAGACGACTAGCTGATGGATTGAACTTTGGGTTCACTAGCTCTTTTTGGAGGCGTCACTGAGTTCCTCTTAAAAGATCTAGTTGTAGATACTGAAAGTTCTACTTTCCTCCTCGGTGTCTGATAATAAGGACACTAAGACGCTATGTGACCATACTCTCCACAATTATAGCAGGATCTGCTTTCAACTTTACGGTTTATTTGTTTTGGTGGAGATGTAAAAGTCACGCAGTTGGCCTTATTATGTTTGGATTGAGACACTTCTTTATTAGATGTATGACTTGGTTTTACAAACTTAATTGCTTTACCTAGTTTTACATCTTTGATCTCTTGTTTACCTGGACTTTGACATGATATTCGTGATTGATTAGGTTTTGTAGTCTTTTTGGGTTCTGGTTTGACTTGGTTTGACCCAGACTTCAAATTAACCTTTTCAAATTCAGTTTCCAGGTTAACACAAAGCATCTTTCCTTTTGCCTTTGAAGTGGCCTCCTTTTGTTTAGAGTCAGATTCATTTGATTTACTTACGGAATCTGGATCACTTACAAGAGGAGTGGACCACGTGATCTTTGATGGGGTTATTGTTAATCGGTTTACTTTTGGTGTTCATCAAGGTCTCAGGTGGTGGTGGAACCACTTTGTATCCCAGGCCCCCCCTATTATTTCTCTCTCTCACTAAGTGTTGGACAATATGTGATGAGATTGTCCAACTATGCAGTTTCTGTTTTAAAGAGTTGACTTCTACTTCTAAAACTGCTTTCTACTTCTTAGTGTCCTCTAGGGAGTTCAGATAGTACCTAATTTCATTTTCTTGGTTAAAGGTGACTACCTCTGTTTCCCTAAGCTGTTTATTCAATAGGTCTATCTTTTCTTTACAACTGTGCTCGTTTTGTTTTAACACTCTATTTGCCTCAGTGCACAGTTCCACGTCCTTTACTAAGCTATCATTATGATCTAATAACCTAGCAAATTTTAAATCTATACTTTCTCTAAATTTATTACAATCTAAACAAGCATAATTATTAAACAACTGGTTAGTAGTACTTACCTAAGATGTTGAAGATGAATCAGCCATGAGTACAAAATCTGTTGATTCTGGTTCTGGTGATTCTGATGTTGATGTAGATTTTTCTTCTTCAGGCAGGTGGTTGACCACAGGTGCAGTGTCTTTAGAATTTGACATCGCAAGCTCTACTACTATATCTCCCTCACTAGTTGAATCGTCATCAATGTCCTCCACATTAGCTATGTTGGACTCTCCCGGTGACACGAATCGAAAGCACCAGTCCTGTCCTTCATCCTCATTAGCAGTCAAGGCTTTGGGGTCCTTACTTGATGAAGTAGAACTGCTAGATGTGGCTTTGTCCTAACGATTGAATGACGAGAAGGGATTACCGTTCCCAGTCTTCTTTGGCTTTACACACTCCCTCTTGAAGTGTCCCTTTTCACCACAGTTGAAACAAGTAACCTTTGACTTGTCGAAGCCAAAGGTTGTGTCTTTTGTAGTAACCAAGTTCTGTCCGGTCTTTTTGACAAACTTTTTAGCTCGTCGGACAGCACTTGCCAAAGCCCACATTATGTCCATACGTTCTAACTCCATCTCGTCCACCTGTTCATAACCTTCATTTGCCAGGTGACAATTTCCTATCTTCCCAGCAACTAGTCCATCATAGGAGTGGACTACAGCAGCTAAGAGGTCCATGTGTTCTTTGGCCACCTCCACAGTCACATTTCCGAAGTTGTCGGTTTTCAGTTTTGCTGCATTGACTTCAGGTATCATATACTGGGTGGTGACGACCCTAACGTTTCAACCCTAAAGTTGACAGCTGTGCTGGAATTGCTGCGCTTGAGACAAAGGCGGTTTGCAGTGGTGCTCCAGATGTCTTGACCAGAGGAGTGGCATTGTAGAGTGCAGGATTCTGATCGTAGTTGGCCTTTTGGGCTCTGTATTTCATCCTCAGCTCCTCTTCCCTCAATGTAAGAATGAAGTCATTTATGTCTAACTTCGAGAGCATCCCATTCTGTCTAAGATTTGAAATGAAGGAAGCCCATTTCTCCGGTAGACCATCTGCAAAATTGGATACCTTATCCTCCATCGACGTAGTTACACCATGAGTGTGCATCTCACTCATAAAGTGGTAGAATCTATCGATCACATCATCCAGACCTTCCTTTCCCATTGAGTAGAAGTTTTCAATCTCCTTCTTCAAAGCTTTCGCCTTAGTGGCCTTGAGTGAGGCACTTCCATCATACCTCTTTTCCAACGCATCCCATAGTTTCTTTGCTTGAGTATACTCCGAATACTGATGGAAGATATCCTTCGGAATAGACTGAGTGAGCAGAGCATGTACTTTCTTCTCAACGTTGTGTTTTACCTTCAGAGCATCCGACACTCCACTTAGAGTAAGTTTAACTCCATCTGCTCCTATAGGCATGCTGTACCCGACTCCATTGCCTCCCACAAATTTGTATCTACTCCATTTAAGCAGATTTCAAAACGTTGCTTCCATTGTGGGTAGTCGTCTAACGTTATAAGCTTCGGGGGTTTATTGTGAATTCCCACTTCGTTCTCCAACAACATAGATTCTGGATACGAGTATCTCTACTTGCTGTGTATGCTGAAAACTGGTCCTCCATTTCACTTAACTTTACTATTTAACAAACTGTTGATGTATGCGAATGAAGGTATGCAATTGAACTTATTCGGGCGATTGAACAAATGCGGATGGTTCAATCGTGCGACTAAACAAATGCGGATGGTTCAATCGTGCGACTGAACAAATGCGGATGAGTCAGTCGGCCGAATGAACTAATGCGGTTGAATAGTCCGAATGAGATTCTCAATCGTATGAATGAGTCCAATCGTGAGGTTGGAGAATGCGAATGAACTCAGTCGTGCGATTGAGCTAATTGTGCGACTGAACTTGCTGAAGTTTGATAATTCGTAGGTTAAACGTGTTTTGGCCGTAAAAACTCGAATTTTACCAAACCCTAATCACCGTATGCCGGAAAAGGTAAACTTTTAGGCCAGGAAATATCTAAGACTCCGTGAGACACAAAAAGATTGCGTTTTTGATGAAGAAACACAACTTTTGTATCAAAACTATTGAATCAAAACGTAATCAAGAGCCAAAGCTCTGATACCACTTGTTAGGATCTGGTATTTCAACGAAACACCAACTGATTAACGTGTTAAACCAAACAAAATAGTGTGGAATCCTATTTGATTGGCGATCCAATCAGTGAGAACGCACGTAGACACAATAATGTTTTGAATCTAATGTCAAGAATCGATTAGGAATCGATCTACAGTGTTCTATGAACTTGGGGTATGAACTTAGAGGCTTTTGGACGGCTAGGGTACGTTTGGAATTGAAGTGGATCGAATGCTTCTTAATTGTTATGTTTTTCCACGAGTTAAGTGGCATTTATAGGTTCATTCGCACGGAAGACACTGCTATAACCAGTGGACACAAGTATGGTCTCTGACACTCCGCTGCAGACTTCTGATACAGCATGGCTTCTTCCTAAAGAACCATGTTGTTGACCATACTTTATTCCACTGTTTACTTTTTCATGATAGTACAGTTGCCATCTTTAGTTGGTGACAAAAGGTAAGTCAGGGACATGTCCTGACTACCAAATCTTAGATAAGACTTTATCCGAGATACCTTAATCTTTAGTCTTGTAGTATAGACTTTAGCTATAGGATCCCAGCTGGTATCAAAGTATATCCTGCTGTAGATAGTATTATATATAGGTTCTCCTTGTAATTCATATAAAAAAGAGAAAATCTGCTTGCACGAGTCTTTGTATTTTGAGTTAAGAATCAATATATAAAAGTATCTTGAAAATTATCTTTTTGTGTTCTTAGTTACTTTTCATATTGTGATCAACTCTTCTTGATGCTTACCCGAGTGTGATTCTAGGTGAGTTTGAGAGAAAACATTTGTGTTTAAGTGACAAACACCGATCCTGCAATTGGTATCAGAGCTTCTCAGGCTCTTGATTGCGTGATCTAACCATCCAAATCAACCTGTTTTCAATCCTCCCTACCACTCACTCCCTCAAATGGCCCTCAACAAATCTGAAGTAGAAATGGGGACAATGACCAAAGCGCCAATCATCACCCCTGAAAACTTCAGGTCTTGGAGTAGAAGAATGGAAGGCTTCATTAGATACGAAGACAATAAGATGTGGAACTCGATTATCAATGGACCGTACAAGCCAAAGGTGGCTTCACCTGGTGCAAACGGTGCCATGATAGAAAAGCTGTCGAGGACTATTCTGATGAAGACAGAAAGAAGATGGACATCGACAGCAATGCTATGACTATTCTCATGACTGCAATACCGAACTCTATTATGATGGGGTTTGAGCATTGCAAGACTGCCAAAGAATTGTTTGATGCACTTGCTCAGATGTATTCTTGCTCCAACGACTCAAAGAAGGACTCACTGAAGCAGCAGTTCGAGAACTTCACTCATATTGCTGGAAAGACCCTAAGCCAGCAGTACTTCAGGTACATGGATCTTATCTCTTCCCTTCAGTCTGTAAAGATCACTCCTGAACTTAGAGATCTCACCAGAAAGTTCATGAGTGCTCTTCCAAATGAGTGGACATTCTACTGTGTCTCTGTCAAAAGAACAGGAACACTCTTTCCATGACTGAGCTCTATGGCATCCTTGATGGATACCGTCTAGAGATGGAGAGTAAGAAGGGCCATCAAACAAGCAGATCTATGAGTCTTCCTGCTAGCAATGCTTTAATGGTTGCTGAAGGCTCATTAACCCCTCAACCTCAGCACTTCCTGACTTATCAGCAGCCATCCTGCTCATCTGGTCCCTACATCACTTATCCTGAGACTCCAAGGTCTCAACAGGCTCAACACAACTCCTTCCAGGAAAGTTGTGCCTTTGTCTCAAGAGGTGGACACTCAGGAGATTTTCAATACTGCTTTGATGATCTTGAGTGCTTTAGCCCAAATGACGTAGAGTACGTGGACATTGTCCAGCAAATCGCTCTTTTAACTTACAGAGCAAAGAAGTTCTTTAAGAGAACTGGAAGGCACTTCCCTCAAAACCCAACTACCAGTAAGTTCGGGTTTGACAAGACCAGAGTAAAGTGTTACAACTGTAACCAACTGGGTCATTTTGCAAGGGAATGCAAGGCTCCCAAGACCAATCCGGGAACCCCACAGGCCTCCACACATCCCTTAACCTCAAAGCCCACTGAGAAGTCAACTGAGACGGCCGCAATGGCTCAAGAAGTTGACTGGAGCTTCATGGTACAGGATGTGACTCCTGCTCAAGCTCTCATGGCTGGAACAGATGATGCCCAGGTATATGAACATCTCTGCACTCCAGCCTGTATAGCTAAAGTTAAACTCTATCAGGATTACAGTATGGAAATCAAATATGACATTGAGTCTTTAAATATTCTAAAATCTGATTTTAAAAGAGCTGAATCTAACTATCAAAAGAAAATTGATGAGTTGGAGAAAACTATATCTCTTTTGAAACATGAACACACCAACTACAAGACTCAAATCAAGGATTTGATATCCAAATTGTCTGAGGCTCAAGCCCAGCTTGTCACTGCTGAGGCTCAGGCCAGGAAGCATGCTATCTCTGAGCGAAACTTCCAAGCTATTCTTGCATCATCCTCCCATTCCAAACTCTATTATCATAACAAAGAAGGGTTGGGAACCAATGAAATTGCTCCACCACACTCCTATGAGTCTATCAGACAACCAAGATATGGTACTGAAGAGCAAGAGGTTCCAACTGCTGACCCTTCTTTCCAGAGTTAAAGGATGAGGCACCAATAGTGGCCACCACAGGGAAGGAACAGGTAGATACACCTATCACCTCCTGTAATGATCAAATCCTAACCACCAAAGCCAGAAGAAGCAGAGCTAAAGCTGCTAGGAGAACTGCTAAGAAAGTGGCTGAATCCAAACTGAAAATTGGCCCCAAATAGAAGGGTGTCTTTGTTTCAGTTGGTTTCTAAGTATTGGGTACTTCTGATTCAGGAAAGGAATGTAATACCAGCATTCCTGTCCTACCAAAGGATCAGAAGTTAAAGGGAAAGGTTGCTGACGAAGAAAAGAAAACCAAGAAACAACAACCCTCACTTCCCCAAAAGACTAACATTACATGCATCACGTGTGGCTTGCAAAATCATATGCAAAAGATTGTTACTACAATCCTGCAAGCACACATAATGTTAGGAAAGAAGGAGTTAGGGAAGGTTTCACATTTGGACCTTTCCATATGGTTCAAGAGTTGAAGAAGGGAAAGCTAGTTTCCAAAGCCAAGTTGCTCTCGGAAGAAACTCCTTCTTCCGAAGGGAAAATGGCTTCGGAAGCAAAAGCTACTAAGGTTTGAAAGAACAAGAAAGCTCCCTTGAAACCATCCCAGAAGAAGACTGCTTCGGAAGAAAAGGTGGTGAGGACTTCTTCCAAAAAGAAAGAAGCTTCGGAAGAAGACCATGCTGCAAAAGCTTCTACAAGCTCATCCTCCAAGATCAACCAAAAGGTGGACCGGAAGATCAAGGAAGATGCTGCAGCCCAAACCTCTTCCTCAAAGACCTCTGTTGAACCCCCATGCATATCATTTGGTTCACTCATGTCATTATCTTTGGAAGAACCCAAGACAAATAAAGCTTGGGTTTCCAAACAAAACTAAATTTTCATCTTATGTGCAGGAACATCCATTTGACAAGAACAACAATGTATGGATTGTAGATAGTGGATGCTCCAGGCACATGACAGGGAACAGACATCTCCTTCAACAATTTCAACATTATGATGGAGGTCCTGTCCAGTTTGGAGGTGAGGCCGGAGGATATATTTTTGGCAGAGGGAGTATATCCAATGGTATGTTAACCATTGACAAAGTTAACTTTGTCAAACAGCTTGAACACAATCTGTTAAGTGTTTCTCAATTCTATGATCAAAAGCACCAAATGCTTTTCACAGAACATGAGTGCATTATCCTCAAACCAGGGATGACAATTCCTCCGGAATTGGTGCTTCTAAGATCTCGAAATGGAAAGGGGATATGTACAAGCTTGATATGAACAATGCTTCCCCAATGGGTGAAGTATCATGTTTTCTTTCCAAAGCTGATAGTGATGAGTCAACACTGTGGCATAAATGTATGTGTCATGTAAATTTTAAGACAATGAATAAATTGGCTAAAAATAATTTGGTACATGGTTTGCCTAAAAAGGAGTTTTTCTGCAAAGACAAGTGTGTTGCATGCCTGAAAGGGAAACAACACAGGACATCTCATAAATCCAAATGTGTTAACTCTATCACTACTCCATTGCACTTATTGCACATGGATCTTTTTGGTCCCACGAGTATAATGAGCATTGGAAGGAAATCATACTGCCTTGTGATAGTTGATGATTTTACAAGATTCACATGGGTATTCTTTTTAAGAACTAAAGATGAAACTGCTAAAACGTTAAAATCTTTTATTCTTAAAATAGAAAATCAAATTGATCACAAGGTTAAAAAAATTAGATGTGATCAAGGGACTGAGTTTAAGAACTTCGTTCTTGATTCATTCTGTAACTCAAAAGGGATTGCCAGACAATATAGTGCTCCAGAACTCCTCAACAAAATGGTGTGCTGAGAGGAGGAATAGGACACTTATTGAGGCTGCTCGAACTATGTTAGCTGATTCAAAGCTACCTCTAACATTCTGGGCAGAGGCAGTCAACACTGCATGCTACGTGCAGAACAGAGTTCTTGTAGTTAAGCCCCATGGAAAAACCCCTTATGAGCTATGGAACAAGAGGCCACTGTTCATTGGCTTTCTAAGGTCCTTTGGCAACAGGTGTACCATACTTAACACAAAGGACAATTTAGCAAAATTTGCTGAAAAGTCGGATGATGCTATCTTTGTTGGATACTATTCTAGTTCCAAAGCTTACAGAGTATACAACATTAAGAATCAACAATTTGAGGAGTCATCCAATATAGTTGTTAATGAGCACACTCCTTGTGTTAGGGGGAATGGGCCTGATCACATCTTTGAGTTAGAATTGTTTCCAAACTATTCTAAACCCTCTTGTGAGAATGTTTCAGTTAGAATAGGTGCTTAAACTAATGCTGATGTTGCTGCTAATGATCAACTGTTTGAGCTTCCCAGGCCTAGACCAAATTCTCCAAGTGCTGAAATACATCAAACTTCCACTATTCACAGATCTGACAGTTTAACTATATCAAGGAATAGTGAAGCGCTCAACAAGTGAGTCACCTACTGAGCCTCAAAGCTCATCAGGTGATCCACCATAACACCAAGCAGAAGGAGGTAGTATTTTGAAGGAAGAGGCAACTGTTAATACTACCTCACAGCCAACCATTGATGATGTTTCTCATTTATTCAATCATTCCTCATTGAATGACTTTGAAACAACAGCTGGACAGAGTGTTCTAGTTCCTGAATAGAATATGTCCAACCTGGATCTATCTCTACAACTGGAAGTGATTCCTCGGCTTCGGATTCACAACACTCATCCAACTGACAACATCATAAGGAATGTTTGTGAGGGTGTGAGAACAAGAGGACTGACTCATCAAGGGAATGTCTGCTTGTACTCATGATTTCTATCTCAAATGGAACCCAAGAAGGTAGAAGATGCCTTAAAAGATAGTAGCTGGATTGAATCGATGCAAGAGGAGCTGCTTCAATTCAAGAGACAGAAGGTATGGAACCTATGTCCGCTACCATCTAGTCAAGTACCCATAGGCACCAAATGGGTTTTCCGCAACAAGAGAGATGATAGAGGCTTGTTCATCAAGAATAAGTCAAGACTTGTGGTTCAAGGATACACTCAAGAGGAAGGAATCGATTATACTGATGTCTTCGCACCAGTTGCAAGACTTGAGGCAGTTAGGATCTTCCTTGCTTATGCAGCATCTAAGGACTTCACAGTATACCAACTTGATGTCAAGTGTGCTTTTCTATATGGGGATATAGACAGGGAAGTGTACGTATGCCAACCTCCAGGATTTGAAGATCCACAACATCCCAACTATGTGTGCAAATTGGATAAAGCTCTATATGGGCTGCACCAAGCACCTAGGCTGTGGTATGAGATTCTGTCTCAGTTTCTTTTGAAGAATGGCTATACTAGAGGTACCATTGACAAGACTCTCTTCATTAGAAAGTCTGGAAAAGACATTTTGCTAGTACAAGTCTATGTCGATGACATCATATTTGGTTCCTCAAATGACCAAATGTGCAAGGACTTTGAGAGCATTATGAAGAAGAAGTTTGAGATGAGCTCCATGGGAAAAATGGACTTTTTCCTTGGAATTCAGGTAAAGAAATTGAAGGAAGGGTTCTTCATTAATCAATCTAAATATGTCTCTGACATCTTAGAAAGATTTGGGATGAAGGATTGCAAGCCTGCCAAGACACCCATACCCAGAAACCATAATCTTTGTCCTGACCTTGAGGGGGAGGATACTGATCAACATCAGTATAGGGCAATTATTGGTTCTCTAATGTATCTTACAGCAAGTAGACCTGATATCATATTTGCTACTTGAATTTGTGCAAGATATCAGGTTGCTCCTAAGGTGTCTCACTTAGCTGCTGTTAAGAGAATCCTCAGATACCTCAAAGGAGCACCTAAACTAGGTCTATGGTATCCCAAAAACAGGGATTTCAATCTTTATGGATACTCTGACAGTGACTATGGCGGCTGTAATATTGACAAGTAATCAACATCGGGAGGATGTCAATTTCTTGGTGGAAGGATCATCTCATGGCAATGCAAGAAACAATCTTGTGTCTCTACATCAACTGCTGAAGCTGAATACATTGCTGCTGCTAGCTGCTGTGCTCAACTGCTATGGATTCAAAATCAGATGTTAGACTATGGATTCAACTTTATGAGTACTGCTATCCATATTGACAACAACAGTGCTATCTCCATTACTAAAAATCTGGTGAAGCACTCCAAGACTAAGCACATTGACATCAGGTATCATTTCATTAGAGACATTCATGAGAAAAATCTAATCAGGTTAATCAAAGTTGATTCAAATGAACAATATGCTGATCTGTTTACCAAAGCTTTTGATGAACAAAGGTTTAAGTATCTCATAGCAGCTATTGGGATGATAAACATTGATTAATCTGATCTCTTTTGAAAAACCTTTTTAAGATGTAAGTCTTGTGTCAATACAACTTAAGCCCTGTTACGAGGAATTCTCTCTGAAATTCTCTAAGTGTAAATTCCTTCTGAAGAGAAATTAACCTTCGGAAGACATTCTTATATCTTCCGAAGCAGAATTTCTCAAAGGATAACTTTCTTCTCGGAAGAATTTTTGGTCTTAGAAGAAGCGATTGATTGCATATCAGATCTACTTTCGAAACTTACAAATTCTCCATTCGGAAGCAACTCTAACCTTCAGAAGCATAGAACTGGCTTCGGAAGTAAGAATTGCCTTCGGAAGACAAGTTACCTTTGGAAATGTTTTACACGCGGAAGAGAGATCTCATTGTGTAATGTAAATTTCTTGGGCCCCACACTGTAAAAAGCAAAGATTTTGTTAATGATGTCGGATTATTTAACTGATTTTTAACCTAACCGCCACTGTCATTTCATCCACTAAACCATCACATCACCTTATCCTAACCCCCATTACCGCCTCTCCACAATCTTTTAAATAATCTTGACTATTCACTTTCACTCTCTTACTTGCAAACTTTACAGCCCTAGAAATTTCTTCTACTCATCTTTACCCAGCTCAAATCATTCCAATTCACCTTTCCATATGGCCTTCAACCCACAGCACAATCAAGTTGCACTTCTTGATTCATCAAGAGATGCCGACTTCTCAGATATCATCTCCTTCTAACCCAATCTTCATACTACACCACTTTGACTGTTAACCCCACAATTTACACAAACCATATGTTTGAATTTTGTGCAAATGGTCAGATTGAAACCCTAAACGGGGTCCGTGTCATTTGATCGAGTATCTGTGGCCAGGAGTTGGTCATTACTGAACAACTCATTAAGGAGCATTTAGAGCTTCATGATGAGGGCGCTCCAACGGAATTTCCCAAAGCAGACTTGGACCATTCTTATCTCCAAATGGGATATGGAGGAGACGTTAGCAGGTCAACTGTCTACAAATTTAACTTCTCGTACAAATGGAAGTTCCTGCTACACGTGGTCCTTCACTGGTTGTCGAATAAATCCGGCGGATGGGATCAAATCCCATTTGAACTTGGGTGCCTTGTTCATGGGTTGGTAAAAGGCATCCGCTTCAACTATTCAAGATTTGTGCTAACTAACCTTATGGGAAATCTTCAAAAAGACACCTTCTTCATGTATCCCAGGTTTCTCCAGCATATAATCAACTGTGAGCTAGACCAGAGCACGCTTGTTTATGCAGCTGCTCTGATTGCTGCCCAGATGAGGCCAACCATCTTCAAGACTTTGAAGAGAGTGTCCACCAACTTCACAGGAAGAGATACTGCATTTCTTCCAGGTATGACTGAGCCAACGGCTCCTGGTGACATCCCTGTTAACCCCACAGGTGATGAACCCACACCAGCAACTACCCCCACTATGCCAACACTACCCATCCCCATTACTTATCAAAGATGTCCCAAATGAACCCTTGTTCAATCTACTTTGATTGAACAAGCTTCTCCTGTTCAATCCAAAAAGGCTAGAGTGGAACAAAAGGCTCCCATCCAGCCTGAGGTCCAACCATCCTTCACAATTGACCTCAATTTGGGTCCTGATTCTCCTCAGTCTCAGACCCATGAGCCCACAACCCAAGTTGAAAGCCCTCAGGGTGAGTCTCTATACTCCCCTAAGCAGCCAACAAGGGATAGCCCCACCAGAGGCTCAATGCCTGTAGACATTGACCAAAGTCCTGGGTCAATAGGTTTAACCATCCTATCTTTCACTGACCTTTTATTTAAAACTGATGAAGAGATAAAATCTCTCCATGGCAATGAAGTTGATCTACAACACCCTCTCCAAGATCAACAGATCCCGGAGAAATCTCTTATCTCTAGCCCCCATCAGCAACCAACTGAGTGAGTCCCACTGATGTGGAGGGGACTCATGTAGATTCAGCTGCCACTATAGAAGGTGCCTCAATGGACCTTATGGATAGTGGTAACATTTCTCAGAATGAATCTACGACAACCGAGCCCTTTGATGACTCTGAAAGAGACATCATTGAGCATGGGAAACTAGGGTGCCAAGAAACCACATCTGGTGGTGAGGCTGAACATACTAGGCATGTTACCTTATCTCCCCGTGATTCTTTGAAAGAAGATGAGGGAAGCATGCAAATCCTCATTCAAGATCTTCTTTCTAAAGTCTCAAATCTGGAATCTCAGGTTAGGACTTTAGAGGCAAGATCTGCCACTCAGCAACTTGAGATTGACAATCTCAAGGCTCAACTAGCTGAGAAACAGACAGAGAGGTCTGTTAGGCATGTACCTATTCAGGTCTCCCTGACTTCCTCCTCTAGCTCATCTAGCTCTCAAGATGATGCTACCAAAAAGGGGGAGAATGTTCAAAGACAAACACACAAGGAACCATAGATCCGGCCTTCCACTTCAACATCTTCCTCTCCCATCATTTCTACGCCTGAAACATCTCAGGTCACTTTTCAGATTGATCCAAGGATGCTTAATAATCTCTACAGACTCTTCACCAAGTTTCTGTTAAGATCTTCCTTTGAGCAGCCAAGTCATGATGCTGCAAGGATCTACTTTGGAGCCGACGAAATTTAAAGGCTGACTGCACCTTCTACCACTATGAAAGAAGTTGGTCAACCTAAGGTTCTCATGGAACCTAAGATTCAATTCGAAGGGGAAATGGGAACTGATGGCCCAACAACTAAAATAGTTGGGACAGAATCTGCATCTCCTTGAACTTCCGAAGCTAAAGTTAAAGCCTCGGAAGAACAAGCTGAATCTTCTGAAGCTGAAATGGAAGCTGCGGAAGGACTGTTTAAAATGTCCGAGGAACTGATATCACAGATGCTATCCTGGAAATGGCATCTGAAATGAGCAGCGAGGACTTTCCGATTGTACCTCCATCACAGACTCTATCTCTGACTCTTTCACAATCAGAAACCTCTCTCCAAGAACCACCACAGTCAGGATCTTCAAAGGATAAAGGTAAAAGGAAGATGACTACGGAAAAGATTCAAGAAGAGGAGAAGATTGAAAACCTTAAGAAGAAAGGAAAACTTCAGACTGAGAAGTTGCTAGCCGCTAGCACAAAAGCAGCTGCTTCCAATCAGCAGGTTGTCATCAATAAAAGAAGAGAGCAGATCATTGACCAGCTCATTGAAATGGGAGCTGCCAATGAAGAAACACTCCTGCCACCATTAGAGGAGTTCGTGGATCTGGAGAAGGCAACCAGGCTGAAGCTTGAAGAAGAAGCCAGGTTGGCCTTAGAGGAAAAGGAAAAGAAACAGAAGTAGGATAAATTGCAGCTGAGGAGAAACAGGATAAACTTCCTACTCTCCAGAGGTTTTGATCTTCAAGAACTCTCTCCACTCAACAATGACACGATCCTCTGGTTTTTCAACAAAGAGCAGGATCAAATGGAGAAAGAAAGGAAAATGGTTGCTAAAGAAAAGGAAAGAGAGAAGAAGAAAGAAGAAGAGGCTAGGGTCACTGCCTCCAAGAAGCTTACTGAGAAAGCCTGGATGAAGGACTATCTCCGGGCTCATGGCTTCTCCGGTAGGCAAGTGGGTCCTATGTCAGAAAGGACACTCCAACGGATTGTTATGAAATTAAGGCTGACATCTGGTTGGGGAAAAGGAAAGAGATGTACAGAAGGGTAAAAGGGATGACCTTCACTGCTTCTACCCAACCACAACTTGAACCCTCATCCTCACCATTCACTATTAAACCTGAACCCTTCACCCCTGAACCCACATCACTACCCTCTACTACTCCCTCACCTCAACCTCCTAAACTTCCCATCATCCAACCCAAAACACTAGCCAGAACCTCTGAACCTAAACCTGTTAGGACCTGGTATTTGAACGAAATACCGAATTATTAACGTGTAAACCAAACCAAATAGTGCGGAATCCTATTTGATTGGCGATCCAATCAGTGAGAACGCACGTAGAATCAATACAGTATTGAATCAAACGTTAAGAATCGATTAAGAATTAATCGACAACGTTCTATGAACTTGGAGTATTAACTTGGAGGTTTCTGGACAGCTAGGGTACTTCTGGAGTAAAATAGAATGAATGCTTATGTTTTCCACGAATTGGGTTGTATTTATAGGTTAGTATTGTTCATTCATGCGACTGAACCATTAGTACGGTTCAATTGTGCGATTGAACCATGCGGTTTATTAATCCGCATGACTGAGTGTTCAGTCGTGCGACTGAGTCAATCTTATGTTACAATCATACGACTGATCCAGTCTCCTGGTTCAGTAGTGTGACTGAGTCATTCGTATGAAGTTATTCATGCGTATGGACTATTTAGGCGCATGGACACTTAGTCGCATGGCCATTTGGACGCATGACCACTGTTGGGGCGCATGGTCCAGTTGGACGCACTAGAACTTCACTTCACCAGGCTTGAGTGTATTGAACATTATAACTTTATGCATAACACTTCGAACAGTCACAAACCTAATTAACCAATTCAACATCAACTCATTAATGAAATATTAAACGTTAGAAACAACAGACAATCAATATCATTTCATTAATCATTCTAACCTTTACATCAGAATCAGACAAACAAGATCTATTACATTCATATCATGATCTAGGGACATACATGTACCAACAAACTCCCCCTTGGGCCTAGATCCCTCTAATTTGTTGTTGTCTTCATTATCTCCTCATACTTCTTGTACTTTTCCTCTTTTGTGACTCCTGCATGAATCTCAAATGCAAAACAAAGTCGTATAACATTTTGGAACTGGAGGGCTTGTACTATGTCCTGCGTATCATAGAACAGTGGCCACTTGTATAGAGTGTAGACATCATTTGCTGACAAGTTGGTGAGCCACATTGGGTCAAATACCCTGATGGTATCCATTTGGCCCTCTTTGTTTAGGACTATGACCGCTTCTCCTGTCCTCCAATCATAGTACCACCACTTCAAGTGTGGAGTGAAGTCCTGTGGCATTTGCCTGAGTGGGATTCTTGACATCGTGCGCGGAGGACTCCACTTCAACACTATCTTTGGCTTTCCAGTAATGGAATCAACTTCAGACCTTCGGATGTACCTTGTAGGTTGTTGCGGTCTGAAGTTAACCCACCTGGTGTGGTACTCCTTCCTTAGGGCAGCCTCAAACCAGCCTGACATCTTTCTCGTGTCAGCGTACAACAGCTTCAGTTTGGCCAGCTGGTTGAGCTCAAAACCTGGTAGAGTCTTTAGATCATGTGGAAATCTAAAGTACTCTATGCCCTTCTCCCTCTTAACGGCATAAACGTTAAGGTCATCAAAATATGCCCATGCTATAATCCTGCCTGACACCTTATGATGTTTCTTGACTCTATAGAGTTTGGTGTAGGCGTCCTGTTTAGGTGCAGCACGTTGGGCTCTAACTTCTTCAAAACAGGCAGCCCATTCAGCCTTTCGGACATCAACATCATCATCTGAGGCTTAGGCCGATCCCTCTTTCTTCTCTGACTCCTACTCCATTTTGTCTAACACCTCAAATGTATCACTGACAAGGGATTCACCCAGATTGGGGACCACATTTCCCTCATTGTCAGCATACTGAGGGTAGTGCTCTGCAGTGACACCTTCTATCTCTATTTCATCAACATCATTGAGCTCTTCATCATTTGTTGAGTCGCACGTTGGAGCATCCTTCACAATCTCATCGGGATTTAGCTTGAAGATCTCAGCTAGTTGCTCATTTGATAGATCGTGAATAATTTCCCCTTCTTCAGGGGTATAACTTACCAACCTTCTGACGATCCCTTGCAGATCAAGAATCATAGTTAGCTGAGTCTTGATCTGCTGAATGGGAGCAACATCAAATTTGTCCCTTTGAAAGTTTGGATCTGCTTGTTGTAAACATGTAACACGTCAAACATTAGTTAATAATCAAGACAGAAATACATTAATCTTAATATAGACATCAAATGCATAAGTTTAATACATGATTCAAGTACAAAGGCTATCAATAAATAATCATCTAATCATTACTTTTATCTTGAATTGCTGGATCATCACTTGGTGAGGCAGAAGAGGAAGCTAGTTGGTCTGGATTTCTCTTTGATCTTCTTTCTTGACCCTGAGCTGAGGCTGATGCAGCTGCATCTCCTCCTTCATCATCATCATCATCCTCCTGCCTGGCCTCTGTTCTTTCTTCCTCATCCCCTTCATCATCATCACTCTCTTCATCTTCATCCTCATCATCATCTACACCCTCATCACCATCTCCTTCCTTTATCTTCAGAGGCTCATTTTTAGTTCCTTTGAGCTTGAGCATGATAGACTTTTTAGCATCCTCCAACTCCTCAATCTTCTTTTCTGATATGACTCCGTGCTCTTGGAGTTGGGAAATCTCTTCACTCTGAGCAGCCATTTGCTGTGCCTGCTGCTCAATCAGCTGAGCCTGCTGAGAGATCTACTAGGACTGTTCAGCTGTGAGATCTGCCAACTGACGAATCTGCGCAGTCTTCTTGTCATTGGCTGCTAACCAGTGCATCACCATACGGTTCAGCGCTGATAGCTGTTTCTCTACTCCAATGGGAGGTAGAGATGATCCATATAGGTGGGTGGGATGTGATGATGGCCCAGCTTGGTGGCCAGTGGTAGTAGTGGTGGCAGTGGTGAAGATTGGGTTAGGTCTAGATGATAGTGGTGGTGATGTAGGTGTGAATGATATAGTGGTGGATGGGATATATGTAGTGGTAGGGGGTGTGGGAAAGGTAGGGGTTGCTGTGGAGGTGGTCGTGGTGGTGGCTGTGGCTGTAGAGGTGGTTATGGTGGAGGCTGAGGTAGTGGGTGGTATGGTAGATGTAGTGGGTTCTGTGGTGGTGATAAAGCTGAGCCGTCTCTTCTTCTTCTTCATCCCATGGGGCTGAGCCATCCTCTTCTTCCTTGACCCAGTCGAGGTGGATGCTCCCCTAGGATACGGCTGGATGGCTCTGGAGCATAGGTCGGGTCGGCGACAGTCTCTCCAGATCCACTAGGGCGTTCACCAACTTCCCGGAGTCCATGTTCGGTGGGAATGACTTTGCTCCCACAGTCCTAGTCAGTGGCTCCTCGTCTGAATCTTCTTCCTCCTCACTAGGTATAAAGTCCTGGAGAAACCCGGCTGACTCAGCTATGTCTCCCATGGAGGCAGATACTGGAGGTATAATGTCTGTAGCTTCACCCCTCGGTGGAATGGGCATGTCATCTCCAGCATCCTCACCGTCATCATCATCAGAGTCATCGGCGGGTAGAGCAATCTGCTCAACATCAGAATCACTGTCATCGTGGCGCCACTTCCTCCTAGCTGGCACTACATAGTTCTCACGGGCCAGATGCCCAAACAATCTCCTAACAGGGGGTTTTACCTGCTTCCCCCTGTATACCTTCATCCGGCCCAAGGTGGTATCATCCATCACCTCAAGCACTACATCATCATCCTTCTCCTTGGTAGGGAGGGGAGCTTCTGGTCTATGATCATCTGCATAAATCGGGGGTACATGCAGAAGCCCTCCTTCCCTTTCCCCTCAATGTTCTCCACCAAGTAGGTGAAGATCATCCTGGAGAAGCGGAACAGATGGTTCAGCACCAACGCAACATAAGCGTTTTGGATCTGGTCAGACAACTCATCAAAGCCTCCCTTTCTGGATGCTATGCATTTCAGCAATACGTGAGCAAGGTACTTGAACTGGGGACAGAGGTTGCTCTTGTTGAGCACCCCCGCATTGATGTCCCCAGAGTACTTGGCTCGAAGAAAACATCCTCTGACAGTAAGGGGGTGTAATTTAGTAGGACAGTCAGCATCGTCCCCCAACTGTAACACGATCTTTAGATCCTTCTCTGTGATAGCTATAGCCTCTCCAAAGATAGTACCTCTGATACAATGAGGCTCAGAGGATCGATCAACAATCGCACCTTCCAGAAGGCCTGCTGAATAGACCGATAAGGTGTACATGGAACAGATATAGCGTGTGCAATCCTCGATCTCCTGAGGAAGGTTATAATGCCCGAGAAGTCTGAAGCATTTCTGGATGTGAGATCCAGATGAGCACAAAGATTGTGCTTCGTACTCATAGTCCAATGGCTGGCCATCTGTTACACAAGGAAAGTAAATATTAGTACCCATTGGTTAAGAATGTCATGAAACATTTGGACTTGAACAAACTTCTTTTCTGTCATGCGAATGAGGCTGGGCGACTGGGACTCAGTCGTGCGAATGACTCCATACGTACAACTGAGTGTGCGACTGGACTCATGCGTATGTATCCTCATGCGGTTACACCAGTCGTGCGACCGAACTCATACGCATAGTTTAGTCGTGCGGTTAAGCTGTTCGCACTCTTCAGTCGTGCGACTGAAATTCATCAACCTGTCCATTCGCATCTCGTTCTGTCCGCTCAATTCAAATTCAATTTTTCACCAATTTTGAGTTTTAGACTTCGAGTTTTGGTTCATTAGGCTCGGAATCCATTAGTTTAACATCTAAACCTTTAATTTCATTTGTTTACGTCGTTTGGTTAGGTTATTTTGCCACATATGTCGCGGTTTTCTAATGAGTCCAATTGTCCATATTCAGTGTCAAATTGGATGATTTGGTAGTGTTTCTGCACCGCAAAGTACCTGTAGAATCAATGCAGAAGGTCAGTATGTGAGAATCGAGGTTTATTGTGATCAAACGAAATTTGGGCAGCGTAATGTTAGTCGTGCGATTGAGGGTAAATTTGAGAGTGGTGAGTCTCTGCGACCGACTCTCTCTATTTATACTAACCCTAAATTTAATCGTACGACTGGGCTCATACGCACATTTCATTCGGGCGAATGGGCCTCAGTCATGCGATTGGTTTAGTCGCCCCATTCAGTCGTCCGAATGGAGTTCAGTCATGCGACTTACTCATTCGTTCGCACTCAACATCCCACTTGGTCATTCGTATGGCCATTCAGTTGGATGGTCCATACTCATGGTCCATTTGTATGAATGGCTCCCATTCGTATGATAAAATGGTTCAGTTGTACGAATGGACCATACTTTTTAGATTTTCTGCATTTCTTACCATTTTACATTTAAACCCTTTTCACACTATAATATCAACATTATAAGTATTTGATCATCTCAGACATGATCCTTTTAACTTGAAAAACTTTTGATCACCTCAGACGTGATCCTTTTAAACAATTAGTCACCTCAGATGTGACACTGTTAAACTTTGAAAACACATGTGGCCATCTCAGACATGACCCTTTTAGGTGAGTTAATCCCATACTGATTTTCATGATGTAGTCCGACGAGCAGACAAACTAAAATGACTAACTAACTAGAACCTTAAACTAAATACAAAAATAGAACTTGTTTTTGACTTTTTGTGAGAGATAAATCCTAAGATAGACATCTCCTGGATTGGTTCCAGAATAGGCAGCTTCAATTTGGTTGACCACACTGGAACAATTCACTTTTGGAATCATACAGGCAAGTCAAATCATTTGGGACTCGTTATCAAAACCTTTAGATGCTCACTTCTTGGTTTTCATCCAGAGTCTTTAGCAAATTTAGGAAATCACACTGGTACTATTAGATTCCCAGAGTCAGTATATTTGTCCTCTTAAATCCATACACAGACTTTAGACACAAACTGGTGATAGGTTTAGGTTTAATTATTTCAACTAACATTTGTGGATCCCACACTTATATGGTAATCAACATTCCTCAGGAGCTTTTTGAGCGGTCTACAGGTATTTTTACAAGAAGAGACTATTCTTAAAGCTTTCAAAGAGAAGCCAATCCTCAGGTCAGTGCCATCGCACAACAGAGAGGCGGCAAACAGCAATGAAGTCTAGAATATCTAGGTTATGCTTATCCTCAGGCCAGTGTCATCGCACAGCAGAGAGGCACACAACCTATCTTCTTGTAGAGCAGCTAAATTTTCTTTTGCACAGAATGCACCAACAACATATGTCATTAGCTTGATAGCATTTGTCTTTCAATTTTTTCGTGCTTTGCTCTATTTATGGTCATCCGCACACATTTGTGGCGTTTATATGCTCATTACCCCTTATTGGAATTTTGTTGATTGTGTTAACCAGTGAAAAGATGGTAGCCTACAGTCAGTTGAACAACTTAGTTTGATCTTGAAATCACCAGTCAGGTCTACTCATCTATTGTGCTGAATCTACCGACATATCATTTGTGGTCTAGCAACCTCTAGGTATACTTTCTTTGTGTTACCTTAGTAGTTACCAGTTTTTCTATCATCTTTCCTTTTTATATTGCTTAGACTACACCGACTTATACTTTGAATTTTACATCTTTTCTAAATTAAATTTTAAAGTCCCTTTTGATTTGTTCCTGTGTACTATCATTTTCCAAAAGGTTTGAATCGGTATCACAGATACGATCTACCTTATATCGGCTATCTACTCTTTCTCCCTCATGTGTTTTTTAATAATAATATTACTAGCGGACCTACTCTCCCCCTAAAATTCTAAAATCATACTGGATTTAATTATTTTAGGATTTTAACAGACAGCTAAATAACATGATTTTACTTTAAACATAATAAAATAAATAAAGAAAAGTGAAAAAGAAAAATATAACTACAATGCATCGGACTACACATGATAATCATCTGGAATAACATCACTTTTCTTTTTAACGCCGTTGACCTCTAACAAATATAGAAAACGTGGTTTATCAAAGGCTTTTGTATAGAGGTCAGCGCGTTGAAAGTCAGTATTAATTTTTACCACATCAATTAAGTTATTTTCAAAACAGTCTCTTATGAAATGGTATTTAATACCGATGTGTTTGGTCATTGGATGTTGTACCGGATTTTTAGTTACTGCAATTGCAGCAGAGTTATCAACAAAGATAGGAGTAGCAGAAAACTTTAACCCGTAATCCCGCATTTGCTGTTGAATCCAGATGATTTGTGAATAGCAATTTGCAGTAGCAACGTATTCGGCTTCACAGGTTGCCAATGCAACCGAGGTCTGCTTCTTACACTGCCAGGTAACTAATCTCCTCCCAAAGAATTGACAACCTGCTGATGTAGACTTGTAGTTCATCTTACAGCCCCCGTAATCCGAGTCAGTATAGGCCGTGAGCTCAAAGTCATCATCATAAGGATACCATAACCCAAGTGTGGGTGTACCCTTCAGATAACGAAATATCCTTTTGACTCCGATCAGATGGTTAACCTTAGGCTTCGCTTGATATCTTAAACATAAACATGTAGCATACATGATATCAGGTCTTGAGGCAGTGAGATACATGAGGGATCCAATCATTCCTCGGTACATTGTGGCATCTACCAGATCTCCATTTTCGTAAGGTGCTATATCATGATTTGTAGCAAGTGGAGTCCCAGCAGCAGAAGCATTCTCCATGTCAAACCGACTGAGAATGTCTCCCACATACTTGGCTGATGTAGAAAGACCCATTTGGTGTCTGATCCACCTGTAACCCGAGAAAGAATTTCATCTCCCCCATAGCACTCATCTCAAACTCTTTCTTCATAACTGCTTCAAACTCTTTGCATAATTCTTCGTTCTTTGAACCGAAAATTATGTCATCGACATAGATTTGTACAAGCAGTAGGTCTCTATCTTTTTCTTTTATGAACAGTGTGCAGTCAATAACTCTCCTACAAAAGTGTTTCACAAGATGAGTTGAGAGTTTCTCATACCAGGCCCTAGGAGCTTGATGAAGCCCATATAAGGCCTTGTCGAGTTTGTAAACTCTGTCCCAATGATAAGGATCTTCAAATCCCTCGGGTTGACTGACATACACTGTCTCTCGAATTTCCCCATGAAGGAATGCACTCTTCACATCTAATTGATAGACTTTAATCTTCATATACGATGCATAGGCAAGGAAGATACGGATTGCTTCCATCCTTGCCACTGGTGCAAACACTTCATTGTAGTCAATCCCCTCGACTTGGCGAAAACCCTGAACAACCAGTCGAGCCTTGTTCCTGATAATGAACCCTTGGTCATCCTTCTTGCATTTCAAGACCCATTTGGTGCCAATGACCTTAGCACCTTTAGGTCTATCTACCAGAGTCCATACTCCTAACTTCTTGAACTGAAGAAGTTCTTCTTGCATGGCATTCATCCATGCCTCATCGTTTAGTGCATCACTGACGTATTTTGGCTCAAACTGCGAGACAAAACACCGATAAGCACCATCATGAATGTATCCCTTTTCCATAATAGAGGCATAATCAGCTGAGTACAACTGATTTCGGGTTTCTACTCCTAATCTGACATCCCCAATGACATTGTCTAAGGGATGATAGACGTTTAGACGTGATCCTGGAGTAGTAGGAACAACTACCTCAGAGCCAAGATTATGAACATTTGTTTCTGCATCTGAGGTAGAAGGAGATTGAGGTTCCGAAGTCGAAGGTGCATCACCGTTAGATGCTTGTGGACTTTCAGGAACTAGAACCTGTTGCTCATTACTATTCTGGTCATCTTCTTCAGCCTCATATTCAGAGGAGGAGTCACTTTCGTCGACTACTCCCCCTGACTGAGTAGATGATTCTCCATGTGAACTCGATGAGGTTGACTCAAGAGTTGGTGTATTCAAGATATCATCCATCATTCGAGTAGCCAACTCATCATCAGAAGGAGAGATAGGGATGTGAAGGACTTAAAGAATCCATCATAGTCAAAAAAGCAGGCGGGTCCTTTGCCAGTAGGTGGTGTGGTATATCTCTGAACATCAATATTACACCACACTTCTACTAGACCCGTTGAGTTGTTGTAAACTCTCTTGTTCGGTATGTTGTATCCTAGGAAGATTCCTTCATCAGCCTTCTCACTGAATTTACCTTCTTGAGTCTTTTTCAGAAGTGTACACCATGCGCCAAATGGTTCGAGATACTCCAGATTCGGTTTACGTCGTTGTAGTAGCTCGTAACATGTCTTTTCGTGGTGCTTGACTATCAGAACTCGATTCAGTGTATAACATGCATTAGCCACTGCCTCATTCCAGAATTGGATAGGCAGTTTTGAGTCCGCCAGCATTGTCCGTGCTGTCCCTATCAAGCTTCTGTTCTTTCTCTCAGCAACACCATTCATCTGAGGCGTGTATGCAGAAGTGAATTGATGCACAATTCCCTTGTCCTTGTAGTAAGCCTCCATCCACTGATTCTTGAATTCAGTCCCGTTGTCTGAGCATACTTGTCTCACCTTTAGCTTGTAGAGAGATTCCAGTGTGGTTACTAACTCCTTGAATGACTCAAATGTTTCTGATTTGGACTTTAGAAACATTACCCAGAGAATCTTGTGTAGTCATCAGTAAACACAAAACAGTACAAGTCGCCTGCAATGCTCTTTGTACTGATTGGACCAAACAGATCCATGTGAAGAAGTTCAAGAGGAAGTTCTATTGAATGAACTTTCTTTTCCTTATGAGACTTCTTCATCTATTTGCCTTTCTTGCAAGCTACACAAAAATCAGGAAGTTGGAAATTCTTGACATTAACTCCTCTCACAAGATCCTTCTGGATCAAATGATTCATCTTCCGTTGATTGATGTGTCCCATTCTCCTATGCCAGGAGATGGAGTCCTTCTTAGTGGCTTTTGATAGAAAGCACTGAACTTCATGGTCAGTTGTTGAAGCTGTTGAGAGATCCAACACATAAACATCTTTATATCATGAAGCCGTCATCAGAACTTGGTCCTCCGGAATCACGTAGTTTTCCTTCAGGACGTAACACTTCTTGTTGTCAAATATGACTTTAAAACCTTTAGCACAGATTTGGGAAACAGAAAGTAAGTTGTTTTGAAGTTGCTGAACGTAGTTCACCCTATCAAACTTAACTTTCTGATTTCCAACTTCTCCCTGAGCTATGATATAACCTCCTTTGTTTCTAGCAAACGAAACATGCCCTCCTTTTATTTGCTTAACGTTCGATAAAAGAGCCCTGTTTCCTGTCATGTGCCTGGATGCACCGCTGTTTACAATCCACGTGTTGGTTTCAGCACTGTAGCGAACACCCTGCACATACAAAGTAAAACCATTACTTTAGGTTAGGAACCCAAGCCTAAACTGGCTTGGGTTTCCCAGAGGCATCACACATCATGAATTCAACCCATTGACCCTTAGAGGGTGAGGGTAGCTCAGGTTCCTTCTTGTCATCATTACTAGACACAGAGGATGACTTCTCTTTCCATAAGCCAGATTTGTGCAATGCCTGTTTGTGATAAACAGTCGACTGGCTGACGGGTTGAACGTTAGGTTAGCTAGTTCTTCTAGGTGGAGTTAAAGAACTCCTCGTATAAGATCTAGGTTTTGAATTCTGAAGTTCAATCTTCTTTCTAGGTGTCTGATAGTGAGGACAAAAGGAAGCAATGTGTCCACACTCTCCACAGTTAAAGCACGGCCTGCTATCGACTTTATGATTAAACTTTCTTTGTGGAGATGTGTGTGACACCCTAGTAACATCACTTAGTTTGGGTTTTGACTCTGTTTCTTTTGATGCTCTCTCCTGTTTAACAAAATTAATTGTTTTAACATTTTTAACATCTTTTTCCGTTTGGTTAACTGGTTTTTGACATGAAGCTTGTGAAAGTTTAACATTAGTAGTCCTTTTAGATTCAAATTTGATTTTGTTTGACCCATACTCTATATTAACCTTTTCAAATTCTTTTTCCAGATTAACACAAGGCATTTTACTCTTTGCCTTTGAAGTGGCCTCTTTTTGTTTTATTTTAGATTCAATTGATGAACATGAGGAATCTGTATCACTAACAAGAGGGGTAGATACCACATGATACTTGATGGGGTTGTTATTTATTGGTCTACTCTTCGTGTTCATCAAGGTCTCAGGTGGTGGTGGAACCACTTTATAACCCAAACCCTCCCCGTTGTTTCTTTCTCTCACTAAGTGTCGGACAATGTGTGATGAACTTGTCCAGCTGTGCAGTTTTTGCTTTAATGAGTTTACTTCTACTTCTAAAACTGCCTTTTGCTTCTTAGTGTCTTCTAGGGTGTTAAGATAGTACCTAATATCATTAGTTTGGTTAAATGCAACTACTTCAGTTTCCCTAAGCTGTTTAGTCAAAAGGTCTATCTTTTCTTTGTAACTATGCTTATTTTGTTTTAAAACTCTATTAGCCTCAGTGCATAGTTTCAAATCCTTTACTAAGTTATTATTATGATCTAATAGCCTAGCAATTTCTCATCTATGCTATCTCTAAAAGTATCACAATCAGAACAAGCATGTTTTTTAAATAGTTGGTCAGTTGTACTTACCTGAGGAGGTTCAGTAGAGTTAGCCATCAACGCAACATCAGATGTCTCTGGTTCTGGTGGGTCTTTCTTTGCTGTTGAAATCTCTTCTTCAGGCTTGAAGCTGACCTCAGTTGCAGTTTTCTCTTCAATATTTGACATCGCTATCTCAACTGCAATATCTCCCTCACTCGCAAAATCATCATCTAAATATTCTACACTGGCATATTAGATTCCCTTGGACAGACAAACCGAAAGCTCCAGTCCTGTCCTTCATCATCATGAGCAGTCAAGGCTTTTGGATCCTTGCTTGATGAAGTAGAACTGCTAGCTTCCTTGTCTTGACGAGTGAAGGACGAGAATGGGTTCCCGTTCCCAGTCTTCTTTGGCTTCACACATTCTCTCTTGAAGTGCCCCTTTTCTCCACAGTTAAAGCAGGTCACTTTACTCTTGTCAAAGCCAAATGTGGTATCCTTAGTAGCAACCAAGTTCTGTCCGGTCTTTTTCACAAACTTCTTCGCCCTCCGGACAGCACTAGCTAAGGCCCACATAATGTCCATTCTCTCCAGCTCCATTTCATCCACCTGCTCGTAGTCCTCATCTGCCAGATGGCAGTTTCCGATCTTCCCAGCAACAAGTCCATCATAAGAATGAACCACTGCTGCCAAAATATCCATGTGCTCTCGAGCTACTTCCACAGTCACATTACCGAGGTTCTCGGTCTTCAGTCTAGTAGCATTTGCTTTAGTTCCAATGTAATGGATACAAGAAGACCCTGACATTTCTGAACAAGAAGGAGAAGCTTGTGAAGGACCCGATGAGCTAGACACAAATGCAGTCTGAAGAGGTGCTCCAGACGTCTTAGCTTGAGGTGTGGCATCGTACAAAGCTGGATTCTGAGTGTGCGAAGACTTCTAAGCTTTGTAATTCATCCTAAGTGCTTCTTCTCACAGCTTTAGAATGAAGTCATTGATACCCAACTTTGCAAGCATCTCATTCTGTCTCAGATTTGACACGAATGAAGCCCACTTTTCCGGTAATCCGTCTACGAAATTTGACACCTTTTCTTCCATGGCAGTAGCAATACCATGTGTATGCATTTCACTCATCAGATGGTAGAATCTATCAATGACATCGTCCAAACTCTTGTTTCCCATCGATGAGAATTTGTCAAATTCTTTATTTAGTTCCTTAGCTTTAATTGCCTTCAACGAAGCATTCCTGTCGTATCTCTTTTCCAGCTCATCCCATAATTTCTTGGCCTGCTTATTCTCCGAGTACTGGTGGAAAATATCTTTAGGATAGACTGTGTAATCAATGCATAAACTCTCTTCTCTGCATTATACTTAACTTTCTAAGCATCAGTCATCCCTCCCAAAGTAAGCTTTACTCCATCTGCTCCCACCGCATACTATACCCAATCTCGATAGCTTCCCACAATTTGGATCCACTCCATTGAGGTAGATCTCAAAACGTTGTTTCTAGTGGGGAAACTCATCTAACGTTAAGAGTTTTGGTGGTTTATTATGATTCCCCACTTCACTCTTAAGCAACAGTAGGTTCTGGATCCTTGAGTCCTTACCGACATTAAACGCTGACATCTGATCTTCCATTTCGATTAACTTTTAAGTGTACTAAACAAACTGTCTAGCTGGTATGACTGGGTGATCCGAATGGGCTATCCATGCGAATAAACTATGCGATTAGTTCAATCGTGCGGCGGAACTAAGCGATTGGTTCAGTCGTGAGAATGAAGCTTATGCGTATGAACACTGCGAACGGATGGTTCAGTCGTACAAATAGAGATGCGACTCAGTCCAATCATGCGTCTGGTGTATGCGAATGAAGTCCAGTCGTGCGAATGGCTCACTCGTGCGACTGAAGCTGCTGTTTTGCAAAAATTTCTAGGTTAAAAGTGTTTTACCGTAAAAATTAGAAATTTCGCAAACCCTAATCGCCTAAGGCCGTAGAGACCGAAAATTGATGAGCAGGGAACGTCCAAGACAACTTTTGAGACAAAAGATTGCGTTTTTTCTAGTGCAAAAACACAAACTTTTTATCAATCTTGATTGAATCACACGTAATCAAGAGCCAAAGCTCTGATACCACTTGTTAGGACCTGGTATTTGAACGAAATACCGAATGATTAACGTGTAAACCAAACCAAATAGTGCGGAATCCTATTTGATTGGCGATCCAATCAATGAGAACGCACGTAGAATCAATACAGTATTGAATCAAACGTTAAGAATCGATTAAGAATTAATCGACAGCGTTCTATGAACTTGGAGTATCAACTTGGAGGTTTCTGGATGGCTAGGGTACTTTTGGAGTCGAAATAGAATGAATGCTTACGTTTTTCCACTAATTAGGTTTTATTTATAGGTTAGTATTGTTCATTCGTGCGACTGAACCATTAGTACGGTTCAGTTGTGCGATTGAACCATGCGGTTGATTCATCCGCACAACTGAGTGTTCAATCGTGCAACTGAGTCAATCTTATGTTACAATCATACGACTGATCTAGTCTCCTGGTTTAGTCATGCGACTGAGTCATTCGTATGAAGCTATTCATGCGTATGGACTATTTAGGCGCATGGACACTTAGTCGCATGGCCATTCGAACGCATGACCACTGTTGGGACGCATGGTCTAGTCGGACGCACTAGAACTTCACTTCACCAGGTTTGAGTGTATTGAACATTATAACTTTATGCATAACACTTCAAACAGTCACAAACCTAATTAGCCAATTCACATCATCTCATTAATGAAATATTAAACGTTAGAAATAACAGACAATCAATATCATTTCATTAATCATTCTAACCATTACATCAGAATCAGACAACAAGATCTATTACATCATATCATGATCTAGGGACATACATGTACCAATAAAACCTACCCTATTACCATCCAAACCATCCCTTCAGCCTTCTCAACATCTCTCCCTTGAGGAGTTTAAGGCAATCAAGATGAAGCTCATTAATTGCACCACTTTGAGCGAAGTTTCCCGTGTAGAAGACTCTGTCAACATTACCTATGTAGACGGATCTTCAAGCTCCCTCACAAGAGACAGATTCCTTGATTTGCCTAGAGGAACTTTGGACCAAGCTGCAAGACTTTTGGGACTCAATTCAGACTCTTTAAATGAGGAAGATAAAAATCTCAGAAGAAAACTGGTGACTCTGCTGGATACAAGAAAAGAGGACAAGATTCCTAGTCAGCCTCTTGTGCCTAGAAGGAAGATAATCCAGTGGAGGTTTGATGAACCTTCTCACAACCTTGTTGTGGAAAGAGAGAATGGTGAAGTCAACAAACTTAATGCAACCTCTCTATTACACTCCAACAGATTTGACATTGCTTAGTTAGCAGAGAAACCATTCTCCAACCCCTCCAACTCTGAAACTGCTGCACTCGTCAGAAATCATCTCAGCAGTCTTCATTTGGTTGAGCTAACTGCAAAAGTAAAGATTGAAGAAGAGTTGAAGTTAAGAAGACAGGAAGACAAGGAAAGATCTCCCACCAAAGGTCCTGCCTTTCTACAGATGGTGGAAGGTCCTGAATTGGAACCTATAGTTTGATGGGAATATGATTACAGTTCCCATCAACTAACTCTTTTCAGAGGGCAACAACAAAGGGTACATGTTATCCAAGGTGACAGACTGGATTTCCTGTCTACCAAGGATCTGTACAAGCTTCTCAGCACATCAAGGAAGAACAAGGAGACAGACAAATATTTGCTCTCCTTGGTGCTGAAAGTTTTGAGAAGTCAAGGTAAGTGAAGTTTTGGTAGCATCAGCCTAGGGGGGGTTTGTTGGATCAAGAAGAAGGCTAATGCAACCAAAAACTATATCACTTAAGTTATTTTGATGCTGTATGCAAAGGCTTCCGAAGCTCTTCATGGAACTTCCGAAGGTTGTAGAGTTCTTCCGAAGACAAAGGAAAAGTCCAGCTTCTGAAGACAGAACTCTACTTCCGAAGACAAATGCATACTTCTGAAGTTCAAGACTTAGAAGAATAAAGTGAAGACCACTTCCGAAGTATGATGAAGAAGTCTCCAAGTCTTGGAAGAAGCAGCCTCTTCCGAAGTATAAAGTTGCTTCAGAAGTACTTACTCTTCCGAAGCCATTTAACCTTCGAAAGACACTGCTATAACCAGTGGACACAAGTATGGTCTCTGACACTCCGCTGCAAACTTCTGATACAGCATGGCTTCTTCCTAAAGAACCATGTTGTTGACCATACTTTATTCCACTGTTTACTTTTTCATGATAGTACAGTTGCCATCTTCAGTTGGTGACAAAAGGTAAGTCAGGGACATGTCCTGACTACCAAATCTCAGATAAGACTTTATCCGAGATACCTTAATCTTTAGTCTTGTAGTATAGACTTTAGCTATAGGATCCCAACTGGTATCAAAGTATATCCTGCTGTAGATAGTATTATATATAGGTTCTCCTTGTAATTCATATAAAAAAGAGAAAAGCTGCTTGTAAGAGTCTTTGTATTTTGAGTTGAGAATCAATATATAAAAGTATCTTGAAAATTATCTTTCTATGTTCTTAGTTACTTTTCATATTGTGATCAACTCTTCTTGATTCTTACCCGAGTGTGATTCTAGGTGAGTTTGAGAGAAAACATTTGTGTTTAAGTGACAAACACCGATCCTGCACTCTTGGAGCATATCCTCATCCATTTCGACTCTTTTGCTGTTGAAATGTAGTTTATGGCAGCCTCTTTATGGCTGTCCATAATGTATGTTTTGTGTTTACATAGCTAGTCTTATTCACATATAAGAGGTCCTTTGCTCTTGGGTTTGTTTGTAGCTTTATAATATCAATTTGAAACCAAAATATTCAGTTTATAAACTATGTTATAAAGTTTATTTCCGCTGCATTTTCACAAAGTTTAAATGGTTAAACTATGTTTCATGTTCTAACAAACCCCAACATTGGCATCTAGAGCCGGTTATGTGGATAGCTAGCTTGTTTTGTCCTTGAAAAATCCGTTTTATGGGATTTTTAAACCCCTTTAGGGGCTGCTATATTCATGTATTATGAAACCCCAAACTTTCAAAGTTATATCACATATGCTTGTGATTAAACTTTGAAAGACATGTATGTTGTATTCTTTGTTTGTCTGGACAGATAAAACCCAAAATTTCAGTTTGTGTTGGCTGAAATTTCATGGTTTTTAGTGGGGATTCATTGTTGTTTTGGATGATATGATTATTGTTTATTATGGTGCATAACCTAGCCCTTGACCTTGTGTTATATGGATGATTGTAATGGTTGTATTTGTTCATTCAATGGGGTTGTATATCATTTATTTGTGCTTGGTTTAAAGTGTAATTTATTTATTATTGGGATGTAATAAATAGATTAGGTACCTTTCATTTTACTAGAATCTTGTATTAGGATATAATATCTTGTAATATGAAGATGTACACGTTAGAAGCAGAAAGGAAAGACACAAGAAACATGGAGCATTTGGATGCGGTTTCAAGTGGGAGGTTCATGGAAGCCTTTTGTGCTGTGTTTTGTCCCTTAGGAATGTCCTATGGACCATACTTGTGATGGAAAACAAGTGTGGCCACTTTAGATGCTATGGTTATGTACTAACATTTGGATGATTCATGGTTGTTTTGGTTATGGTATTGTGGTTGATTGCTTATATATGATGTTTGCTTAACAATCCTTCAATGATCATAACAAACTATCTAATTGGGCCTTAATCATTAAAAGTAATAAAAGGTTATTAATATTGAATAATGATTTCAAAGATTAAAAGGGTTTTAATCAATGTATCATAGGGTATCTTGTATTTGAAAGCATGCAAATATGAATACATAGAGTTTTCTCAAGTAGAATTATAAAATCTCTAAATTTTTTAAAATAAGATCAACACCGTCCTTTTACACAACACTTGAGTCACTCGGGACTCTTAGTGGGATAAAGGTCACCTAACCATTTTGAGGGAACTTGTGACTTGAGGTGAGAATGCCATATTCGTGGGATAATGGTCACCTAACCGCTTATTTTGGCAAACTCATACGTGTGTGTAAGTAGGGTGCCTTGATTTGCAAACCATGTCAAATGGATCACCTACGATATGGTTTCCAAATGGTGTTGATGGGATTAACATGCCAACTTTACATATGATGTTTCAAGTCGATTCCATACCTCTAGAAGTTGCAAATGGTTGCAATCGTCAATCGTTGACCACCTTATTAATTTAAATCATAAGATAAAGGTCACCTAACCACTATTTAAATGTAATGTTGGGTTCTAGATTTTAATATAAAAATGACCTTAAAAGGTATTAATTATTAAAATAACAATATCGAAAATACTAAAATTGATCTTGAAGGGGATCGAGATCTAGTTGATCAATTAGATTAGGACTTGCAGCGGAATAGCACACGAATTAGACGAAATTATAGAAGAATAAGATGAATATTCAATCAAATAGTAACGGTTATAGAGAGAGAGTTTTCTACAAAAAGAATGTTTTCATTCATGCACAAGCTTCCCGTACAGGGAAATTAGGTCAACATTCCTTTTATAAGGAATATGACATCAGCTGACGTCACTTGATAGTGACATCTAACTGATTTATACAAACAACTGAAAGTAAACTAAACTACTGAAGATGTCCACAACAACTGTGGACACCTTCACAAAAAGCTAAGTATAAGCTAACATTACAACTACTGAAGTTATAACATCTGAAGTGTAAGAACCTCAGATGTTTTACATAATATAAAACTACTGATTACAAAACTATTGAAATGTAAACCATCACAACTACTGAAGAGAACTACTTCAGCTGTTGTGACAACTTCTGAGAACTTGATCTTCAGACTTTGTCTTCAGTAGTTGTCTCCAGACTTTGTCTTCAGACTTTGTCTTCAGCTGTTGTCTTCAGACTTTGTCTTCAGCTGTTGTCTTCAGACTTTGTCTTCAGCTGTTGTAGATCACTTCAGTTGTTTTGATGTCTGTGGGACTTAAAGGTTTTTCTGATCTGGCTCATTGGTTCTTTTGGTCCAACAAACTCCCCCTGAACCAATGCAGCTAAAACCTTTAAAATTATTGAGGTCCCACATATTGGCACAAACATTATCTGGATCAGCTCAGAAATCTTCAATATAAGCTCAAGCCAGGGAATAGATTTCAGAAGGTTTGATTGGCAAAGGATTAATAGGAACTCTGTCTTGGGGAATTGGACATAGAGCTGTTACCCCATCCATGAAACCTACTTCCCAATGATAAGTCTGTAAGACTCTCTGACATAGGCCTCAAGGAAAACACTTGTTTTTCCATTGTGAGTTCTTCAGCTCCACTTTCAAAGAAGAACTCAGGCCCATAGTACTCAGATAAGTACTTAATATGCTTTCCATTTTTCAGCTCCACAGATGTTATCTCTCTGTATGCAAACTCATCAGGATGAGTGCCTTCAAGCAATAACTGGAGCTTATTTCTTCTTATTTCTTCAAGCTTCTTGTAGATTAACCCCTTCTTTACCATTTTGTTTTCTAGTAAAGTTTGTGGAGTCATCTTAGACTTGTAAGCTCTCTTGAAGTCATCAAGGATTTCCCAGGGTGACACTACAATGGCCAGCATTATCACAACATCTAAAATCTTCTTTACTTGACCATTGTATCTGCTTGGAATCTTCTTTTTGTGAATTCTGTCACTTACTCTGGGGTCAGGCCAAATTCTCACTCTCTCTTTTTGATATTGAAATGTAAATCTGAGAGCATACAACCTCTGAGCATGTTTCTTCATTGCTTGTATGGATGATGACTTGGGAACACTTTATCAATCATCCTTAATAGCTGCTCATCATGTTGTTTGTGCTGTTCTTCTTCTTCAAGTTTGACTTTTACCATTTGCCTTTGGAAGTCACGTGTGATTGTTGTTGGTTAAATCCTGGGCTCAGGCATCTTTATTTTGAGAACAGCAGAGATTGGCAGACTATCATCCTCATCATCATCTTCTTCTTCTTCCATCCTCAACACCTTTCTCTTCCTCTTAGGTGCATCATTGGTAGTGGGTTGAGTAGGTTTATTAGGTAAAGGAGTTGGTTTTGAGGGTTGTGAGGGTGGTTGTTTTGGTTTGGGAGATTGTGCAGGTTGCTCTAGCATCTTGGATGTGAGTTAAGCGTTGGATATTTTGCCATATCAGTCCTTTTCCCAGCACCAGCTTCATCAAGAGCTTCTATGATCAATCCTTTGTTAAATACTTCAGAAGAACAGATTCTGGTGGTTATCTCAAAATACTGTCTCTAGACCATGACTTACTTTATGATTGACCTTCCAGATGTTTTGATATAAATCTTGCCATAGTTTCCAGCCTTTCCCTTTCTTTCTCACTCCAACTTGCCCATCTTTGTTCAATCTCTTGAATCTCTAACCTTCTGATTTCAGAGTCAAGTTTGGCAGTGTCAAATCCTTGTCTGAAGAGTTGATCAATAATCTTATCCATAGATCTGCTATGTTGCTCATCAGCTTCTTTGATCAATTCTTCTAACTTTTTCTCACCTTCAGTTTTTTAGAGCTTTTCTTCCTCTTGTAGGTGATCATTTCCTTTTCTTCTTCTCTTTTTCTGCTTCTTCTTCAGCTTTCTTTCTTTTGTCTACTTTCACTGACTTAGACTCCCCCTTTTTGGTTGCATTGGGTTCAGGGGTGTGAATGTTAGAAAGTTTCTTAGAAACAGCGGCATCAACTAAGGATTGAAGATTTGAGGAAAACCTCTCATCAATGGCTTGATGTACAGTGTTTGTGATTATGGAAGTGATAAGAGGTAAGGATGTTTGAAAGGCAACAACCATTAGCTCAGAGGGGTTCTGTCCCTGAGAAATGGTACCTGAAGCAGAGGCTGGTAGCAAATTTATTGAGAGTGGCTCAGTGTTTGGGATAGTTTCAGGAGAAACTGCCATATGTGGGTGAATGTGGGCAGATGGACTTGATTCTTGTGACATTTTGGCAAGCAGTTCTTGTAGTCTGCATACCTCAGTCTCAAGAATAGTATTGTGGGCTAGAAGAAAAAGCCCAGGTCATCATCAGTCTGTGCTGAATCAGCTGACCTCCTGATGAAATCAGTATGAACATGTGCTAAGTGTAGATCAGTATGAACATGTGCCCCTATTTCTTGGAACTGGGGAATTCATACCTCAGGATGATATCCTTCATTGGCAGTTGCCTCTGGTGAGGACTTAGAGATGATACCATCTTCATCCTGATCATGTACTGAAACAGGAGAAGAGGCAGCCTCACCATATGTTCTAATCTCCTCCTCTACGCAGGGAGATTAAAATCTATAATCCCTATGCTGTGGGTTATCAGCCACATTATAATCCTCTCTCTCAACTGTTGAGGTTTTCCCAGTGGTAATAGGTTTCTGGGGATGGGTAGAGGAATGTAGTTAAGTCAGCACTTGTGCAATAACCACAGTTGGGCTTGTAGGGGTGGCTTCAGTGGGAGATAGGTGTGAAGAGGATTGCACCTGGGGTGAATGGTGCTCTTCAATAGCAATCCTCTCAAATGAGAGAGATTCAAGTAATGTGGTTTCCCCATTTTTGGTTGCATTAGGATCCTGTTGAGAGGATACCTATGCGGTTTTAGCTGGTAGAGTCCTGGAAACTACAGGGGATTACTACCCATAGTTTCATCCTGCCTTTGTGTTGCAGGGGCATCATCAGGGGACTCAACTCCCTGAGTAGCCTTTTTGGTTTGTTTGGAATGAGGTTTGGAGGGGACTTTGGATCAGGAGGATGAGGCTGTGGATACCTTCTGCTTAGGTTTTAGCAGTTTGGCAGCCTCTTTGAGGTGTGGGTCAGAGTTGTGCCTGGAGTATACCTCTGGCAAAACTACCACAACAGGGACTCCAAGGCCAACAGGGCCATCAGATTGTAACTAATTCATGATTATGGTCATAAGAAACCTTGGATATAATAGCCATCTGTTAGTCACAGGTTTCATTGCCAGATCTTTTAATTCTAAAAATATAATTTCAGAAAAATTTAAGCTTTGGCATTCAAGGATAGAATACAGTACCTGCTGCCACCTGGATGACATTTGATCCCATGAAGAGGTTTGGGGGCAAGGCAAACATTGATCATGTGGAAGATTAGGCGTTCAGCATCATGGAAGTGCTTCTTCAGAATGGTTGTAGCACTTAGGTTGCCTTCATATCCACGGTTGATGAATGAGAGATCAATGGTGCCCTTCGGGTATTTGGTGACAAGGTAGCATCATTCAGATCTAGCGTTTGGCGAATGATAGCAGGAGTGACTACCACCGTCTTCTGGTTTACAAATGACTGGAGAGTGATCACGACATCATTCTCACCAGTATGGATGGTGACATTTGTCCAGAATTCACGAAGAGTGTCTGGATAGATGGTTGGATTCAGAAGAAAAGCAGTTCGATACGCAGAATCAACCATCAGATCAATGGCATCATCAAACTTAGTCCAAAAGGCCGATTTTGTGAAGTAGGCAACACAGTTGTGTCGTGGTTTGATTTGCATGGTCGCCATTAATGGAAGATGAACGTTCGGAAATCAATTTATGAAAAGTGTGAAGTTAGGGTTAGGTATTTATAGGTTATGAAACGGCTAAAAGAAAACAACTGAAAGTTTTGGTGTTAGTCATCAGTTGTTAGAAAACGACTGAAGACATGGTTTTAACTTTCAGATGTTGTAAACAACTGAAGACTTGGTGTTTGTCAGCAGTAGTTGGAACTGAAGACTTGGGTTTGGCTTTAGTTGTTTTGAAATAAAACAACAGTTGTTTGAAACAATTGAAGAATAAAATTACTCATCAGTTTTTGTCGTCAATTCACATATATCAGTTATTTCATTTGACCTTAACACTTACTCAGCAGATTATCTGATTTTCAGATGTTTCATTGGTCATCAGTACTTATCTGTTAGAACTAACTTCAGTAGTTGTAACCACATCAGTACTTTGCAACAAATAAAGTACTTCAGTACTTTTAAGTAATTTAGTCTTCAGTAGTTATGAAAACTGCTGATGATAAAATAACTTCAGTACTTATTTTTGACAGCTGTATGCTGATGCTCATCAGTACTTGTGAGCTGAGATCATCAGTAATTGTCAAATCATTCAAGCTGCAGCATACCAAGCCTTAGCACTAGATTTTGGAAAGTTGCACTGTCCAAACGCTTAGTAAATATATCTGCAAGCTCATCAGCACTAGGAACAAACTTTGGATCAATTAGACCCTTTTCATAACAATCCCTGATAAAATGATGTCTAATCTCAATATGTTTGGTCCTAAAATGCTGGACAAGATTCTTAACAATACAAAGAGCTGAAGCACTGTCCATCAGTAAAGGAGTCTTAGTCTCTGTAATGTCATAATACAGTAATTGATTCTGAAGCCAGAGTACCTGAGATGTACAACTTGCAGCAGCAATGTACTCTGCTTCAACAGTGGATGTAGCAACAGAGGTTTGTTTCTTACTCTTCCAAGAAACTAAATAGTTGCCTAGAAATTGGCATCCACCAGAGGTTGATTTTCTGGTTAATTTACACCCTGCATAGTCACTATCAGAGAAAGCAACTAATTTACAATAGTTCCCAGTGGAATACCAAAGTCCTAGAGATTGAGTTCCTTGCAAATATCTAAAGATCCTTTTGACTGCAATCATATGGGATACTTTAGGTGCAGCCTGAAATCTAGCATAGACACAAGTTGCAAACATAATGTCTAGTCTAGAAGCTGTAAGGTACATCAAGGAACCAATCATACATTGTAAAGAGTTTCATCAACTGCTTTACCTTTTTGATCAGCATCCAGTTGTGTGGTGCTGCACATGGGAGTAGAACAGGGCTTACAGTTTTGTAAATCAAACTTTTTCAATAAATCCTTTGTATATTTTGACTGATGAATGAAAGTTCCATCAGTCTTTTGTTTGATTTGCAACCCCAGAAAGAACTGTAATTCTCCCATAGCACTCATTTCAAACTTTTGTTGCATCAACTTAGTAAAGGCATCACACAACTGTGGATCAGAGGATGCAAAAATAATATCATCTACATAAATTTGAACAAGGAGCTTATGCATGCCTACTTTCTTAATGAACAAGGTTTTATCTATGGAGCCTCTAGTGAAATTATTTTGAAGAAGAAAGTTAGACAGCGTTTCATACCAGGCTCTGGGTGTTTGTTTTAGCCCATAAAGAGCCTTATCAAGCTTATACACCTAATCTGGATGTTTATGATCTTCAAAACCTGGTGGTTGGCACACATAAACTTCTTCTTTTATTTTACCATATAAGAATGCACTTTTGACATCCATTTGAAAAACTTTGAGATTATGGAAAACAACATAAGCTAAAAACAATCTGATTGCCTCCACTCTGGCTACAGGGGCAAAGGTTTCATCATAATTAATAACTTCTTCTTGTGAAAACCCCTGTACAACCAGTCTGGCCTTGTTCTTGACAATTTGGCCTTTTTCATCAGTTTTATTCCTAAACACCCATTTAGTGCCTATTGCACACTTACCTTGGGGTAGAGGAACTAGTTCCCACACTTGTTAAATTTTGTAGATGGCCACCAATATAATGATAATCATGGTAATTCATCCACATCCGCGCAATCTTTACGAGCGATTCTCCAAAAGGAACGTCTAAGTCATAACAATTTTATCGATTGGTATCGAAACTTGAGAATTGTTCTCAAGCAAGAGAAACGATCATATGTTTTAGACGACCCTGTCCCCGATCAACCTAGTGAGCATGATGTGGAGGCCTATAACGATCAGATAAAGTACACTGAGGACTCTGTCCAAGTGTCTTGCCTTATGTTGGCAAGCATGACTCCGGATCTCCAAAAGGAGTATGAGCATCACGGAGCTTATGACATGATAACCCAACTGAAGGAAACGTTCCAATAGCAAGCGAGGGTTGAGCGCTTCGAAACGGTTCGAGCGCTCCATGCATGTCGTACGGACGACAACCAATAAGTTTCATCTTATCTACTTAAGATGAAAAGTCACATTGACCACCTCGAAAGGCTAAATTTTCCCGTCTCAAAGGAATTGGCCACGGATTTGATCCTCAATGGCCTTACCAAAAGGTTCGAGACGTTCGTGTTGAACTACAACATGAATGCTTGTGACAAAAGCATTGGTGAGCTCCACTCTATGCTCAAAATGGCTGAGGCGGCCATGGGTAAAAGGGTTTTACCTGTTCTCACCATTAATGAAGGTGGGAACAAGAAGAGGCCTCATCCCGCGCCCAGGCAAGAGTTGCCAAGGGTAAGGGACCCGTATGGGGTAAAGGGAAATGGGTGGCAAGGTGCCACCCAAAGCACAGTAGAAGAGGCAAAAGGTTGCTTCTAATAACCCATGCTTCAAGTGTGGGGAGATTGGACATTGGGCAAGAAATTGTCCTGTCCATCTCGAAGAGTTGAAAGCAAAGAGGGATGCCGGGCAGACCTCAGGTACTATATACATGATCCATATTGATTTAAACTTAATATCCTCTAACACATGGGTATTAGATACCGATGTGGAACTCACATTTGCAATTTGTTGCAGGGTTCAAAAGAAGTAGCAACTTCAACAAAGGGGATGTTAGCCTCTACATGGGCAATGGGGCTAAAGTTCAAGTTGAAGCCCGTGGTGACTACATCTTGAAACTTCAAATGGTTTGGAAGTAATTTTGAACAATGTTTTGTATGCTCCTAGTTTGACTAGGAACATATTTCCGTAGCCCTATTAAAACATTTTGGATATGTATTATCATTTATTGGAAATGAAATCCATGTTACTTTGGATGACATGTTTTACTTTAAAGCTATTCCCATCAATGGTATCTATGAACTGGTTCGTGAAAATACATTGAATGATAGCTTATTATACCAAACTAGTACCAAGAAACTCAAATCCGATTTGAGTGACAGTTACCTTTGGCATTGCCGTCTTGGTCATACAAACAAGAAAAGAATACAAACCCTACAAAAGAATGGTCCTTTAAAAACAAGTGAATGTGATTCATTTGATGTATGTGAGTCTTGTTTACAAGGTAAAATGACCAAGGCACCTTTTAGTGGCAAAGCCGAAAGGGCAAAGGATTTATTAGGTATCATACATTCGGATGTATGTGGTCCTTTTAAACTATGACAAGGTACAATGAAAGATACTTCATTACCTTTACTGACGACTATAGTCAATATGGGTATGTGTACTTGTTAAGACACAAAGATGAAGCTTTTGAAATGTTCAAGATCTTTCAAAATGAAGTACAAAATCAACTCAATAAGTCAATTAAAATTCTTTGCACTGATAGAGGAGGTGAATACCTGAATGATGCTTTTAGGGACCATCTTAGAAGTTGTGGGATTGTCTCACAACTATCTCCACCAGGAACACCACAACATAATGGCGTGTCCGAGCGGAGAAATCGAACTCCATTGGATATGGTTCGATCTATGATGGCTAGAAGTTCATTACCTCTATCATTTTGGGGTTTTGCTCTACTCTCTGCGGCCCATATTTTGAATATGGCCCCAACCAATACAGTGGAAAGGACACCTTATGAAATATGGCATGGAAGGGTTCCATCATTTTCATATTTGAGGGTGTGGGGGTGTGAGGCTTATGTGAAGACTCCCACCTCGAACAAGTTAGAAATCCATTCCACTAAATGTATCTTTATTGGATATCCAAGAGATTCTATGGGATATTATTTCTATGATCCAATACAACAAAAAGAGTTTGTTGCCAAAAAGGGTGATTTCTTCGAAACCAAGTTCCTTATGGAAGGAACTGGTAGTAGAACTGTGGATCTTGAAGAGGATCAAGAACCGCAACACGATACACGTTTGGTTGACACTAGCACTCAACATGAGGATGTTGAAAGTGATCAAATAGTTGATCAATACACAGAAAATGTTCGCAAATCTGGTAGAACTAGTAATCCACCTGAAAGATATGGATTTTTCACTGATGGATGATATGTGATAGATTCCGATGAACCAATCACATACCATGATGGATTGTCCAATTCGGATTGTGACAAATGGCTTGAGGCCATGAACGTTGAGATGCAATCCATGTATGACAATCAAGTATGGGACTTGGTTATACCACCTCTTAACTCCAAAGTAATTGGAAGTAAGTGGGTTTTCAAGAAGAAAACCAATATGCATGGAAACTTGGATACTTATAAAGCTAGACTTGTAGCAAAGGGTTTCACTCAAACTCAAGGGGTTGACTATGATGAAACTTTCTCACCTGTTGCGATGCTAAAATCTATTAGGATATTGTTTTCCATAGCTGCTCATTATGATTATGAGATTTGGCAAATGGATGTCAAAACGGCTTTCCTAAATGGATATCTTGAGGAAGATGTCTATATGGTTCAGCCTGAATGTTTTGTCGATCCAAAACATCCTAACAAAGTATGCAAGTTAAAGAAATCAATCTATGGATTGAAACAAGCATCGAGAAGTTAGAATCACCTTTTTGATGAAGAAGTAATTAAATTTGGATTCATCAAGGACGCTGATGAAGCTTGTGTATATAAGAAAGCTAGTGGGAGCATCATCACTTTCCTAGTATTGTATGTTGATGACATACTACTATTTGGAAATGACATTCCAACCTTGGAAGGTGTAAAAACCTGGCTTGGAAGTTGTTTTTCCATCAAGGTTCTTGGTGAGGCCGCCTATATTCTAGGAATAAAGATCTATAGGGATAGATCAAGGAGGTTGATTGGTTTAAATCAAAGTGCATACATTGATAAGATCTTGAAAAGGTTCAAGATGGAGAACTCTAAGAAAGGTACGGTACCTATTCAAAGAGGAACGATATTGAGTACGACTCAATGTCCAAGCTCAAAGGATGAGCAAGATAAAATGAAGGCAATCCCATACGCATTTGCTATTGGATCAATCATGTATGCAATGATATGCACTCGGCCGGATGTTTCATGCGCCTTAAGCATGACAAGCCGATACCAGCAAAATCCTGGAAGCAGTCATTGGATGGCTGTTAAGAACATACTTAAGTACCTAAGGAGGACTAAAGATATGTTTCTAATCTATGGACCTAGTGATGAGGAACTCTTTGTAAAAGGTTACATGGATGCGAGTTTCCAAACCGATCGTGATGATTCACGATCACAATCGGGATACATTTTCATTCTGAATGGAGGAGCTGTCTCTTGGAAGGGCTCTAAACAAGATGTTGTGGCTTTATCAACTACAGAATCTGAATACGTCGCCGCCTCATTAGCAGCTCAAGAAGCTGCATGGTTGAAGAAATTCATTGCCGATCTAGGGGTTGTCCCTTCCATTCAGGACCCCCTAGAGATCTTTTGTGATAACGAGGGTGCGATTGCTCAAATCAAGGAACCTTGTGCTCATAAAAAAACTAGGCACATTGAGCGGAGATTCAACTACATACGAGATAAAGTTGAGAAAGAAAGATATGTATTCGCAAAGTTCACACATATCAAAATATTGCGGATCCTCTTACGAAGTTCCTAGAAAAGGCAAAGCATGAAGGTCATACCTGTGTCATGGGACTTTGATATTCTAATGATTGGATTTGATCTGTAATTTCGTATTTGGATATTTAGAACTCCCTTACTACTTGAATAAAATTATTTGGTCATAATATTTCAATGAATGTTCCAATTTAGCATGTTTAATCCATGGGTAAATTGTTTACTCTAAATGTCCGTAGTCGTTCATACCTCTGGGAACAAGTATGAGGGTAAGATTATTATGAATTTGGATTGGTTAATATTCATAAGGAATGAATATAGAGCAATTGGTTGCCGCCAAAGTTCATAGATATTTGTGGGATACAAATATTGGACTGACCCGCATCTCAAATTTTACTACATGGAATCTTCTAGATTGATCATAAGTAAATTTGAGTAAAGGCGAATATCAATTGGTATCCTCAGACCTGAGATACATATTGACTTTTGATATTCTCCAAGTGTTATACCTTGAGCTAGTTCTTCACTTCCCTAAAATAATGGATAGTACGTAAGTCTATGTTCAGGCGTGACACGAGGTGTTTGTGAGAAACGTATGTAGTCAAGATGGAATTTGTTCCTCTTATTCATTGAGAGCAAGATGTCTAAGGCTTGATTAAGTTAAATCAACAAGGAATGATCATTCTGTGTCCTTGGATTTAACATGACATCTGTAACAAAAGGATAAATGATTGATTCACCTAAATCATTTCAAGTTGGATACTTGAAGGGGATGATGTTATTGAATGGCTTTAAGTCATGCGTATTAAGGGTAGTAAGCCGTTGTTAGGCGGTATTTACTGCTTGCATCAATCTTCTATGAATCTTGTGAAAGTGGGAGATTGTTGGTTTCTTTATGCCGAAGACACATAGAACATTGATGTGGTTAGTACGTCATGATCCAAGTCGGGTCATACCTAATAACAAGCTTAGCAAATACCAATATGTAATTAAATTGATGATATGATCATGTAATTAAACAATTGCACCAATTTAGATAATGGGTTTTTTAAATAAATTGTATGTGAAAAAGAACAACTTATATGGATATTTTGTTCATGGATATTATTTATAATGTTATTTAAGTTGGTTAAATAACATCAAATAATAATAGTGTGTTTAAGTTTTATTATTAAGAGGTTAATCATACAACTAATAATGTAACTAGTTTTCTATTTAGTGGGTGTTTAAAATGGGGGGAAACCCATTTTAAAGAAAAAATTCGGCTGCCCTCAAGGGTATTTCTAGTCTTTTGTTGCCTTGGAAAATCACACCCACTTGAACTAGACACACTCTCCCATTTTCCTTTTTTTCTCTCATACATGCAAGACTTGTCTTTTCTCTCATCTTAGAAGAAACACAAGGCTGAAAAAAGGGTTTTTCAGCAGCCTCTTCTTGCGATTTGGTGTGAAAATCCTAGCAACAAAAGTGTTTTGCTATAGAGCTTGGGGTATGCAAGCTTGAGAGGACCTCCTTTTGGTGCCTTAGTCGTTTTCTCTTGGAGCATATCATCATCCATTTCGACTCTTTTGCTAATGAAAGGTAGTTTATGGTAGTCGCTTTATGGGTGTCCATAATGTATGTTTTGTGTTTACATAGCTAGTCTTATTCACATTTAAAAGGTCCTTTGTTCTTGGGTTTGTTTGTAACTTTATAATATCAATTTGAAACCGAAATATTCAGTTTATAAACTATGTTATAAAGTTTATTTCCGTTACGTTTTCACAAATTTTAAATGGTTAAAGTATGTTTTATGTTCTACCAAACCCCAACACTGTTTAGGCACATGGACATTCAGTCGCATGGCCATTCGGACGCATGACCACTGTTTGGGCGCATGGTCCAGTTGGACGCATGTGAACTTTACTTAACCAAAGTTTGAATGTATTCTTATTTTAACATTATGTATATCAATTCAAACAATCACAAACCTATATAATTTAGTCAATAAGCGTTATCCAATTCATTAATGAAATATTAAACATTATGAATCACAACCAAACATTATCATTTCATTAAGTACCCAATATCACATAAGTGCAAGACATTCAAGACATATTACATTGAGATTAGGATCTAGGTATATAAGTGTATCAACAAAAACCATGAATAACAATTCAAATTATAAATTTAAAAACCATTTGATTTAGGCACAACACCTTAGAATATGAATTGAGAATCGTGTATGCATTGATTGAAATTAAGTATAAGAATAATCACATAAGATGTATAATCACATAATCATGTTTAAGCATATAAGGCACATAAAATCCTATCTACGCGTAATAAAATACAAGAGAGGACTCATGTGTGAGGTACTTAGTTATAGTATAGGTAATTCCATTTCTAAATAACCTAAATAAATAGTTGGTTAGATCGAATTATAAAATGATTAAAGTAAAATTTGGATCAAAGTATGAAAAATAAATAATTAACTTTTGTAGATACATATGTACCTAGTTTATGAGCTTAATGTAAAAGTCTTTCATGTCTTACATATATTTAAATGGATGGTTGAATGAAATACAATGTGTGGTTTATGCTTATAATGTTTAATATATCATTGATTATTGTATGTTAACACGTATTGAACTAACAATATAGGTTTGTGGTTGTTTGAATAGATCTAAGTCAAATAATGATTATGAAACATATTCAAACTTAGTCATATGAAGTTCTCATGCGAATGGCCCATGCAAATGGACCATACACATGAACAACTTCATGCTAATTAACTAGTTGCACGACTGAACCAGGAGACTGGATTAGTCGCATGATTATAACATGAGATTGGCTCAGTTGCACGACGGAACACTCAGTCGTGCAATACTCAGTCATGCGAATGGATCAACCGCATGACTCAATCGCACGACTGAACCATGCAAATGGTTCAGTCACCCGAACGAGAAACCCTAACCTATAAATACCACTTAAATCGTGGAAAACATAACACTTCGAAAACCTACGTACTAAATCGTACCCTAGCCGTCCAGAGACCTCTAAGAACCTGTTCCAAGTTCATAGATCGCACTAGATCGATTACCAATCGTTCTGAACGTTTACATTCAATATACATTTGTTTCTACGTGCGTTCTCATTGATTGAATCGCCAATCAAATAGGATTCCGCACTATTTGATTCAGTATACATGTTTTTTAGTTAGTATTTCGTTCAACACACGATCCTAACAAGTGGTATCAGAGCTTTGGCTCTTGATTTACATGTGATTCGATCGTTTTTGATATAAAAATTGTGTTTTTCCACTAAAAACACAATACTTCTGTGTCAAACGGTGTCTTAGACGTCTCTAGTTCATAAAGTTAATGTTTTTCCGGCATACGACAATTAGGGTTCTTGAAAAATTCGTGTTTTGTGTCAAAATACCTTAAAGTTTCTAATTTTCAAGTTTCAGCAGCTTCAGTCGCACGATTGACTCAATCGCACGACTGAATTCATACGCATACCTCATACGCACGATTGGACTCATTGGTACTCCCATACGTACGACTGAACTGTCTAGTCGCATGGTTCATTCGCACCTATCCAATCGCCCAACTGATTCATCCGCATTGGTTCATTCGCACGTTTGTGCCATCCGTGTTGTTCAATCGCCTGAATCACCCAATCACACACCTTCATTCGCAAAATTAAAACACTTTGTTCTAAAGTTTAAAGTTAAGAGTAATGAAGGACCAGTATTCAGTGTTCACCGCAGGGAGAGATTCGAGGATCCAGAATCTATTGCTTTAGGAAAACAAAGTGGGGAATCACAACAAACCCACTAAGTTAATTACGTTAGATGATTACCTGTAGTGGAAGCAAAGATTTGAGATTTACTTGAATGGTGTAAATCCCAATTTGTGGGAGTCGATAGAGACGAGGTACAACATGCCTGTAGGTGCAGATGGAGTCAAACTAACATTAGGAGGCATGACTGATGGACAAAAGGTTAAGTACAATGCTGAGAAGAAAGTCTATGCATTGCTCACTCAGTCAATTTCGAAAGACATTTTCCATCAATTTTCTGAGAACAAGCAAGCTAAAAAACTATGGGATGCATTGGAAAAGAGGTATGAGGGAAATGCATCGTTGAAAGCTCTAAAGGCTAAAGTGTTGAAGAAGGAGTTTGACAACTTTTCGTCAATGGGAAAGGAGAACTTGGTGATGTCATTGATCGTTTCTACCATATGATGAGTGAGCTGCACAATCATGGAGTTACTACGTTTATGGAAGACAAAGTTTCAAACTTTGCAGATGGTTTACCCGAGAAGTGGAGTTTGTTTGTCTCCAATCTCAGATAGAATGATATGATAGTGAAGTTAGACATCAAAGACTTCATTCTAAAACTAAGAGAGGAGGAATTGAGGATGAAGTACAGGGCACAAAAGTCTACTTATGATCAGAACCCAGCCTTGTACAACTCAACTCCTCAAGCCAAAACATCTGGAGCTCCACTACAAACAGCCTTTGCGCCAAGTTCAGCTGGTCCATCTAAATCTTCTTCTTCAGGATCTAACACGTCAGGGTCGTCTGGTACCCAATACATTGCACCTGAAGCAAATGCTACAAAACTGAAGACTGAGAATCTCGGGAATGTGACTGTAGAGGTAGCAAAGGAGCACATGGACCTCTTAGCAGCGGTAGTCCACTCTTATGATGGGCTAGTTGCTAGGAAAATTGGGAACTGCCATCTAGCAGATGAGGACTACGAGCAGATAGACGAGACAGAGCTAGAGAGGATGGACATAATGTGGGCCTTAGCTAGTGCTGTCCGGAGAGCTAAGAAGTTTGTCAAGAAAACCGAACAGAAGTTCCTGCTACTAAGGACACAACTTTCAGATTTGACAAATCCAAGGTTACCTGCTTCAATTGTGGGGAAAAAGGGCACTCCAAACGTGAATGTGTAAAGCCCAAAAAGACGGGAAATGGAAATCCATTCTTATCTTTCACTCGTCAGGAGAAGCCCACAAACAGTCCTACTTCGTCGAGCAAGGATCCAAAAGCCTTAACAACTCATGATGACGAAGGACAAGATTGGAGCTTTCGGTTTGTGTCTTCGGGAGAATCAAACATTGCTAGTGTCGAGGATCTAGATGACAACTCAGCAAGTGAAGGTGAGATTGCAGTAGAGCTTGCGATGTCAAATGTTGAAGAATATGCAACAGTAGCTGATCATTGGCCTGAAGAAGGGACAAGTCCAACAAATCAAGAATCACCAGAACTAGAGAAGTCAGACACTGCTTTAATGGTTGATTCAACCACACCCTCTCAGGTAAGTTCCACTACTTGGCTTTTCAATAATCATGCTTGTTCTGATTGTAATAAATTTAGGAAAAGTATTGATTTGGAATTTGCTAGGTTATTAGATCATAATTATAACTTAGTAAAGGACTTAAAACTGTGCACTGAAGCAAATAGAGTCTTAAAACAAAACGAGCACAACTACAAAGAAAAGATAGAACTCTTGAACAAACAGCTTAGGGAAACTGAAGTTGTGACCTTTAACCAAGCTAATGACATTAAGTTCTATCTGAACTCCCTAGAAGACACTAAGAAACAAAAGGCAGTTTTGGAAGTAGAAGTAAATTCACTAAAACAGAAACTGCATAGTTGTACAAGTTCATCCCACATTGTCCAACACTTAGTGAGAGAGCGTAATAATGGGGAGGGTTTGGGATATAAAGTGGTACCACCACCACATGAGACCTTGATGAATGCAAAAAGTAAACCATTAAATAATAACCCAATCAAGGATCACATGGTGTCCACTCCTCTTGTAAGTGACCCAGATACCACATGTACATCTAATGAATCTGGCACTAAACTAAAGGAGGCCACTTCAAAATCACAAGGTAAAATGCCTTGTGTCAATCTGGATGAACAATTTGAAAAGGTTAAAGTTAAGTCTAGGTCAACCAAGTCTAATTCTGAACCCAAAAAGACCAAACATGTTAACCACCCACGTGTTTCATGTCTAAGTCCAGAAAAACAAAAGGGAAAGGATGTTAAAAATGTTCAAACAACTAATTTTGTTAAACCAGATAAAAAATCTAAGCAAGAAATGTCAAAACCCAAACAAAACAATGTCACACGTGTGTCCCACACTTCTCCACAGAAACATTTAAATCGTCAAGTTGAAAGCAGATCATGCTACAACTGTTGAAAGTATGGACACATTGTGTCTTATTGTCCAAGAAATGTCAAAACCCAAACAAAACAATGTCACACGTGTGTCCCACACTTCTCCACAGAAACATTTAAATCGTCAAGTTGAAAGCAGATCATGCTACAATTGTGGAAAGTATGGACACATTGCGTCTTATTGTCCTTGTTATCAGACACCAAAGAAGAAGGTTGAACTTTACGAAACTAAAGTAAGATCTTCCAAAAGAAGATCCATGACTCCACCAAAAAGAGTCAGTGAACCTAAAGTTCAACCTTTCAACCAGTCGTGTGTTTATCATAAACAGGCCTTACATAAGACTGGCTTATGGAAAGAGAAATCTCTCCTTGAATCTGATAATGAGAACAAGAAGACCATAGATCTTCCCTCACCCTCAAACGGTCAATGGATGGTGTTTATGATGTGTGATGCCTCAGGGTCACCTAATCCAGTTAAGGCTTGGGTACCTAACCTTAACTAATGTTTTCAATTGAATGTGCAGGGTGTTCGCTATAGTGCTGAAACAAACACATGGAGTGTAGATAGCGGAGCATCTAGGCACATGACTGGAAACCGAGCACTTCTATCAAACGTCAAACAAATCAAAGGAGGTCATGTTTCCTTTGCAGGAAATAAAGGAGGTTACATTACAGCTCAAGGGAGATAGGGAACGAGAAAGTAAAGTTTGATAAGGTAAACTACGTTAAACAACTTCAAAACAATTACTTTTTATGTCCCAAATTTGTGAGAAGGGTTTTAAGGTAGTTTTTGATAACAAAAGTGTTATGTCCAGAAAAAGGACTATGTGATCCCAGAGGACTAAGTCTTAATGTCTGCCTCAAGATATAATGACCTTTATGTTTTGGATCTATCAAAGGCCTCAACAACGGATCATCAAGTACATTGCTTCTTGACAAAAGCTATCGAGAAGGATTCAATTTCCTGGCATAGGAGGACCAAGTCTTATGTCTGCCTCAAGATATAATGACCTTTATGTCTTGGATCTATCAAAGGCCTCAACAACAGATCATCAAGTACAGTGATTCCTGTCAAAAGCTACTGAGAAGGATTCATTCTCCTGGCATAGGAGAATGGGGCACATCAATCCACGGAAGATGAATCACTTGATCCAGAATGATCTAGTGAGGGGAGTAAACGTCAAAAACTTCCAACTCCCGGATTTTTGTGTCGCCTGCAAGAAAGGCAAACAGACAAAGAAGTCTCATAAGGCAAAGAAAGTTAATTCTCTAGAACTGCCTCCTGAGCTTCTCCACATGGATCTGTTTGGTATAGTCAGTACAAGAAGCATCGCAAGCGACTTGTACTGCTATGTAGTTACAGGTGGCTACTCAATATTTTCTTAAAATCAGAAACATTTGAGTCATTCAAAGAATTGGTAACTACACTAGAGTCTCTCTACAAGCTGAAGGTAAGACAAGTACGCTCAGACAATGAAACCGAGTTCAAGAACCAATGGATGGAGGCTTTCTGCAAAGAAAAGGGAATTGTGCATTAGTTCACTTCCTCCTACATTCCTCAGATGAACGGGGTTGCTGAGAGAAAGAATTGCAGCTTAATAGAGACCGCACGCACAATGCTAGCAGACTCAAAACTGCCTATCCAATTTTGGAATAAAGCGGTAGCCAATGCGTGTTACACGTTAAATCGAGTTCTGGTAGTAAAATGTCATGGAAAGACGTGTTACGAGTTACCTCAATGACATAAACCAAATATGGAGTATCTCGAACCATTTGGAGCACCATGCACATTGCTGAAGAAGACTCAGGATGGGAAGTTTAGCGAGAAGGCTGAAGAGGGCATCATTCTAGGATACAACATACCGAATAAGAGAGTCTACAACAACTCAACGGGTCAAGTAGAGGTGTGGTGTAACGTTAATGTTTAGAGACACACCACCCCTCCTGCTGGAAAAGGACCCGCTTTTTTTTCCGACTATGATGTATTCCTCAAGTCCTTCAACATTCCTCTCTCCACGTCTGATGATGAGTTAGCAGCCAAAACGATGTATGATGTTCTAAACACACCATCACAGGAATCCACATCTTCTGGCTCACAAGGTGAATCACAAACCATCTCAGGGGGAGCACTCGAGGTAGGTGACTCTTCCTACGACGATGAAGCCGTGGAGAATGATCAGGACACTTAGGAGTAACAGGTTCCTCCTACTGCAAGTCCACAAGCATCTGACATTAATGCCTCTGAGTCCTCAAAACCTCACACTCCTACTGCCTCAGATACGGAACCAAACATTCATAATCTAGATTCTGAGGTAGTTGTTCCCACCACTCCTGGATCACGCCTAAATGTCTATCATCCTCTAGACAATGTCATTAGGGATGTCAGATCAGGAGTTCAGACAAGAAATCAGTTGTATTTAGCTGATTATGCCTCGGTAATGGAGAAAGGGTACCTTCACGATGGTGCTTATCGTTGGTTTGTGTCTTAGTTCAAGCCAAAATACGTCAGTGAAGCCCTAAATGATGACGCATGGGTCAGTGCCATGCAAGAAGAACTTCTTTAGTTCAAGAAGTTAGGTGTATGGACATTGGTTGATAGACCTAAAGGTGCTAAAGTCATTGGTACCAAATGGGTCTTGAAGTGTAAGAAAGATGATCAAGGTGTGACCATCAGGAACAACGCTCGACTTGTAGTTCAAGGATTTCGAAAAGTCGAGGGAATAGATTACAATGAAGTATTTGCACCTGTGGCGAGAATGGAAGCCATCCGTATCTTCCTAGCTTATGCGTGTTACATGAAGATTAAAGTCTATCAATTGGATGTAAAGAGTGCATTTCTTCATGGTGCAATTTGGGAAACAGTGTATCTAAGTCAACCCGAAGGATTTGAGGATCCATATCATCAGGATAGAGTTTACAAACTTGATAAGGCTCTCTATGGGCTGCACCAAGCCCCAAGAGCTTGGTATGAAAAACTATCAACTCACCTGGTGAAACATGGATTTCGCAGAGGTGTAATTGACTGTACACTATTCATTAAAGAGAAAGATGGTGATCTGCTGCTGGTTCAGATTTACGTGGATGACATAATCTTCGGGCCCAAGAACGAAGAATTATGTAAAGAATTTGAATCAGTAATGAAGGCAGAATTTGAAATGAGTGCCATGGGAGAGATGAAGTTTTTTCTCGGGTTACAGGTGGATCAAACACCAAAGGGAATATTTCTGCATCTGACCAAGTATGTAGGGGATATTCTCAGTCGGTTTGACATGGAGAATGCTTTCGCAGCTGGAACTCCACTTGCTACAAATCATGATGTAGCACCCGACGAGAATGGTGATCTGGTTGATGCCACCATGTACCGAGGAATGATTGGATCCCTCATGTACCTCACTACCTCAAGACCTGATATTATGTATGCAACATGTCTAATCGGGGTCAAAAGGATATTTCTTAATTTGAAGGGTACACTCACACTTGATTGTGGTATCCTCATGAGGATGACTTCGAGCTAACCGCATACAGTGACTCGGATTATGGCGGCTGGAAGATGAACTACAAATCCACCTCCGCAGGTTGTCAATTCTTTGGGAGAAGATTAGTTACGTGGCAGTGTAAGAAGGAGACATCAGTTGCGTTGTCAACCTGTGAAGCTGAATATGTTACTGCGGCAAGCTGTTGTTCTCAAATCATCTGGATTCAACAACAGATGCGGGACTACGGTTTTTATTTTTCTAACACCCCTATCTTTGTTGATAATTCTGCTGTAATAGTCGTTACTAAAAATCCGGTCCAACATCCTAAGACCAAACACATCGGCATAAAATATCACTTTATACGTGATTGTTTTGAAAAGAATCTAATCGATGTTGTTAAAATAAACACGGATTTCCAATGCGCTGACCTCTATACAAAAGCTATTGATAAACCACATTTTCTAAACTTGTTAGAGGTCAACGGCGTTAAAAAGAAAAGTGAGGTAATTTAAGAAGATGACCATGCGTAGTTTGATGCAAAATGTTAATTTTATTTTATTTTCTTTAATTTTAGTTTATTTTATATAATTAGTTTATTGTTGTTATTTTTTCAGCTATTAAAATCCTAAAAACGCAAGGTTTTAGAATTTTAGGGGGAGAATAGGTTAAGTCAGTAATTAAAAAAATAAAAAATAAAAAATAAAAAAAACGAGGGAGGAGGACAGGCTAGCTGATAGAAATGAGACCGGCTCGGTGAAAACGATTCAATGACTATGGAAAATGATAGTACATAGCAACAAAACATTTGGGACTTTAAAATATTAAATTGAATTAGATGCAAAATTCAAAGTATAAGTCAGAGATGTCTGGGCAATATAAAAGAAAAAATGATAATACACTGGCTACTACTAAGGTAATGTAAAGAAAGTAGATCTAGAGGATGTTAGACCACTACATGATGTGTTGGTAGATTCAACATAATAGATGATTAGACCTCATTGGTGAACTAAATTTAAACTAAACTGTTCAACCGACTATTGGTTCCCATCTTATCACTGGTTAACACAATCAGTTATTTCCAACAAGGGGTGACGAGCAAATAAACGCCACAAATGTGTGCGGATGACCACTATGCAGGATCGTTGAAGGGTTAGTTACAACATAACAACACAAAAAGGAGATTAACTAAACTTAATCAAACAGTAAACTTGATTAACCAAGTGTTGAGATACTAAGAACACAAGTAATGCAAGAGACAGAACACAAAGAATACAAGTGTATGGTTTTCAAGAATGCAGTATATTGCCTTATTTATGTTCTATTACAAGTGTTACAAAGCATATTCGAAAGATACAAGAACATGAGATACTTATACTACATCCAACAGCCGGCTATACTTTGAAAGCCAGCTGGATACAATTGACTAGACACAAACAAAATCAATTGGAGAGTCAAAAGGCAGATTGCCTTTTGAGTTGTGATTATGACATGCATAGCTCACATCCTTATCTATTATAAAAAAGGATAAAGTACATAAAGTAGAAAGTTACAGACTCTAGACCTTGATGTACAGTTACCAAAAGCATGGACCTTTTCACCAACTCATGTAAGTTGGTGACTTGCAGAGGTGCAGCGGAAATGTGTCCAACTTTATGGAACAGTACATCAGATAAAACATGTTACTAAAAGTCTTCGAAAGAAATCTGTCTTCATGAACTTGAAGCTTCGAAGACTTTGTCTCTGAGGCTTCGGAAGACTTCATGTTTGGCTTCAGAAGATATTGGTCTTGGCTTTGGAAGATTTCACACTTAGAGTATTTTTTTGTTTCATGTGTGAAACTTCCTAAGCTTCTTCTTTAATGCACTTGTGCAGCATGCAGGAAAGACTTAAGATGTTTAGGTTGCATCAGCCTCTTCATTAATCTTTACAAACTCCCCCTAGTCTGATGCTACCAAAACACTTTGAAAACTTCAGACATTAACAGTCTTCATTAAGATGATCACCATTCCTTTCTTCATAAGATGATCAGGATCATTCAGGCTGTCAAAGTGTCTTCTCATGTCAAAGAGGTCATGGAGAGGCAACTGAAACATATCTTTCCATGTATAAATGTCTTCAATGCCTTGATCTCTAATAACATGCCATCTTTCTGGATTTGTGGTGTATGTCCAAGACAAGATGGGTCTTCCTATTTCTAGAGGAGCTATTTGAATTGGAGTTGGTGAAGCTTCCTCTGGCTGCACATCCTCTGGCTGCACGTCCTCAGGAAATTCTGATTCATCCTAAGGTTTAGAAGGGGATGCAGGCTTCTTCTTCTTCTTAGGCTTTGGTCTAGAAGCCATCCTCTTCTTTCTCTTTCCAAATTTTAACTGAGAAGACTGGCCTGCAGCACCAGATTGATCTTCACTGTCTTTCTTAGTTGGGACTTTCTCTCTCTCAGGTTCAGATGGAGAGGGAGGTTGACCCTGCTGTGGATCAGAAGATGAAGTTTGCTGAGCATTAGCAGGAGGTCCGGGTTGTGTTGTGTCTGGTTGTTTAACCTTAACTTCCACTTCAAGTGGAGCCTGTTGGACCAAAAAAACCAATGAGCCGGATCTGAAAAACCTTTAAGTCCCACAGACATCACAACAACTACTGAAGACCACAACAGCTGAAGACAACAGCTGATGACAAAGTCTGAACACAAGTGCTGAAGACAAAGTCTAAAGACAAGTGCTGAAGACAAAGTCTGAAGACAGGTGCTGAAGACAAAGTCTGAAGACAAGTGCTGAAGACAAAGTCTGAAGACAAGTGCTGAAGACAAAGTCTGAAGACAAGTGTTGAAGACAAAGTCTGAAGACAAGTGCTGAAGACAAAGTCTGAAGACACAAGTGCTGAAGACAAAGTCTGAAGACACAAGTGCTGAAGACCAAAGTATCAGACGTTGTCACAACAGCTGAAGAGATCTTCTTCAGTAGTTGTGACGGTTTACCTTTCAGTAGTTTTATGTTTTATCTGTTCAGTAGTTTGACACAACCGCTGAAGAATACTTCTTCAGTTGTTGTGCTCATCAGTAGTTTTATGTTTTTCAGTAGTTTTGTAAAACGACTGAAGAGCTTGTTCTTTAGTCGTTGTAGTTTCAGTAGTTTCTTATCAGTAGTTCCATATTTTGTACTTAACACTCTGATATGTTCTTAGTAGTTGTGAACATTTCAGTAGTTTGTTAAGAGTTAGTTATTATTGTAATAGATCTGCCAGTTGTCACTTTCCCGTGATAACAGCAGCGATTGCACTCTATATAAGGAGTGTCAACCTATTGTAATATGTAGAATGATTTGATCAGAAATATTCGATATTATAGAAACATTCCTCGTTACAGAAATATATTCTCTCGTTATAACCGTATTTGTTCTTAATGCATACGAGTATCAAATTCTTGCTATAATTTGTCTAATTCTTGTTCTTATTCTGCTGCGTTACACTCTAATACATCAAACTTGTGATCACTGATCCTGACAGAGCCTGACTTGGAGTGGAGTGTAAGTCAGTGAGCTCTCCACTCTTAATTTTCTGCTTGATTACCCTGATATGCTCATCCATAGTGGATAGAGACATGGGTCCAAGTCTCCTTCCGGAGAATCCATACAGCTTCAAGAAGCTCATCATCCTCTGCCTATCAGCAGACTTTTTCATGCTCTTTTGGATGATGGCTCTTGATTTTACAGTTTCTTCCCTTAGCTTCTTCTTTGTTGTCTTTCTTTCCTTGACTAGCTCAAGCTCAAGTTGTTTTAAGTACTCAAACTTAATATAGTCATAAGGCAAGGGAAGGAGTGCATCTGCCTGATAGAAGCCTGTGGCACTCAGGTAGTTAATCATCTTGATTCCGCCTTCTTCTTTATCTACCTAGGGTTCTTGTTGAACCACATCCTCTTGTTCAGGACTTTCTTGAACTAGGGAGAGGGTAGGCATACCTTTGTATAGTCTTTTTCTTCTTCTCTCTTCTTTGACTTGTACTAGGAATTTTGCATCTTCTGCCTCCTTCTTCTCTCTTGACCTTTCTTGGTCAACCAGTTCATTCAACTCATCCAAGGGAAGAGAAATGACACTATCTATGTCATAGTTCCTAGTCTGCAGATAGTTTATCCTAACTGCCCTTACCTCATCATTCTGAGTATCTGGTTCGGGGGCATCCCTGATTGCAGACTCCATGAGTCTTGGAGACTCAGTAGAGGAACTTTCTCCCTTAGCCTCCTTTTCCTCTGTCTCTCCTCCTCCTCAATCTCCTCAGATGTCATCTTTCTTTTCCCTTTGTCACTCACAGACCTTTGTGACTTAGGGTGGAGAGAGCTTTGGCCTTCATTGCTTGTTGTAGCATCTGAGCTCAGGCCAGAGAGAGGTTGAGAAGCACCTTCACCAGCAGGTGTCTAAGAAGGAATATGGATCTCTGCAGCAGTTGGAGATGATGAAATAGGGCTCTCAGGTTCTGTCACTGGGCCTTCAGTCAAGGTTTCCCCTATGAAGCTAATCTTAGGGTCTGCCTCAACATCCAGTTGACCGATGACATTGCCTGATTGCCTAAGTCTCCTTCTTAAGCTGAACTCTGCAGTGATCCTGTCATGGATTCTTTTAGCCAGTCTGTCAGCTTGTCTTGATTGGCTTGGGTTGACAAGTGGCATGTTGACTAGATCCAAACCTTCATAATAGTCCAAGGTCTGAAAATTGAAGACTTCTTGCTATCCTTGAACTCTTATGATGATTAGGGCCTTCCTGTTGTTGTCATACCTCCACCCAATGATGTGATTGGAAAATGGTGAAGGTGACATAGCCCTTGGTATCCCATCCTCAAACAGACTCTGTATGAAGGAGTCTGTGTAGTCCACATCAATGTGAACTAGAGGAGGTTACTGAGAATGCACAGTTGCAAGTGAGGATTGTGAGTCCTCAATGTCCATTCTCTCTGAAGAACTCCCAGGTTCTGTGGTTGTAATGACTTTCTCCCCCTTTTTGGTAGCATCACCACTTGCATAGGTGAGCTGGAAGATAGGTCAATGACATCCACAGGTTCTTGTGTTCCTGGTTGAGCTCTCCTTAAGGGTCTCCCAGCTAGTTTTTCCTTCAGATATGAAATCTCAAGTTGCAGATCATTGATCTGTTGTGTAGGGTAGTCACCTGAGATTCAAGGTGACTGACCTTTGAGACTAGGTAAGTGCATGTTTTAGACAATTTTTGCACCAGTAGTCTCAGATTCCCCTTATCTTCATCAGAAGATTCATTGGGGGATGAGATGATTGGACCAGAGTCCTCTCTCTCACCACCAGCTTGAGGTTCTTGGCTGCTGGTTTTCCTCTGCTCACTAGCAATCTCAGTTGAGATGTCAATGGGCTGAGTTGCCATGGTTGAGGTCTTAAGATGTAATCACTTTTAGAAATGAGAGCCTCTTTCATATGGACATCATGAACAGGTTCAGGAGTGTCCACTTAGTTGTAGGTGGCTGATATGGGATAGATGTAGGAGACTCAGGAGTACTCATCTCTCTTTGAGTAGGTGGAAAGAAGAGAGATTCATTATACTCACTAAAACCTATATCTTCATCAGTATAGAAGTCAAGGTTGGGAATTGGTTGGTTGAGATCTATAGGCTGGGGATGGTAACTGTCCCCTGAAGGTTGATCACTTGAGTGTTGAGACTCAGAGTGATGGCTTAAGGCAGTAGGGCTAATGAGCTCATCAGGCTGAGCATGAGGAACCTCAGCACTGATTCTTGAAGAGATGGGAGTGGTCTGCTCCTCAAGAGAAGTGGGAGCTCTAGTGTCCACTTCTTCCTGTATGGGTGAGTATATGGGGGCCTCCACAGACTGAATAGCCTGAGCAGGGGTTCGTTTGGATTTTCTTTGGTAAGTGATGGTGATTTGAGGCTGTGAGAGTGATTGGGAAAAAGCAGGTGTGGGTTCAACACTAGCTTGTGCTGCTAGGTTGTCACCTTGAGAAATGAGCTCTAACATTTTTAGGACTAGGGCTGTTTCTACCCCAGAGAACCCAACAGTGGGCTTTCTTAGTATTTTAAAGATGTCGGGCTTCATCTGTCCCAATTTAAGAATGTTACATGTTTCTCTCAACTGTGAGCCCAGTTCACAGTTAAGAATGTACTGGACATATCTAGGAAACATGTAATACTCTAAGGAATCTAAATTAGCAAGTAAATTTGTATAAACAAACTAAGAATACCTGAATTAACCCCTGAACCATTCCATGGATTATGAAGGAGAGATCTTCAAGAATCTGGTCCCATCCACCATGCTTCTTTGATAAGCTGTGGATGACCACATGGAGTAGAAATCTCCACTGGGATGAGACCTTCCCTTTTCTAAAGGTCTTTACAGAGAAATCTCCTTCATATCCCATTTGCTCAAAGGAATGATTGACAGCTTCCTTTGGGAAAAACACCTCACCTTCTTCATCATCCAACTGAAGATGTCTATGATGATGGCCGGAGTGATGAACATTGTTCTTCCCTGCACTGTGGCAGATAGTGCCTTCTCCCCATCCATAATGACCTCTTGGCAGGTCTTCCAGAATTGAAGCAACTGATCCTCATAGAGTGGAGGATCAATGGTTAGGGAGGTGAAGTAGTTTGACAGAGTTAGGAAACGGCAAACCTCTGAGAAATGAGGATATTTCTCAGAGCTTAACAGAGCAACCTGATTGTGTTGTCTGTGTACCTGCATGGTAAAGTTGGGATCATTTCTGTGAGCAAGGTTGGCCATTTTGAAGTAGCTTAAGTACGAAGAAAGAAAAAGAAAGAAATTTCAGTGAGAAATTTGGGGTTTTAGATTTGGAGGAAGAATAGATGATAGAAAGAGGGGGGATACCATTGGGTTTATATGTGAGAAGGATTTCAGATAAAGTTTAATGAAAGAGGATAAACTTTGAAATCCGGATGTCGGTCCCACATCTGAAAAAGTAGTTACTTTTGCTCAAAAAGTAGTTTTCTTGGAAGTCTAAAAGCTTCTGAAGGTTAATTATCTTCGAAAGTTTTAATTAAAAAGCTTCCGAAACTAAAAAGACTTCGGAAGAATTTTCTGAGAGATTTGAGAATTTTGATTCGGAAGAGAAATTAAAACTTGAATGCTTTGTATATAAACTAACAAAGCTTCCGAGAGTTAATTTTGCTTCGGAAGTAAATGGTCCTTGAAAATAAGTAATTGTCTGAGACAAGTATTTAAGCTTCGGAAGATAAATTTGAAAACACTTCCGAAGGTAAATTTCTTAGACAGTTATTTATTTAGAAGACATGATTTACTCCGAAGTTAAAAGCATAACTTCCGAAGTATCAGAAATTTTCAAAAGTCTAAGGAAAGTCTTCAAAAAGAAATTTTCATCCAAAGAAAACATGATCTTATGAAAGTAATGAACTAGACAACTTAGGACACACATAAATTTTAAAGAAATAATAAGAATTAATTTTAAGAAAAGCTTACTCAAAGTTTATCATCCCAATAGCTGATATTAGATATTTAAATCTCTTTCATCAAAGGCCTTTGTAAACAGATCAGCATATTGTCATCTATGTGAACTTTGACTAGTTTAATTAATCCTTTTCATAGTTATCTCTTATTAAATGATACTTGATATTGATGTGCTTTGTCCTTGAGTGCTGCACAGGATTCTCTGTGATGAGATAGCACTGTTATTGTCTATGTGAATAGGTGTCTCCTTGAAGTTTAACCCATAGTTCAGCATCTGATTTTGAATCCAAAGTACTTGCACAGCAGCTTGCAGCAGCAATGTATTCAGCTTCAGTAGTTGATGCAGAGACACAGGTTGTTTCTTGCATTGCCATGAGACAACCCTTCCACCAAGAAATTAACATCCCCCAGATGTAGACTTTGCAGTCATGTTGCAACCACCATAATCAATATCTGTGTAGGCATATAGATTGAAGTCAGAATTCTTAGGATACCATAGTCCAAGTGTTGATGCACCTTTGAGGTATTAGAACCTCTTGACAGTTGATAAGGTGAGACATCTTAGGGTTGTGGTTTGATATCTTGCACAAATACATGTAGCAAACATGATATCAGACCTGCTAGCAGTAAGATACATAAGAGACCCAATCATAGCCCTATATAAGTGGTCATCTACACACTCCCCCTCAACATCAGGACCAAGAGAGTGGTTTTTGGCTATGGGTGTCTTAGTAATCTTACAGTTAGTCAGATTGAACCTCTTGAGTATGTCCTGAACATGCTTTGATTGACTTTTGAAGATGCCATATTCAACTTGCTTCACTTGAATTCCCAGAAAGAAATTGAGTTCCCCCATGGCACTCATTTTAAATATGTCTTTCATCAGCTTCTCAAAGTCATTGCAGAGCTTTGGATTAGTTGAACCAAAGATGATGTCATCCACATATACTTGAACTAGCAATATGTCTTTTCCTTGTTCTTTGATGAAGAGAGTTCAATCTATAGTACCTCTCATGTATCCATGTATACAAAGATACTCAAATAGTTTCTCATACCATTTCCTGGGTGCCTGATGCAGCCCATAGAGAGCTTTGTCAAGCTTGCAGACATAATCAGGATGATCAGAATCTACAAAACCAGGTGGCTGTTTGAAATAAACCTTTTCATCTATCACTCCATACAAAAAGACACACATCAAGTTGAAAGACCTTGAAGTTCTTGGATGCAGCAACTGCTAGGAATATCCTAACAGCTTCTAATCTTGTCACTGGAGCAAAGACATCAGTGTAGTCAATCCCTTCTTCTTGTGTGTATCCTTGAACACCAGTCTAGCTTGTTCTTGATGATGATGCCTTTATCATCTTTCTTGTTCCTAAACACCCATTTGGTTCCAATTGTAGTCTTTCCAGAAGGAAGAGGACAAAGGTTCCAAACTTTCTGCTTTTGAATTGAAGCAGCTCTTGTTGCATAGCTTCAACCCAACTTCTATCCATTAGAGCTTCATCAACTTTCTTTGGCTCTATCTGGGATAGAAAACAAGAGTGAAGACACACATTTTCTTCATGGGTTTGTCCTCTTTTCTTTACCCCTGAGACAACATCTCCAATGATGTTTGTGGTAGGGTGAGACTTGTGGATCCTAAGCTGAGGGATCACAACAAGTTGTTGAGAAAGATCTAAATTAGAGGAATTTAGATCTGGCATTGATGTTTCTCCCACCACATCAGCACACTTTTCAAGTGAAACTTGATCCTAGCAGTGTGTGACATCAGTGATGTTCTCATCAATGGTGTGGTTAGTGGCATCAAGAAATTCTTGGTCACTGTCACCACCACCATTGTTATCTTCCACAGTTGAGGTGTTCTATCTGGTTGTAGAGCCTCTGAGCTGGAATTTGAAGGCATACCAGATGTATCAGCTGAGTTTGTCATTGTTGTACTGACAGAAACCTCATTTGCAGAAGTGGTTCCAACTAGAGTTGAAGATATGGACTTGAGAATCTTCCTAGCTCAAATCTTGGATCAGGATCATCTGTGTTTAAATTTTCTGCAGATCCTGAAACATTCTCACAAGATTTGTTAAAACAGTTGGTAACCAAATAGATCAAACAACCAATCCGGACCAAAACCAGCAACACAGGGTTGTGTTCATGAAAGTCACATTGGCTGACTCCTCAACAATTCTAGTTCTGAGATTGTACACTCTATAAGCCTTAGCTTGGGAAGAGTATCCAATAAAGTCCATCATCTGATTTCTCAGCAAACTTGGCAATTTGATCTTTGGTATTCAAGATGGTGCAAGGACATCCAAATGACCTGAGAAAACCAATGAAAGGTTTCCTCTTGTGCCAAAGTTCATAAGGAGTCTTGCCATGAGTCTTAACTACTAAAACCTATTCTGCACATAGCCAGGCAGTGTTGACTGCCTCTGCCCAGAAGGTATGGGCAGTTTAGAGTCAGACAGCATGGTTCTTGCAGCTCAATCAGTCCTCTGTTTCTCCTCTCAGCAACACCATTTTGCTGAGGAGTCCTGGGAGCACTAAATTGCCTTGTAATAAGCTTTTCATCACAAAATGTATCAAGGATTTGTTCTTAAATTCAGTTCCTTGATCACATCTTATGATTTTGACTTGTGATCAGATTGATTCTCAATCTTTAAGATGAAATTCTTCAGAATCTCAGGAGTCTCATCCTTAGTTCTAAGGAAGAAAACCCAGTGAATCTTGTAAAGTCCTCTGTGATCACTAGACGTATAAGGTCCTTCCTAAACTCATTACACTGGGGGGCCAAAGAGATCCATATGTAACAAGTGTAGGGTTGTAGTGATGGAGTCTTTTCCTAGGCTTGTGAGATACCTATGTTGCTTCCCTTTCAGGCATGCAACACAGTGGTCATCACTTGTAAACTCTTCTTTGGCATTCCAGTTACCAAATCATGCTTAATTAATTTATTCATGTTCTTAAGTTTACATGGCACATTCTTTTATGCCATAGGAAAGACTCATCACTATTGGCTTTAGACAGAAAGCATGAAACTTCTCCAGAGGGAGAGGTTTCTTGCAAATCCATCTTGTACAGGTTTCCTTTCCTGGGGGCTCTAAGTAGGATATGCTCATGAGGAATGACCACACCAGGCTTAAGAACAATGCACTCATGCTCAGTAAAGAGCATGTTATGACTCTGATCACAATTTGAGATACACTCAGAAGATTGTATCCAGCTCCTTAACAAAGTTTACCTTTCCTATGCTGAGCTTACCATTTGTGACCTTGCCCCTTCCAGAAATGTAACCACCTTCATCTCCTCCAAAAGCAACTGGTCCTCCATCAATCCTTTTAAAGTTCTAGAGTAGTGACCTATTGCCTGTCATGTGCCTGGAAAACCACTGTCTATGATCCAGACATTTCTATCTGTCTTCAGCTGTCCCTGCACAAAGAGAATGATTAGTTACATTTGGAAACCCAAGCCTTGCTTGTATTGGGCTCATTTACAGAAGGTAATTCAACAGTAATAGATCCTATGGTTGTACTAAGAGGATATTGAGCTTTTGTTGATGGAGAAATCTCAGTCTTGGTCTTTCTTAGACATCCACACCACCTTTGGAGTCTTGGACTTGACCTTCAAAACTTCGGAAGCTTTTGGAACTTCGAAGTTTTATAACTGAACCTTCGGAAGATTCTGTAGACACTGCAACAGACTTCAGTGCTTCGGAAGAACTCCTTTCTTCCGAGACCAAATTTTCTTCCGAGGGTAATTTTCCACTTCCCTTCTTCTTAGACATGGAGCTTCCGAAGGAAACAGGTTTTCCTTCCGAAGCTTGAATCTTCTTAGAACTCTTTGAGGCCTTTGTTTTGGTCATATGGACAGTACCTTTAGGATTGAAGGGACAATCCTTGGCAATGTGAGTGGTACTTTCACACATGACACAATTCATCTTCTTCTTCACAAGAGTCTTTTCTTTGGAATAGGACTGTCTTTGGTCACATCCCTTCTCCACCTTCATCTTTGCAGATGATGAGACAATCCTCTTGGGCTCAGGACTGTGCTTGGAGTTTGATGGTCCAGGCTGTGCAGTAGTGGTACACAGTAGATCAGTCTTCTTCTTGCTGCTGAGATGAGTTGAACAAGAACCAGAACTCTTAGCAGAAGAGTTTTGGTTGATGTCTTTAGTCCCTACCACTTTAAACCATACAGAGATAAAAACTTGTTTCTGCCTAGAGTCAAAAGTAGTCTTGATCTCTTGAACCTTCCTTGCCTTTCTTTTGCTCTTTCTGATCAAGTTCTTTCTCATGGACTTGGTCATCACAGTCTTCACTTTCTCCTTAGAAGGATAGTGGCCCTTCTTGGAATCCTCCTCTTCACTCTTTTTCAGAGGGATTCTTCACTATCTTTCTTCATCCTCTTCACTCATGGGATCTATGAGAGGAATCTCATCATCACAAGTCCACACCTAGGAGATCTTATGACAAGATTGTGTGTGGAGGAGCTATCTCATTGGATCCTAGGTCCTGCCTATTTTGATAGCACACTTTGTTGTGCAGGGATGAGGATATCATGTTCTTGAAGGTCTCTTCTTCAAGAACACTCTTTTCTGCCCTGGCTTTGCTGATCACAAGCTCAGCCTGGCACTAGTTAACTTGGTTATGAGATCTTTGATCTGAGTCCTAAAATTTGTGTGTTCGTGTTTTAGAACTGAAATGGTTTTTCTAAGTCCTCTTTTTCAGCTTATAATCATTTTCAGACTTTCTAAAATCAGATTTTAAAATGTTTAAGGACTCAAGGTCAGATCTCAGTTCCAAGTTGTAGGACCTGTACCTGTTAACTTTAGCAATGCATTCAGGAGTACAGAGATGTTCTAATACCTTGGCATCATCATGATCAGCCATTAGTGCTTGGTTTGGAGAAGTATCTTCAACCTAAAAGCTCCAGTCAAAGCCTCCTTCTTCAACAACAACAGCAGCTTGCTGCTTTGACTTCTCATTATGGAGAGCGTTGTCAGTGTAGTTTGGTCTGGATTGTGTTTGGCCACCATTTGTTCTAGGTGCCTTACACTCTGGCAAAGTGGCCCATCAAGTTACAGTTGTAACACTTGACTTTTCTTTTGTCCAGTCCAAACTTTCCACTGGTTGATTGCTTGGAAACTTCCTTCCAGTTCTCTTGTAGAACTTCTTGGCTCTATGAGTGAGAAGAGCCATCTGCTGGACTATTTCCATATATTCCAGATCATCAGGATGGATACAGTCCAGGTCTTCAAGAGTGAAAAGAGAGTTGCCACAGCTTTCATCAGAAGACACAAAAGCTTGAGAAGAGCTTGTCTCTTGGAATGGGCTTCCTTGAGTGTAGTTCTCCCTTGGTGTCTCTGGGAAGGTGATGAAAGGACCCTTGGTGAATTGTCAGGGTAGCATAAGAGATGATGTTTGGGTTCTATGCTATCCCTTTCAATCACATGTAGGGCTGAACCCATTTGATTGTTAGAGTTTCCAGATGAACCTTGCATGTTCATCTCCATCTGGTAGCCACTGAGAATCCATATAACTCTGTCAGAGTAAGAGTTTTGAGATTTTCAGTTCTCTTGATCACCACACAGTAGTGTGTCCATTGCCTAGGAAGTGAGGACATGAACTTCTTACAATGTCTCTGTTTTCAAGAGAAACTCCTCCATCCACTAGGGTATCCACAATCTCAACATACCTGAAATACTGCTGAGTCATGGTTTCACCTGTTTTGAAGGTGAAGTTTTCAAACTACTGCTTCAGGACATCCTTCTTGTTCTCCTTGGCTTTAGAAGAACCCTCATACATCAGTTTTAGTGCATCCCATAGCTGCTTGGCTGTTTTGCACTTCTTGAAACCTCTATATACAGAGTTTGGAAGGACAGTTTGAAGAGATGTCATAACTTTTCTGTCTATCTCTACTCTCTTCCTATCTTCATCAGAGTAGTTAGCCACATCTTTGGGGATCATACCAGCACCAGTAGAAGAAGGGTGCTGGGTATGAAAGGTCCATTCTCAATAGACTCCCACATTCTTGAATCAAGAGACCTGATGAAACCTTCCATTCTTAAACACCAGGTATCAAACTCATCAAGAGTGATCAGTGGGGACTTGTTCATGGTTCCAGTTTCCATATCAGTTTTGGAAATGGCTGCCATTTGAAAAGATTAGTATTTGTGTGTGTGAGGGATCTTAAGATGGTGAGAGCTTATATCAAGAGCCTGAAATGCTCTGATACCAAATGCAGGATCGTTGAAAGGTTAGTTACAACACAAAAACACAAAGAGGAGATTAACTAAACTTTAATCAAACAGTAAACTAGATTAACCAAGTGTTGAGATACTAATAACACAAGTAATGCAAGATACAAAACACAAAGAACACAAGTGTATGGTTTTCAAGAATGCAGCATATTGCCTTCTCTATGTTCTATTACAAGTGTTAAAAAGCATATTCGAAAGATACAAGAACATGAGATACTTATACTACATCCTACAACCGGCTATACTTTCAAAGCCAACTGGATACAATTGACAAGACACAAACAAAATCAATTGTAGAGTCAAAAGGCAGATTGCCTTTTGACTTGTGACTATGACATGCCATAGCTCACATCCTTATCTATTATAAAAAAAGGATAAAGTACATAAAGTAGAAAGATACAGACTCAAGACCTCAATGTACAGTTACCAAAAGCATGGACCTTTTCATCAACTCATGTAAGTGGGTGACTTGCAGAGGTGCAGCGGAAAGGTGTCCAGCTTTATGGAACAGTACATCAGATAAAGCATGTTACTAAAAGTCTTCCGAAGAAATCTGTCTTCACAAACTTGAAGCTTCGGAAGACTTTGTCTCTGAGGCTTCGGAAGACTTCATGTTTGGCTTCGGAGATATTGGTCTTGGCTTCGAAAGATTTCACACTTAGAGTATTTTTTCTGTTTCATGTGTGAAACTTCCTAAGCTTCTTCTTTAATGCACTTGTGTAGCATGCAGGAAGACTTAAGATGTTTAGGTTGCATCAGCCTATCTGATGTACTGTTCCATAAAGCTGGACACCTTTCCGCTGCACCTCTGCAAGTCACCAACTTACATGAGTTGGTGAAAAGGTCCATGCTTTTGGTAACTGTACATTGAGGTCTTAAGTCTGTAACTTTCTACTTTATGTACTTTATCCTTTTTTATAATAGATGAGGATTTGAGCTATGGCATGTCATAGTCACAAGTCAAAGGCAATCTGCCTTTTGACTCTACAATTAATTTTGTTTGTGTCTAGTCAATTGTATCCAGTTGGCTTTCAAAGTATAGCCGGCTGTAGGATGTAGTATAAGTATCTCATGTTCTTGTATCTTTCGAATATGCTTTGTAACACTTGTAATAGAACATAGAGAAGGCAGTATACTGCATTCTTGAAAACTATACACTTGTGTTCTTTGTGTTCTGTCTCTTGCATTACTTGTGTTCTTAGTATCTCAACACCTGGTTAATCCAGTTTACTGTTTGATTAAAGTTTAGTTAATCTCCTCTTTGTGTTGTTGTGTTGTAACTAACCCTTCAACGATCCTGCACACTAACAGAGCAAAGCACGAAAAACTTGAAAAATAAACGCAATCAAGCTGATAACCTATGTTGTTGGTGCGTTATGTGCAAAGGAAAAAATAGATATGCTCTAACAAGAAGATAGGTTGTGTGCCTCTCTGCTGTGCGAAGGCAGTGACCTGAGGATTAGCATAACCTAGATATTCTAGAATTCATTGTTGTTTGCCACCTCTCTGTTGTGCGATGGCACTAACTTGAGGATTGGCTTCTCTTTGAAAGCTCTAAGAATAGTCTCTTCTTGTCAAAATACTTGTAGACCGCTCAAAAATCTCCTGAGGAATTTTGATTACCATATAAGCGTGGGCTCCACAAATGTTGGTTGAAAAAATAAAATCTAATATATCACCAATCTATGTATGGATTTAAGTGGACACGTATACTGACAATCATTGTGGCTGCAATTCTTGAAAATCCAAATCAACCTATGCATCTTGTAGTACCACTATGATTTCCTAAAATTTTTAAATGACCCTCGATGAAAACAAGAATCAAGCATCAAATGATTTTGGAAACACGTCCTGAATGAATTGATTACCTGTATGATTCCATAATGAATCATTCACTTATGGTTAAAATAACTTGAAGTTGCATGTTCTAGATTTAAATCTGGTAGATTTCTAGTTTAGGATTTCCACTCCACACAAAAACACAAAACATTTGAGTTCTGTTAGTTAATTTTGCTTGTTTAGAATTTTCAGTAGTTTTAGTTGTATTTGTCAGACTATGGCGTGGAATTCAATCTGAAATTTAATCACTTAAAAGGGTCACGTCTGAGGTGACCACACCTGCTTTCAAATGTAAAATGAGTCATGTTTGAGGTGATAAATTGTTTTAAAAGGATCACATCTGAGGTGATCAAAAGTTTTCCAAGTTAAAAGGATCATGTCTGAGATGATCGTATGCATAAAATGTTAAATCAATAAGTTAAAGGGTGTAAAATGTCAAATGGTCATAAAGTCAAAATCATGAGTATGATCCATTCGCATGACTGGACCATTAGTATGGACCAGTCGTCCGATTGGACCATACTTATGTACTAGACAACCGAATGGAGCATGAGTATGAACCATTCACACGAATGGATTATAAGATTGAGCCAGTTGCCGAATGGAGTGTGCGCGAATGAGTCAGTCGTCCGACTGAAACCTAGTCGGCCGACTGAATGTGATCGACTGAACCAATCGCACGGCTGAGGTCCAATCGCCCGAATGAACAGAGCGAATGGGTCCAGTCGCCTGATTAAAATTAGATTCAGTATAAATAGGGCCATAGTTGATCACATAAACTCATCACCCCCCATTCACCTTAAAATCGCATAAACTGCCGCTACTCTGCCGAAATTTCTTCAGACCTAATTTGCCTACTTATTTCGATATTTTGACATTCCCTGGTGATTATACAGGTATAATGTGGTGCTATCCAACCAAACTTTGGTTGATTTGAGCCCTAATTTACAAGATTTGGCCCTAACAAGACCCGAGACTATAATTAGACAAATAACCTAACTAAACTAATTAAAATGTTGAAATCAAGGTTATTAGGTGATTAGTAGAGTGATTGCGAGTCTAATGAATCAATACACGATGTCTAATTTGAAGAATTGGTCAAAATTTGAATTTCATTCCAACACACAGTAGGTACATGATCTAGACAACAACAAAATCAATGTAGAGTTAAAAGACAGATTGTCTTTTGACTAGTGACTATGACATGCCATTGCTCACATCCTAGTATATTACAAAAAGAATAAAAGTACATAAAGTAGAAAGTATAGATTGAAGACCTTAATATACAGTTACCAAAAGCATGGACCTTTCACCAACTCATGTAAAGTTGGTGTCTAATCAGAGTTGCAGCGGAAAGGTGGTCCAGCTTTATGGTAAAGGTACATCAGATAATAGCATGTGTTCAAAAGTCTTTGGAAGAAATTGTCTTCAAGTGTTGGCTTCAGAAGACTTTGAAACTTCCGAAGCATTCTACTTCACTACAATACGCATGCATGCAGGAAAGACTTTGGATGTTTGGGTTGCATCAGACTTATATGAAACCTTACAAACTCCTCCTAGGCTAATAGTACCAAAATACTTGAAGACTTCAGATATTAACAGTCCTCATCGTGATAATGAGCATCCCTTTCTTCATAAACGATTAGGATCACTTAGACTCTCATAGTGTCTTCTCATATCAAAGAGATCATGTAAAGATAGATTGAACATGTCTTCTCATGTGTAGACATCTTCAACACCTTGATCTCTGATGACATGCCATCTTTCAGGATTTGTAGTGTATGTCCAGGACAAGATGGATCTTCTTGATGCTAGAGGAGCTACTTGAATTGGAGTTGGTGTAGCCTCCTCTTGTTGCACATCCTCAGGATGTTTAGAGTCATCCTGAGGTTTGGAGATGGATGCCTCTTTCTTCTTCTTCTTTGGCTTTGGTTTAGAAGCCATCCTTTTTCTCCTTTTTGAAACTTTTAACTGAGAAGACTGGCCTGCAGCACGTTGTTGATCTTCTTTGTCTTTCTCAGTTAGGTCTTCCTCTCTCACAGGTTCAGATTGAGAGGGGACAGAACCCTGCTATGGATCAGAAGTAAAAGCTTGCTGATGCTCAGCAAGAGGTTTAGGTTTTGTTGTCTCAAATGGTTAAACCTTAACCTCCATTTCTTGAGGGACCTGACTTGGTGGGAGTGTTTCAACTAGTTTCCTCTTTGAATCTTCTGCTTGATCACCCTTATACGCTCTTCCATAGTGGGTAGAGACATGGGGCCAAGTCTCCTTCCGGAGAATCCATACAGCTTCAAGAAGCTCATCATCCTCTGCCTATCAGTAGACTTCTTCATACTCTTCTGGATGATGTCTCTTGACTTTGCAGCCTCTTTCCTTAACCTTTTCTTTGTGATTTTTTTCTTTGGTTACTTCAAGTTCAAAGTGTTTGAGATACTCAAACTCAATGTATTCAAAGGATAAAGGAAGAAGTGCATTTTCCTGATAAAGGCTTGTGGCACTCAGGTAATTGATCATTATGATCCTATCAGTTTCTTTGTCAACCTGAGGTTCTTGTGGAGCCACATCCTCTTGTACAGGACTTTGTTGAACTTGGGAGAGGGTAGGCACATGCTTGTAGAGTCTTTTCCGTCTTCCTTCTTCTTTGATTTGAAGAAGTAATCTTGCATCCTCTGCGTCCTCTCTTTCATTTGACAATTCATGTTAGCCAGTTTATTTAATTCATCTAAGGGGAGGGATATGATATTATCAATATCATAGTTCCTGGTGTGCAAGTAGCTGTATCCTGACTGCCCTCAACTCTCATCCTGAGTGTTTGGCTTGGGGAACCCTATAGCAACTTCCATGAATCTTGTAGACCAGTAGAGAAACTTTGTCACACCCTCAAAATCCATGCGCGGAGTTTTACCGCAAGGCGTGTGAACAAACCAGGACCATAGTCACTAGTTACTCAGAACGCACTATATGCCACATTCAAAACAAAACCAACCCAAAATTCAAAAGTTTAAAAACCATGGGGAAGCGTTTTACAAAACAAGACAAACCCAAAGTAGATGAATGCATAATATGGCAAACACGCGCCATCCCAATTTTAAAACCATATATAAAAGATAAACATGTCTGTGAATAAAGCCTTAGGATGCATGCTGGACCCGTGTTGTGCTCCTAATGGCAAGCTGAGTTAACGACCTGAGAATAGCATACTAAAAATGTCAACACGATGGTTGGTGAGTTCAAGAGTTTGCGTTTAACATAAATATTAACAGTTGTATAACATAAGAAGTGTATTGAATAAGATAGCTAGTCTATATTCACAAGTAATAACCATAGTGATGTCGCGATCGAAGCTGACTGTGTTGCATTGTTGCCGCCCATCACGACTTACCAGGTCGTGACGATGTTTGTGTTTAGGACAATATTGCACCCATTTGACCTCGAGTCGCACAGGTGGGGCTCGTCACACCCAGTAGTACTACCCAAGATTTCCCGCTAGTTACCATTATTAACGATTCGAAAATGTGAGGACTTTTCAAGGTATTAAGCACTATATTAAAATATACACAACTTATAATACAAAATAGCATTTGAGTACAAGTATGTTACCTCCCCCAAAAGAGAGTTTATAAAATAAAAGGGCATGAACTCACCTGGTGTGTAATGATAGTGAATAAAGAGACTCGTGATAGATGCAAAGACATCCCTTCAAAGGTTACCTAGAACACACAAGCACATAAGTACGTGTACACATAGAACCTCAAAAATCCTAGGTTAACCTAGTTGACCCGTTTGATCCGTTGGTGACATATTAGTTGAAATATAGTTTAATCATATATGATAACTTAATATACAAGAGTATCATGCAATTTATCCATGTATATCACAATATCAACCTAGGTTCTACCTAAGTCATCATGCCAAATAGATCATCATACACTTATGCAAATCTCAACAATCATTATGCTTAATATATATATAAAATACATCACAACAAATAATTTATACGTGAAGACTAATCATGCACCACGTGCCATGTGAAACCACTCACGACTTGACATCCTAAACACTGCCAATCCTACTAAGTAGGGGCCTGAGATTCGCATGCGTGTATGACAATCATAATCACATTCATTCATTTAGTTCATTCCAACCAACATACACATTACCCTCAATTTCAATCCCAAACATGATCTCCTAATCACTAACCATAATCCACTCTCATGTATGATCAACAAAACCTATACTTCCTACATGATAAATCAAACATCCATAACAATTCAATTACACATTCGATCTCAACAAACATCATCCACAACTACTCTAACATGATCTTAACATCACAAGCATGCCAATTCATCACATCCAAAGTTATACAAAAATAAAGTTTCCCTTTTGGAAAGTAACACCAAAAGTGTTCTAGCATCCAATCCAATGGTAATTTCATCAATATTATACCTAATCAAGTTCATAACATTCATTCTACATGTTAATCATCTCCAAAACATCCAAATTCCCAAACATCATACACAAAAGTTTCTACTTTAGTATGTCATGATCAATATCACAATTTCATGGATTTTCTTGTACAATCCAATTAAACTACATCTAAGCATTACATCTAACATCTTAGCATCATCAAATCATGAATTCCAAGAACAAAAAGTTCCTCTTATGGCAATGTATGAACTAGATGATCAAACCCTAAATTTATTGCATAATCAACATCATTTAACATTCATACACCTAACTAACATCATATAACATCTAAAAATCATCAATTTCATATAATCATCATCAATTTCAGATTAGGGTTCATCTTAAATCAAAATCTATGAACAACATGACAAAACATACCTTTAAACGTGTAGAATCAAGAATTGGACTTGCTAGCACTATGGAACACTTGGAACTTGATTAAAATCGATTGTTTGTGTGTGTTTTTGGTTGAATTCTTAAAGGGTGGGGGTTTGGAGATTGGTTTTGGCCGAATGGGGGTCAAGGGGGCTAGGGTTGGGTTTTGTCAAAGTTACCTTATTTAACATTTACCTTTAAACCCTCCCTTAAATTTAACTTTGTAGTATATTTCTTTATAATTTTTAACTACAATCACAAGTATTATTAGCCAATAATAATGATCCTTACAATGAGTCACACACCACACGAAATATATATTACACATTGTCAAGTTATCGCGTAGAATTTAAAAATAAACATTTAAAATTCTATAAATTTTGAACCATATAATCACAACAAATAATCAACATATTAATTAGATTATTATTGTTTATCATAGATTATATTATTAAGTCACCAACGTTCAACGAAAACTAGTGTGTGCCCACGGCATGTGTATGCAAGACCTAATGGCACTAACTGAGTTTGGTAACGGAAAATTACCGAATGTCACAAACTTTCTCCCATTAGCTTCCTCTTCCTGTCTTTCTCTCCTCCTCCTCAATCTCCTCAGAAGTCATTTTTCTTTTCCCTTTATCTCACAGACCTTTATGACTCAGGGTGGAGAGAGCTTTGGCCTTCATTGCTTGATGTAGCTTCCAAGCTCTGGCCAGAGAGAGATTATGATGCACCTTCACCAGCAAGTGCTTCACTGAGGGAATGAATTCTAAGTAGTTGTGGATGTGACAGAGCTCTCAGGCTCTATCACTGGGCCTTCAGTCAAGGTTTCCCTTTCAAAGTCAATGTTAGGGTCTGCCTCAACATCCAGTTGACCAATAGTATTACCTAATTTCCTTTATCTCCTTCTAAGTCTAAACTCTTCACTAATTCTATCTTGTATCCTTTGAGCCAGCTTGTCTAGATTGGCTTTGGTTGACAAGTGGCATGCTAATAAGGTCAAGACCTTCATAGTAGTTCAAGGTCTGAAAATTTAAGACTTCTTGCTACCCTTGAACTCTTTGAAGAATAAGGGCTCTTCTGTTTGCCTCATACATCCACCCTACGATGTGACTAGATGTTCCTTTGGGGTGGAGATGATACATCCCTTGGTATGCCTTCCTTAAAGAGACTCTGAATATACGAGTCTATTGAGTCCACATTAATATGAACTTGAGGAAGTTGCTTAGTATGGACAGTGAAAGTGAAGATGGTGAGTCCTCAATGTCATACCCTTTGAAAAACTCCTAGGTTTTGTGTCTGTGGTGACTTTCACCACCTTTCTGGTAGCATCACCCACTTGCATAGGCAAGCTAGAGGTTAGATCTACCACATTCACAGGTTCTAATGTTCCTAGTTGAGCTCTTTTGAAAGGTCTCCAGCTAGTTTTTCCTTAAGATAAGATATCTCAAGTTACTGATCGTTGACCCTGTTTTGCTGGATAGTCACCTAACATTCAAGGTGACTAACCTTGGAGACTAGATAGGTGCATTTTTTTACAGTTTTTGCACCTTTAGTCTCAAATTCCCCTCATCTTCATCAGAAGAATCATTGGTGGATGAGAGAATTGGACCAAAGCCTTTTGTTACCACAAGCCTAGAGTTCTTGGCTACTAGTTTTCCTCTACTCATTGACAACCTCAATTGAAGTGTTAATAGGTTGAGTTGCCATGGTGAGGTCTAAATAATGTAATCACTTGCTGAAGTGAAAGCCTCTCCATATGGATATCCTAAATAGGTTCAGAAGTATCCACCTTAGTGATAGGTGGCTAGACATAGGTGATTCAAGAGCACTTATCTTTCTTTGAGTAGGGGAGGAGAAGAGAGACTCATGGTACTCACTGAAGCCTAAATCTTTATCAGTATAGAAGTCAAGGATAGGAATTGGTTGGTTTAGATCTAAAGGTTGGGGATGGTAGCTATCCCCGAAGGTTGATCATCTGAGTGTAGAGACTCAAAGTGAAGGCTTAAGGCTATTAGGCTTGTGAGTTCATCAGTTGGAGCATGAGTAACCTTGGGACTGATAGTTGAAGTGATAAGGGTGGTTTGCTCCTTAGGAGAAGTAGGCTCTATCCATTCTTTCCTATGTGGGTACAATATCGGGGCTGCACAAACTGATATAGCTTGTGTAGGGGTTCGTTTGGATCTTATTTGGTAAGTGAGGGTGATTTGTGGTTGTTTTGCTGGTTTAGATGTAGAAGGTGTGGTTCAACACTAGATTGTGTTGCCAAGTTGTCACGTTGAGCAATGAGCTTTAACTCTTTTGAGAATAGGGTGTTTCTACCACAGAGAAGCAATAGTTGGCTTCTTCAAGATTTTAAAGATGCTGCTTCATCTGTCTCAATTTAAAAATATATTATGTTTCCCTCAACTGTGTGAGCCCAGTTCACAGTTAAGAATCTATTGAACATATCTAGAAAACATGTAATTTTCTAAGGAGTCTAAGTTAGCAAGCAGGTTTGTATAGACAAATTGAGGAATACCGAAACTTGACCCCCTGAACCATCCCATGCACGATAAAGGAGAGATCATCAGGAATCTAGTCCCAACCCCCATGATTGTTGGATAAGCATGGATGACCACATGTAGTAAGTACTTCCACTGGGACAAGACCTTCCTTTCCTGAAGGTCTTTACAGAGAAATCCCTTTCACAGCCATTTGCTAGAAGGAGGGTTAACAACTTTAGGAAACGACAACTCACCTTCCTCATCATCAAATGAAGATGGGGTTTATGACGGCTGGAGTGATGAAGATTGTCCTCATTGTACTATAGCAGATAGTGCCTTCTCCCCATCTAGAATAACCTCTTAAACAGGTTTTCCAGAAATCAAGAAGATGATCCTCATAAAGAGACAAGATCGATGGTAAGGGAGGTGGAATAATTAGACAAGACCAAGAATAGTCAAACCTCTGACAAGTGTGGATCTTTCTCAAAGTTTAACAGGGCAACCTGATTGTGCTACATGTGTAACTGCATGGAGAAATCATGTTCATTTCTTCTGTCAAGGTTGGCCATTTAGGAAAGTTTTAATGTGAAGAAAAGAAAGAACGAAGGCAGTTGCAGAGAGAATTTTGGGAATTTAGGTTTGGAGGAAAGATGAAGATAATAAAAAGAGGGGGAAACCGTGGGGTTGATATGTGAAAAGGATTTAAGACAAAGTTAATGAAAGTGGATAAACTTTGAAATCCGGATGTCGGTCCCACCTTTGAAAAAGAAGTTTGCTGTTTGCTCAAAAAATAGTTTTCTTGGAAGTCGAAAAAGCTTTCGAAGGTTAAATTGTCTTCGGAAGATTTAATGAGAAAGCTTCTGAAGCAAAATGACTTTGGAAGAATTTCCTGAGATTTTTGAAAATTTGCTTCGGAAGAGAATTAAGACTTTAAAGTTGATTTAGTTAAGAATAAAGCTTCCGAGAGTTAATTTGCTTCAGAAGAAAATTTTCCTTGAAGACATGTAAATGCCCAAGAGAAAATTTTAAGCTTCGAAAGAGATTTCATACATTTCTTCCGAAGGCAATTACTTCGGCATTTGTTTTTTAAAGGCATAAGTTTCTTCCAAAGATAGAAATTTATATCTTTCGAAGGATTGAAAACATCAAGATTTTCAAAAATCTAAGGAAAGTTCTTCTAAAAAGCTTTTCATCTAGAGAAACAAAACGCTTATGAAGGGTGATAAAATAGACAACTTAGGACACACAGGTTTTAGAAATAATATGATTAAGTTTTAGAAAAATATACTCAAAGTTAATCATCCCAATAGTTGATATAAGATACTTGAATCTTGTTCATCAAAAACTTTGATGAACAGATCAGCATATTGTTTATTTGTGTTAACCTTGACTAGTTTGATTAATCCCCTTTCAAAGTTATCTTAATAAATGATACTTGATATTGATGTGTTTTGTCCTAGAGTGTTGCACGGATTTTCAATGATAGAGATAGCACTATTGTTGTCTATATGAATGGAAGAAGTGATCCTTGATTTTAGTTTATTTTAGCAAGCATCGATTTTGAATCCAAAGCACTTGAGCACAAGCAGCTTGCAACAGCAATGTACAGCTTCGGTAGTTGATGCAAAGACCATGACTGTTTCTTGCATTTCCATGAGACAACCCTTCTACCAAGAAACTGACATCCCCCAGATGTAGACTTTGTAGTCATATTGTTAGCCACCATAATCACTATCTGTATATACATATAGATTGAGTCAAAGTTCTTGGGATACCAAAGGCCAAGTGTTGAGGCACCTTTTAGGTATCTTAGAATTCTCTTGGCAGTGATAAGATGTGACTTCTAGGGTTGGCTTGATATCTTGCACCAATAATGTGTGGCAAACATGTTATCAGGCTAGCTGTAAGATACATAAGAAGACCCAATCATAGCCCTATAAAGGTTATCCACATACTCCCCCTCAAGATCAGGCCCAAAGGAGTGGTTTCTTGCTATGGTGTCTTAGCAATCTAACAATTAGTCATGTTGAACCTTTTGAGTATGTCCTGAACATACTTTGACTGACTTATGAAGATGCCATCTTTAACTTGTTTCACTTGAATTCCCAAAAGATGATGTCATCTACATATACTTGAACTAGCATCAAGTCATTTCCTTGTCCTTTGATGAAGAGAGTTCCATCTATAGTACCCCTTTTTATCCATGCTTGCAGAGATACTAAAGTCTCATACCACTTCCTTGGTGCTTGTTGCAACCCATAAAGAGCTTTATCAAGCTTGTAGACATAATCAGGATAATCAGATCTGCAAAACTAGGTGGTTGTTTGACATACACCTCTTCATCAATTACCCCATATAGAAAAGCACACTTGACATCAAGTTGATAGACCTTGAAGTTTTTGGATACAGCAAAAGCTAAGAATATCCTAATAGCTTCCAGTCTTGCTACAGGAGCAAAGACATTAGTGTACTCAATTACTTCTTCTTGTGTGTACCCTTGAACAACTAGTCTAGCTTTATTTTTATGATAAGTCCTCTATTATCCTTCTTATTCCTAAATACCCATTTGGTTCCTATAGTAGTCTTCCTATGAGGAAGAGGACATAGGTTCCAAACTTTCTGCCTTTTGAATTGAAGCAGCTCCTCTTGCATTGCTTCAACCCACTTCCATCCTTTAGAGCCCTCATCAATCTTCTTGGGCTCTATCTGAAATAAGAACCAAGATTGAAGACAAACATTGCTTCTGGGTTTGTCCTTTTTGTTCTTACCCATGTGTCAACCTTTCCAATGATGTCTGTGGTGGGATGAGACTTGTGGATCCTTAGATGAGGATCATAGCAAGTTGTTGAGAGAGATCTAAATTAGAGAAATTAGATTAGGCATTGATGTTTGTCCCACAACATCATCACCACATATCAAGAGAGACTTGATCCAAAGAGTGTGTGACATCATTGATGTTGACTTCTATGGAGCAGTTGTCAACATCAAGAAATTCTTGATCACTATCACCACCACCATTTTCTTCTACATTTGAAGCTTCTTTATCTAGTTGTGGAGCCTTTGAGATGTAATTTGTAGGCATCTGACGTGGTACACGTAAATTTAATCCAAATTAACAACTAATAGATAGTGGTACAGGGTATCGAACTCAGGGAGTATATAGAAAGTGTGTTAAGTCTATAGCTTTCAAATATCTACAATTACCTTAATGTGCCAAATTAAATATCAATATTTGGATTTTTTGGTTTAAGAACTAATAGTAACTAAATAGATTGCAAATGAAAGAGTACTTTTGTAAACAGATTAGGAAAAGCGACCATCCTAGATTTCAGGTTTTAATCCACACCAATGTTTATGCCTACTAGAAAGAACCACATAGACATGTTCGTGTTTGATTATTTGTTTGTGATGAAGGAGAACTAAGTAATCGGATTGGTAAATGCGAGGTTGTTACTTGATGATCAATTGATAATTATCCAACCTTAATCCCTCCCATGATATCTCGATTGCCAATGGCACCAAGAAGTATGGTTTAGATTAACATCTAACAATAATCAACAATTTACAAACAAATATCCAAACACCATAAAGCTTAAACAAACATTCAAAGTTATTATTCTAGAAATTCAAGCACAAACATAGTGTTTCAAAAGCAAACCTTACATCTTGGATGATCACCAAATGTTTAGCCACGAATGACTTGGTACGTCATCATCACACACCGATTAATATTCATACGAATTGAAAACACAAACCAAATGTTTGGAACCAAGCAAGAACAACCAAAATCGCCCTTTTCTCCCTAGAAGTCGTCAGGTCTCCAGATCCTCCCAAAAGGCACCTCCCCATGATTTTAATAAGGCAGTTACACTTTTGTTCGTCATCTCTACCGTAACTTATGGTAGCCACCGTAAGTTACGGTAGCCACCGTAAGTTACGGTAGACTTCAAAATGCTACAGTAGTTTCTCTTCTGTGTTACGGTGGGGAAATTGAATATTGAAGGTCCACTGTAAATTACGGTGGCCACCATAAATTATGGTGGAGCCCTGAATGTTTTGTTCTTTCTCTTCTTCTTTCCACGCATGTCCCGTTCCACTCCATTCCATGCTAAGCAGCATTATATCCACTTTTAGCTCCCAGATCATACGTGAAACATAAGCAACTGAAGTGATCTAATTCAAGATAATTACACGATTAAATGAGAGATAAATTCATCTTTTAACATCGTTAAGGGTTGTCCTATGGACCATCTGTCACCTCCCCACACTTAACCATTGCTTGTCCCAAGCAACTCATCAAATCATTTTCAAAATAAATGATCAATGTAAACCAAGCATAAACATGTAGTACTTTACTAACCCTTGATTAACACCCAAAATAACGAACCCCTTGCTATGTCTCTCCTCTCGGCAACAAGTAAGCACTAGCAATTATGAGCTAGACACACAAAAGGCAAACGGGCGGTTGTACAACTATAAGCTTGTACCAAAATCGATCCTTCTCCTAATAAGTGCCAAGCATGAATGTGAATCAAAGGGACTTCAAGGTTGTAACTTGGCTAGATGTACGGGTAGGAAATGGAACATATATGAAGTAGCGAAAACTTAACCTGGTCTCTTATTACACAATAAAATAAACATATAACTACCAAACTTAACTACTTTGTAAAAGATACTCAACTTCAATCTTTTTCTTTCTTTCTTCTTTGTTTTTCTCTCTTTTTTTTATTGCTTTTTCCAAATTTATTTTCTTCTTCTTTTTTTCTTTTATCATCAAAGCAAACACGGAAGCTAATAAAGCAAACCTTCAACATAACATCAACATATCTACACACTACTAAAACAACTACTAGCACCATAAGACCAGGTCAAGTCTAGTGAATTTTTAGGAACTAGATAAGGATGACAAATGATTGGCTTTTAGGCACAAAATGGGCAACTAAATGTCCAGACCCCCACCCCTCTCGCTACAAACTCATATATATTTTATGAGGTCCAACCCCAAAACCCACACTTGCACTCATCATGACGAGGCTACCTAATTGCCCTTATCCTTTTCACATTCACATTCAACTAAGGAATCAAACCGCATTCAAGCACATGTTCTAATGCACACCCACCCGTTGCCACTCTCATCAAGAACAAAGGGGGTAAAGGGTTACGGTGCATCATTTGGGTTAATACAAGTTTTTTCAAATTCTCACATTGTTTTGCTTGATTTTTTAAGAAAAACTCAAAATTTCTCCCTATCCCCACACTGAGATACATTGACCCCAATATACAGTTTTAGGAAGATTTGATCGCTTAAACAATCCAAAAGCTCATAAACTCAGGCCACAGATTTCTTTTTGGTATTTTTCATTTTATATTCTTTTTCTTTTTCTTTCTTTCTAACACATTACACCACCAACTCTCACATAACCCAAACAAGAAAACATACTAAACTCCACCTATCCACCCAACCATAAACATAACAAGCCAACAAATATTCACAAAATTTACAAGAACAAACACCACCTGACTAATAGTAGCGCGCTGAGGCGACCCAAAAGTGGAAGACATCATCTCATTCCATTCTCCGAAAGCTAATGCACCGCTACCACTTCCCCCTTCCTACGATGCTCCTTGTTGCTAACGGGGTCCTAGCCATTGTGAAGGATGGAGCGGCGGGGTTGGATATGATACACTTCCATCGTATGGTGGTAGAGACACATAATCCACTGGAGGTGGATCCCAACCACAGGTCGCGCATGCCAATCTGCATGAATCCTTCTTGCTTGGTCATCTTCATACCGCTGTTCATCTCTAGCTCATGAAATAAGCATGAGCACGGTTCCATGACTCTTGACAATCAAAATTGTGCTTTAGGGCTCGCTCCATACTAGCACTCATGATCGTCTGTTGATCAAATAAAGTTCGCTCCGGCAACAACGCCAAAATTTGACGTGCTGTAGTGGTACACGTAAATTTAATCCAAATTAACAACTAAAAGATGTGGTAAATGGGTATCAAACTCAGGAGTATATGGAAAGTGTGTTAAGTCTATAGCTTACAAATTATCTATAATTACCCTAATGTGCAAAAATTAAATATCAAAAGTTGGATTGTTTTGGTTTAGAACTAATAGTAACTAAATAGATTGCAAATCAAAGAATACTTTTGTAAACAGATTAGGAACAAACGACCATCCTAGATTCCAAAATCCACACTAATGTTTATGCCTATTAGAAAGACCACATAGACATGGTTCATGTTTGATTATCTGTTTGTGATAAAAGAACTAAGTACTCGGATTGGTAAATGCGAGGTTGTTAGTTGATGATCAATTGATCATTATCCACCCTAATCCCTCCCATGATATCTCGATTGCTAATGGCACCAAGACCGTATGGTTTAGATTAACATCTAACAACAATCAACAATTTACAAACAAATATCCACACCATAATAGCTCAAACAAACATTCAAAGTTATTACTCTAGAAATTCAAGCACAAACATAGTGGTTCAAAACCAAACCTTACATCTAGGATGATCACCAAATGTTTAGCCACGTGTGACTTGGTACGTCATTATCACACAACGATTAATGTTAAAATTAAGTTTAGGGTGTTATTTTGTCAACTATGAAACTTTAAAAGATTTTTTTTAACATAAAATGTAAACTAGAAACCACAGGGACTAAATGTGGCAAGTTTGAAAACCACCCAAACCACCCCACCCCCTCTTTACCCCCAATTTTCCGGCCAACTTCCGGCCAACCTCGGCCACCTCTTAAACTCCCAAATGGATCGATCATGACCCCAAACTGCTCCAAATCCCTTCTAGCACATGTTTCGAATCTATAAAGATCAATTATGCACATTTAAACGTCAGTTACAAAGCTCACCGAGAGTAAATCGAAGTCTTAAAACCCCATAGCCGTTCGGGCATTAAACCTTAATAATTAAATGAATCTAATCAATTATCAAACTACACTTCATCGTTTACAACTTTCAATTGCATTTGAAACACACAAAAATTACACACTCGATTCCCTCCTAAACCACGACCTTCAAGCGATTTGAGCATTACCAATTTGACAAGTTGAACTAGAATTGACAAGGGGTTTCTATTCTAACCCATCAAACAAAGCTACTGATGGGTGCATATAGTATATATATTTTGATATAGATTTATTGCACAGATTCAGTTTTAATTGGTTATTACTAATACTAAATCACACACATAAAAGGCAGTGTACCTGTCGCGAGGTAAAATAGTTTTGGTAAGAACCGAGTATCAATCCATGGACACACCTAGCCTACTCAACAAACTTTATGTTTGACTATCAGATTTGGTTTTGTTAAAGAAAATGATAATTGTATAGAAAGATTTTTAGGATTTAAAAATAAACAATAATAGAAAGACAGTAAACTAAGATTTGAAGCGTTTGGATTTAAAACCAGAGAATAAAAGTTATCATCCTAATTAGATTCCACTTTTGTAACCGTGATGAATTGGTGGTGTGATATAAAGATATGGATTAATGTAGTTATGTAATGTTTATAAAGATGAGCTGGCGTGATTTATCGTCTATCCTGCTGCCGTAGTGACCTGATCTGTCAGGCTGAGTTTTACTGCTCAGATCAAAGCCCTAGTAATGTAGGTAAATCTTTTGTGACCTATTTGACATATGATTTCTAAAAACATAACTTAATGTCAGAAAAAGAGTTGATCAGGTTCCTTCCTAACATACCATTCATTTTAGAAAACCGTAACAATTACTGAAATTTCCGAAAAATAAAAGGGAACACTTAAATGATCAGAAAGTTAAAGTGATATGATTTCTAATAACCATTTGTAGTTCATTAGCCATGGATTTATAATGAAGACCGGTTTCGCGAATGAAAGTTAATCATACGGTTTTTCAACATTATATGACGATCACAATTACAAACCATAAATTTATAACTTCCCGTTCAAATGTAGATGCTACTCATCAATAGTTTTCCCAAGACCACCATAACATTAACATAATATTTATCACACCATTAGTTCATCACAAATTACATAAGTTTCATCTGATTAGGATGATAAAAAGAGTTTAGCTCATAATGAGCTTGAACATAACAACAGATAACAAAGAAGATAGATATGTAATCATCAGTGAAATGGAACAATCAAACCGATAATCCACAATGGATGGCATTTAGACAATTCCGAGCTTCTTCCAAATGTTGTATGCACCTCCCGAGCCTCCAAATGATCTTGAAGTCTTGATTCCCGAGAGAGTTCTACAGAGTAACTCTCCCACCAAAGCGTGCCAAAAATGATGAACTTAGGCTTCTATTTATAGGCTTTCCGGAGTGTTTAAGCACGGTCGTGCTAGTACAATGCTTACGAAAGTTGGTCGGCTCGTACATGCAGGTTGTGTCGGGCACGGCCCCGTGCTAAATGGGGCATGGCCCTGTGCTAAATGGGGCATGGCCGTGGGTTGGTGGTGGGGCACGGCCTCGTGCCTAAAAGGCACGGCCCCGTGTCTACTTTTAGGGAACAATACTTTTTGTCCTGTCATATGTCCAAACACGGGGGTGTGTTAATTTAGCACGGGGGTGTGTTTTTGGCAAAGCATGGGGGCGTGCTTAAAGAGGTACGACCCCATGCTTGGACTCCAAAGCTCAGATTACTTTAATTTCTTGCTAATATGCTTCTTTTGTCCAACTTGCCCTTTTAAACACCTGAAAACACAATTTAAGACTTTTAAGTACATTTTCTTCATTTTAAGGAAGATATTAAGAATAATTGATGTGCTTTTGATAGGATTTTTATGTATAATTTGGAGCACATAAAACATCTCCACACTGGAACTTTGCTTGTCCTCAAGCAAAAATCACTTAAAATGACAAGTCCACCAAAAACGAAATAAAACAAATTATAAACATGTCTTTCGAGAAATACACAAGTAAACATTATTTTCATCCAAATATAAATATTCTAAGCGTATGTAAAGTGATATCCTAACAAGCAATAGGTTAGTAAAGATTATAATCATGCAAAAATCCACACTTCTCACAAGGTGCACTCACACTTAGCTCAATATATGGAGTCATAATCAAGATTAAGTATGACTAATACACTCAATTGCCTAGTATGAATACGTGTGAAATCATAAGCTTGTTAAGGGATCAAATCTCCACCTACTTAGATATTTACTTGCATAAGTCATTAGGTCTTTGATGGGTTGTAATTTGGCTCAGACGGGTAAGAATATTTGGAAAAGTTGGCTAATTGCTAAAGACGACGGTCTTGGCTTATTTTTCTAACATGAACTACAAGGAAAGCATAAATGTTCCCTATACAATACTTCAAGCTAGGAGGGATATGCTAGCTTGAGGACTCGTTGAAGGTCAGATTGTCAAGATCGTATTTTGCTTTCAAGAATTGTACTTCATCTTTTACCCGAAGATACACAAAACTTTCCTTTATCAAGGATAGTTCGGTTTGAATCCTAATAGCACCCAATCGGATTAGTTCTGTGTATTTGTATTGAGATTCAGTTTGATTTTTTTGTATTTTCCATTATGAGACCAATTTCTACAATTCAGGCATCTTTCATATCTTTTTTCCCGTCTCTTTATAGCACTTTTTGAAATTTCACAAAATGGCGGAACTTGTTCCTTTTTCCGCCATTTCTTTCTTGCGTCAAACGTGAGATTGAAAATTTGTTCGTAGATTTCCGGGGGAAGTCCCGGTTTTGTGTGATGAAGGCAATAAAGCAAATTGAAATCAAAAGAATGCATTCCAGTGTTTAAGGTCTGCTGGTAAAAGACCAAAAAAAATTTTTTTTATAAGCCAAAAATGTGTCTTTCACGAAAACAGGGTTTGTAGAAGGCTTTTGGTTAAGTGACTTGGTGGCTCGGGTGATTGAAAAATAAAAATGTTTAAGCTCAATGGGGCTCACTATGGTTGATGTTCGGGTAAGGAAAATTAAAGACAATGGTTAAGGCTCGAATGGTTAAGGTTTCCTAGCGCCTAACTCATTTTTATGCAACAAATACTAATTAAGGTCTTGAAATGCATACCCAAAGCAAGTTCTAATTACACGTATCATATGGCACCCTCAATTAAATCCAGAATGAAAGTAGAATTGCAATCTTACAAAAGCTGTTTAAGGCTAAAAAATAAACTCGCATATGGATGGAATTGGGTAATAGTGCTTCATTTTACATGATTAAATATTTACTAGATTATATTATTATTTTAAGGATATCACAAAAAATATTTTCAATTTTATTTGGATGTCATGAGTTACTTCTTTATTTCCCGAAAACGTATATTTATAATTTGGTTTATCAAAATTTTATTTTTGGCTTCTTGTCACAAAAACTACTTGGTAAGTGATCTTTTCTTAAAAGTTTTAAATTTGGACCTTTTTAGCAAAGTCAAATGCCCTACTCCCATCCCCACATTTAAAATTCACATTGTCCTCAATGTGATTAATATAATCAAGATCGAGAAGGGTAAGGAAATAACTTCCCTAAAAATGATGAAATTTTCAGTTGTGTTTGGTTGGCCTCGTGTTGTTAGAATCCTCGGTATCACCTGAAATGTCACCAATTTATTAAAAGTGTTAAAATCCTAAACACACAAAATAAAAACAAAACAACATAAATTAAAAGATAGATTGGCACAAAACAACTGTATCGGGTCCCCGAAAATGATACAGTTTTCAAGTGCTTTGTGGGGGAATATCCCCCCACTCATGGTATTTTCGGTTCCTGATGTATGTGACATCGTTACCAAGGTCATCGACTCGGGAGTGCAGACTTTCGACTCGGCTGAAGACTTGTTGGGCATATTCAAATGATCGTCGTGCATGGTCGCTGGTTGTTTGTATTGACTCGTAAAGGTCTAACATGGTCGGGAATTCCCTTGTACGTGAACTTGAAGATACAGCTCCGGCTCCTTCTGGTTGTATTGGCATGTCGAGATCCATAATTATTTATTCGGGATCTGCCGGATCCCAGATTTGTCCCTTCTTATCCATAAATCTTGGCTGCCCATTGGTAGGCTTGTCACCAGGTACATACTTGTGCAAATGCTCAAGTCTAACAGTCCCGGATCACTCCTTCAGTTCCCTCAGTGTTATAACCATAGCTTCATATAAGTTCAAAATCCAGCTTCCTCCAACATAGGTGTTGGAGCACCTGCAATCACATTTCTAGTGAAAAGATTACAAAACAAATACCCAATATTACATGGAAACTGATTAACCATACAATATAAAATGAACAACTCCCTCAAGTTAACAACTCCCTCGCTTTGACCACGAGCTATTATGGAATGACTAAGTAACCGATGAATGTATCGCAGTAGCGGGTGTCGTATCTAACTGCTTTTTGTTTTACTCGAGTTGAACCCTCCACTTCCAATCCGCTCCCAAATGCTTTCCTCATTGCACCACTTTCAGTGTCTTTACTTTCCTCGTCCGGGAAAGTATGGTATGCCGGCATTCCAGACTTGTTCTGACTCGAGCGAGCACGTGTGGGATGTTTGTAAATCATTGATTAAGCATGGGTTTAACGTTTTCTTGATTAAAAAATCAATGATTGTACGTTTAACATTTAATTATTTGTTAATAATTCAAGATACCCAATAATATATTTTACGTTTAATCCCACTTGGGAACTCTTGAACATGATAACAAATATTTTACCATGAATTATGAAGATAGTCTTGATAATGATAAAAGAAAACAAACTAATTAGCTAACGAAACATACTAATTAACACTAATCTACTTACAAAAATAAACATGAACAAGTAGGTTGAAAGTATTCATCATTCCATGAAACGTGTAAGAACAAGTCTTTACATATAATTGCTAGGATTTCGGTTGTTTAGAGACCTAATCACTAACTACATGTAATGACTTTCATAATCAAAAGAATTAGTACACTAACCTTTTGTTCAAACACTCTTGAAAGCACTCTTGAAAAGATGAAAGAAAATGGAAAACAAGATGAAAATGATAGTGGATACGACTTTGCAGGCAATTGAGGTCGGTATTAACATGCAAATGAAGAGGAACAAGACAAAAGGTGAAATATGTCAGCTTCTGTCAATTTTTTGTCAAACACGGGGGCGTGCCTACTTGAGCATGGGGCCGTGTTCAAGTATTGTTAGGTGGTTTCAGTCTTTTGTTGTTCCGTTTTTTAGTTTCGCACGTTATGTAATTTTCCAAGTAAAGCTTTACCACTTTCAATCATCAGAAAAGATACGAAATTAGTCCTAGAGTAAATAAACACAAGCGAAAATGAAAATTACATTTCCTAAGGTCCTACGGTACATAATACGTTAAAAGCCAAGAATCAGAAACAGCAAAACCAGACTTTAATACACAACAGTGCACTTAGCACATCACGAAATGCTTCTTAAAGAAACCTCCACACATTTCGTGTGGAAGGTCCAGGAGGGATAGTGAGAGGTGCGGTTGCTCAATTCCACAAGCTGGCGGTTAATGGAAATGAGTTCCTCGCACATCTGTTGAACTTTTTGGATAAGTTCAGCTAAGCGTTGGGATGCAGTGAGGTTCATTTCAGTTAGTTGTTTGATTAGTTCATGTAGCTTGAAGAAATATTCTTGAGAAATTGGTTCTCGTGTTTCAGAACGTGGTTTCTTCGCAGGATTCGAATTGACTTCTGTGACTTGATTCTTTCATTTTTAGATTTTATAAACAGAAGTGAGTGTGATGAAAGAAGGGAACAGGGTGGTATTTATATGCTGTTAGGATCAGTGATCTACGTTTGATTGATTAGAGAGTATAGCAGCGGAATTCTAACAATGAATTAGCTAATTCACAAGAACAAAGAGATATTCAATGTAAGAACAAAAACGGTTATAGAAGAGAGAATTCTGCAAATATATTTCATTCAATATTCACTTTCGTGGTAACGGAATGTCACAATTAAAATTAGGTCAACACCTCTTATATAAGAGATGTGACATCTGCTGATGTCACTTGATAGTGACATCTAACAGAATTTATCACAAACTACTGATAGTTAACACAACTACTGAAGATGTCAAACAGCTGACATCTTCTTACAAAATGCTAAGTGTTAACTATTATTACAACTACTGAAAAGAAACTACTGAAACTATAACAACTAAAGAACATACTCTTCAGTTGTTTTACAAATACTAAAACAAAGAAAACTACTGAAAGGTAAACCATCACAACTACTGAAGAAGACCTCTTCAGCTGTTGTGACAACGTCTGATACTTTGGTCTTCAGCACTTGTGTCTTCAGACTTTGTCTTCAGCACTTGTGTCTTCAGACTTTGTCTTCAGCACTTGTGTCTTCAGACTTTTTCTTCAGCACTTGTGTCTTCAGACTTTGTCTTCAGCACTTGTGTCTTCAGACTTTGTCTTCAGCACTTGTGTCTTCAGACTTTGTAATCAGCTGTGTCTTCAGCTGTTGTGGTCTTCAGTAGTTGTTGTGACGTCTGTGGGACTTAAAGGTTTTTCTGATCCGGCTCATTGGTTCTTTTGGTCCAACAAACTCCCCCTGAACCAATGCAGCCAAACCTTTAACTTATTGAGGTCCCACTTATTGTTGGCAGAATGGTTGGTCTTTTTCCTTCTTGATCAGTTGAGAAGATGACCCATATTAGCACTGGCCTGGAAATGAGTCTCTGATATTTGGTTGGCAATGTATGGATGGGAGCTTGTATTGGGGAATTGGACACTGAGCTGTTCCCCATCCATGAGACTCACTTCCCATGTATAAGCCTGTAGGATTCTCTGGTGTATGCTCTAGAAACATAATTTGTTCTTCCATGGTCAGGTTCTCGGCTTCACCATCAAACAATCCTTCACCCCATACAGCTCTGAGATGTACTTGGCCTCTTTACCATTTTTGAGCTCAACTGTTGTAATCTGTCGTATGCAAACTCATCAGGATGAGTCCCTTCAAGTAACAGACTGAGCTCATTTTGTTTGAAGTTCTCAAGCCTCTTGTAGACTAACCCCTTTTAATAATTCTGTTCTCTAACATCTTTTGGGGTGGTTTTTAGTCTCATAGGCCTTCTTGAAGTCTTCTACAATCTCCCAGGGTGATACTACAAGGACCACTGTGATCTCTTCATCTATCCTTTTGACTTGGCCCTTGTATCTCGAAGGAATGTCTTTCTTTACAATCCCATGAGCCACCCTAGGATCAGCCATACTCTCACCTTTTCCTTCTGATATTGAAATGTGTTGGCAAGGGTGTACAACCTCAGAGCTTCTTTCTTCATACTTATTATTGATGACGAAGCAGCATAAGTTTTGTCAATGCTTTTCAGCATTTCATCATCATGAAGCTTTTGCTGCTGTTCTTCTTCAATCTTTACTCTCACAGCTTCCATCTGTGAGGTGGGAGTGATGGGCATGGGTTTGGCTTTAGCCAATGTTAGGACTGCAGACAGAGGCAGCCTATCTTCTTCCACATCATCCTCTTCTTCTTCTTCTTCTAGCCTCACACCCTTCTCTTCTTCTTCTTAGGTGCATCATCGGCTGTTGGTTTAGATTGTAAGGGAGTTGGTTTTGTGGGTTGTGGTTGTGGTTGTTTTGGAGAGGGAATGTTGACAGCTGAGTTAGCATTTTGGAGGTGAGTGTTGCTTTTGAGTATTTGGCTAGCTCAGTCCTGCTCCCTGCTCCTGCTTCATTCAAAGCTTCAATAACAAGTCCCTTAGTATATGCTTCAGACGAACAGATCTTGGTGGTGATTGCCAATACTGTCCCTGGACCAAGCTTTGATTTCGATCATTGATCTTCCAAGATATTTTGCAATAAATCTAATCATGATCTCAAGCCTTTCTCTTTCTAACACTTCATAACTTGCCCATCTATTCTGGATTTCTTCAATCTCTAATCGTCGAATCTCAGAGTCAAGTTTATCGGTGTCATGGCCTTGCCTAAACAGCTGATCAATGATGTTGTCCATTGATCTGCTGTGTTCGGCATCAGCCTCTTTTATCAGTAGCTCCAAGGCTTTCTCTTTTTCCTTCTCTTATCGGTCTCCACATTCAACTCCAACTCCTTTTCCACTACTATCCCTTCTGTTTCTTTCTCCTTTTCTTTCTCCTCTGTACTCCTCTTTCTTTTTGCTTTCACTGACTTAATCTCCCCCTTTTTGGTTGCATTGGTTGCAAGGGGTTGATTGCCAGAAAGTTGTTTGCCCACAACCTCCTCTATCAATGGTTGTATTACTGAGGAAAGCCTCTCATCAATGGCTTTGATTACTATGTCAGTGATTAGGGGTGTGATGAGAGGGAGGGAATTTTGAAGGATAGCAACTATTTGCTCTGGAGGGTTCTGTTCCTGAGAAATAGTGCCAGAAGCAGAGGCAGGTGGCTGAGTTGTTGGGAGTGGCTCAGTGTTTGGGAGACCTTCAGATGAAGGTGCCATCTGTGAGGTGATAGAGGCAGATGGTCTTTGTTCCTTAGAAGTTTTGGCAAGCAGCTCTTTGAGTCTGCTCACCTCCTCTTCCAGGATGGTGTTTTGGGCGATTACATCGTAAAAGAAGCCCAGGTCATCATCAGTAGATACTGAATCACCTGACCTCCTGATAGGATCAGGATGAACATGCACTGAGTGTAGCTCAGTTGTAGCATGTGCCCCTTTGTCTTGGAACTGGGGACTTCCTGCCTCAGGACTTTGTCCGTCATCAGCAGTTGCCTCTGGTAAGGTCTTAGTAATGGTACCAACTACAACCTGATCATATGCTGAAGCAGAAAGTGGCAGCCTCACCAGAAGTTCCAATCTCCATTGCTACACTAGAGAAGGAACATTGTAACCCCTATGGTGTGGGTTCTCAGCTGCACTTTGGTCCTCCCCCTCAATGGTAGAAGTATTCCTAGTAGTAATTGGTATCTGGGGAGGGGGTGAGGAGTGCAACTGAGTCAGCACTTGTGCAACAAGTAGTAGGACTTTGGGGGGCAGTTGCATGGGGAGATGGGGTAAAAGCAGTGTGCACCTGGGGAGAATGGTGCTCTTCAATGGCAATCTCCTCAAATGAGGAAGATCCCAGATTTGTGGGTACCCCTCTGTGGTTGCTGCAGGCTCCTTTTGAGAGGATGCCTGAGCGGCTGTGGCTGGGAGAGTCCTTATATCCACTAGGGGGTTATAACCAGTGGATATAGCCTGCGTTTGTGTTGCAGGGGCATCCTCAGGGGACACATTTCCCTGAGTAGCCTTTTTGGTTTTCTTTTTAGTGGGTTTGGTGGGGACTTTTGATTTGGAGGTGGTGGCTGTGGTTCCAGCTGCGTGGGTTTGCGCAGCTTGGCAGCCATTTTGAGTGATTGGTCAGAGTTGTGCCGGAGTATACTTCAGGCAATACAGCCATAGCAGGGACTCCCAGGCCAACAAGTCCCTCAGCTTGAAGCTGTTTCGCAATTATGGCCATTATGAACCGAGGATATAATATCCAATGGTTAGCAGTTTGTTTTTTAGCCATATCCTTGAGCTCTGAAAATAGTATTTCCGAAAAATTTAAAGGTTGTTGCTCAAGGATGGAGAATAGTACCTGCTGCCACCTTGTAGACATTTGATCCCAAGAGGAAGTCTTAGGAGACAAACAGACATTTACCATGTGAAATATGAGACGTTCAGCATCATGGAATGTTTCTTCAGTATGGTGGAGGCACTAAGGTTTCCCTGATATCCATGGTGGGCAAAGGATAAATCAGTTGTGCCCTTTGGATATCCAGCAGAAAAGTGGCATCATCCAGGTGTAGGGTTTGACGAATTATATCGGGAGTGATGACCACTTGGTGGTTGTTGACGACCGGCCGGAGAGACTCTATGTTTCTCCCCCTAGTGGTGAGGGTGACGTTCATCCAAAACTGGTTAAGGGATTTGGCATGAAGGATTGGATTGAGAAGAAAGGCCGTTTTGTAGGGTGACTGGACCATAAGATCAATAGCATTATCGAACTTAGCCCAGAATGGTGATTTGGTGAGGTAAGCTACACAGTTGTGTCGCGGTTTGAGCTGCATGGACGCCATTAATGAGAGAGAATTTTGGAGAGATGAACGTTAGGTTTGAAGAAGATGAGGCTCTGAAGGATTAGGTCGGATATTTATAGGGTACGGTTTAGAAAACGACTGAAGGGTTTGGTGTTAGTCATCAGTAGTTTTAAACGACTGTTGACATGGTATTACCCTTTCAGACGTTGAAACAGCTGAAGTCGTGGTTTTAGGCATCAGCAGTTAGAAAACTAATGAAGACCATGGTTTTGACTTCAGATGATGAAACAACTGAAGACTTGGTATTAGTCATCAGTAGTTGGGAAACTACTGAAGACATGGTTTTGTCAGCAGTTGTTGTAAACAGCTGAAGACTTGGTGTTAGTCTTCAGTAGTTGTAAACTACTGAAGACATGGTTTTGGCTTTAGTTGTTTTTGAAACAGCAGTTGTAGAAACAACTGAAGAGAAATTACTCATCATTGTTTTCGTCAATTCTTAGCTTTTCAGCTGTTTCATACTGTCCTCACCTTACTCATCAGACTTTGCATCTGCTTTTCAGGTGTTTCATAGGACGTCAGTACTTATCTGTTTGTACTGATTTCAGTAGTTGTAACTACATCAGTGGTTTACAGAAAAGTACTTCAGTACTTGTGAGGCATTTAGCCTTCAGTAGTTATAAAAACTACTGAAGGTGAAAGAACTCATCAGTACTTATATGTGACATGGTTACCAATGATCACCAGTACTTATTACTGAGATCATCAGTAGTTGTCACTTATTCTAGCTGCAGCATACCAAGCCTTAACACAAGGTTTTGTAAAGTAGAACTATCCAAAGGCTTAGTAAAAATATCTGCAAGCTCATCAGCACTAGGCACAAACTTAGGATCAATCAGACCTTTTTCAAAACATCCCGAATAAAGTGATGTCTGATCTCTATATGTTTGGTCCTAGAGTGCTGGACTGGATTTTTGACAATACACAGAGCTGAAGCACTATCCATTAATATGGAGTCTTAGTCTCTGTAATGCCATAATCCAGAAGTTGGTTCTGAAGCCAGAGTACTTGAGAAGTGCAACTTGCAGCAACAATGTACTCGGCTTCAGCAGTTGATATAGCAACAGATGTTTGTTTCTTACTCTGCCAAGAAATCAAACAGTTGCCTAGGAATTGACAACCACCAGAAGTTGACTTTCTAGTTAACTTGCACCCTGCATAGTCACTATCTGAAAAAACAACTAATTTGCAAGAGTGTCCAGTGGAATACCATAAACCTAGAGATTGTGTGATTGCTCTACTTCTCTTTGACTGCAATCAAATCTGGCCTTAGAGCATGAAGCACAAAACATTATATATCTTGTTTTCTCAGAAGCTGTTAAATACATCAAAGGAACCAACAGCTTTACCTTTCTGATCTGCATCCAGTTGTATGGTGTTGCACATAGGAGTAGAACAGGCTTACAGTTTTGTAAATCAACTTATTCAAAAGATCTTTTATATATTTTGACTGATGAATAAAGATTCCATCAGCCTTTTGTTTAATTTGCAAGCCTAGAAAGAACTGTAATTCTCCCATTGCTCTCATTTCAAACCTCTTTTTCATTAATGTTGTAAAATCATCACACAACTGGGGATCAGAGAATGCAAAAATGATATCATCAACATAAATCTGAACAAGTAGCTTATGCTGATCCACCTTCTTAATAAACAAAGTTTTATCAATGGAGCCTCTAGTGAAATTATTCTTAAGAAGAAAAGTGGAAAGTGTCTCATACCAGGCTCTAGGAGCTTGTTTTAACCCATAAAGAGCCTTATCAAGTTTATACACCCATTCAGGATGTTATTATCCTCAAAACCTGGTGGTTGACACACATAAACTTCTTCCTTTATTTTACCATATAAAAAGCACTTTTGACATCCATTTGAAAAACTTTAAGATTGTGGAATGCAGCATAGGCTAAAAACAATCTGATTGCCTCTAGTCTGGCTACAGGGGCAAAGGTTTCATCATAGTCAATACCTTCTTCTTGTGAAAACCCCTGTACAACCAGTCTAGCTTTGTTCTTAACAATAAGCCCATTTTCATCAGTTTTATTCCTAAACACCCATTTAGTGCCTATTGCACACTTACCTGGGGGAAGAGGAACCAGTTCCCACACTTGCTGTTTCTTGAACTGAAGTCTCAAGCTGCATGGCTTCAACCCATCCATTGTCTCTCAAGCAACATGGTAGTTCTTTGGCTCTAGCTGACTGATGAGAGAGCATAGAAGCAAAAGTTAGACAATTGACTTCTTGTTGAAACTCCAGCATTGATATCACCAATAATCTGAGACATTGTGTGATTCTTCAGTTCTTGATAAACAATGAGATCTGTGCAAGTGTTTGTAGGACCTTCAGCAGCAGCAGATGTTGATGCAGACTCTTGAAACCAAGAATTAGATGTTAACTCAAAGATGTAGAGGAATCAGAGATCTCATCAGCATTTGTTGTGGATGGAACTGCTGAAGCTACAGGAACAAAATTTAGCAGACACAGGCAGTTGGTCACTAAACTTGAATAGGTGAGTATTGATATTATCATCATCATCATCATACCACCAGGTGGAAGACATGCTGCAGAAGATGATTTATCCACATGATCTGCAACAGCTGGAGGTTGATAAGGAACATATTGCAGTATGTCCAAATCAAACAACTCCACAGGGTTTTGTGGAATCTTGTCCATAGGAGATTCATTAAACTTCACATGCAAAGTCTCTTCAACTATTTTTGCTCTGCAGTTGAAGACTCTGTATGCCTTGCAAGTAGATGAATAACCAACAAAATACCCTGCATCCACCTTAGGATCAAATTTTGGAGTTGATCCTTTGTGTTGAGAGTAAAACAGGGACACCCAAATGCTTTGAAAATGAAATTAGAGGAGCCAAGTGATGGAGACTTCATATGGAGTCTTCATAAACCTCTGATTTACTAAGGCTCTATTCTACACATAGCACGCTGTGTTACAGCTTCAGCCCAAAAGGGTCAGTGGCAACCAGAGTCAGCCAGCATGGACCTTGCAGCTTCAATTAGGGTCCTGTTCTTCCTCTCCACTACTCCATTTTGTTCTGGAGTCCGTGGGATGCTAAACTGCCTTTTGATTCCCTTTGAAAGATAGAAGTCATCAAGTGTATGGTTTCTGAATTCAGTTCCATTGTCACTCCTAATACACTTGACTGGAAGGGAATACTGCTTTTCAACATACACACAAAGTGAATAATCTTCTGAGCAACCTCATCCTTTGAATGTAGAAAGAAAGTCCATACAAATCTGGAGTAATCATCCACAATTACCAGACAGTATTTCTTCTTTGCCATGCTCATCACTCTCACAGGACCAAATAGATCCATATGTAGTAATTGCAAGCAGGCAGTGGACTTAGGCTCTTCAATAGGAGGGAATTAACTTTGTGTTGTTTTCCTTTAAACAAGCAGTGCAGGTTTCATCACAGTGGAACTCCTTTTGGTAAGCCTATGACTAAACTATTATGATCAGCTGATCATGTTTTTGAAATTAACATGACCCAGCCTTCTCTGCCATAGTTTAGATTCTTGAGGAGAGGCTTTTGAAAATAGGCAAGGATTGCCCCTGAGATCTATTTTCTTGGAAGATCTAAGGCATATACTCTACCTGTCCTGTTGGCTCTCAGGAGAGTGTGATCATGCCAACACCTTATCAATCAAATGCAAAACTTTGGATGACAGAATCCTATAGTTCTGACTGGTGAAAAGAGCAACATGGCCTTTATCACACATTTGACTGACACTCAAGAGATTGTACTTGAGATTTTCCAAATGATTATATCATCAAACTTTATTTCTCCATTGGAGACAAAGCCGTTTCCAATGATGTAACCCTAGCATCATTGCCAAAAGAAACAAACCCCTTCTTTCCTTGAGAGTAGTCATGAGAAGAAGAGAGCTGTTTCCAGTCATGTGCATAGATCCCCACTGTCTACATACCAGATGCTACTTTGGCATGTTGAAGAACCCTGCAATTATAAACAATCAGTTAGTTTTGGAGACCCAAACCTTTTTGGTTTTAGGCCTGTTCTCATCAACAGATGGTAAACTAACAGGTTTGATGGAAACAACAGCCTGAGAGGAAGAAGATGGTGAAGAAGTGGAATCTTTGGCTTGGACCTCCTTTTCTGTGGTTTCAACATAGGAACATCTAATTGGTTAACTCTTCCCAATAGATGTTGAACCATCATAACCAGCTGTGTCTGATTTGTGATAAAGCTTTCAGCTCATCAGACACATTGGCATTGGAGTTTGATAAGTTCCTATGTTGCACCTTCTTCTTTTGAGCAATCTCAGCTGTTACCTGTTTAACCCCTTCCTTTTTGGATTTCTTTATGGACTTAAGGGTTACAGGATTTGATGTTGCTGATACAAATGTGGTCACAAACTCAGTTTTCATTTTAACCATTTTTCTTTATTTCTCTTTATGTTTGAGTTTGGATCCTCTTTGTAATAACAATCATCTGTAGGATGATTGAACAAGCCACATACTTCACATGGTTTCTTCTTCATCTTATGTTGATCATCAACTAAAGATGATGAAATACTGAAGACTTGCTCTTCAGTGCTTTGAAAGCATTGTTTGCTTTCTTGACTTCCTCTTTGGTAGTCTTCAAACTCTTTCTACTGACAGTTTTCTTCTTTTCAGTACTGACAGTAGTTGGAGTTTGAACTTCAGGTGTTAAATCTTGCTCTCCAGTCCTTTCAGGACTTTCAGAATTAACTCCTGAGTTGATCAACTCTTGTCATGTGAGTGTCAGCAGTGGAACCATCAACATCAGCTGATAGGTTCTGAGAGGGCTTAGTGCTGACTTCTACTTCTAATGGCGCTGTATCAGAAAGTAGATCACATGATGAAATGGATTGGTTATTGCTCTCACCATCAGATTCTACCTCTGCTCTGGGTGTAAAATCTGTAGGTGGAGCAGTGTGATTATAACCAATGCCAAACTTCACATTGGAAGCAGATTGCTTACTAAGAAGCATTTCAAAGCCCTTGCAAGAATTTACCCATCGATCACACTCTACCTGGGTAGTTGCAAGTGTATCCTTGAGATCTCTATACTTCTTTAGAAGTATCTCTCCCTAGCCTTATCATCAGTTATTTGGCATTTAAGTTTGTAAATCTCATCATTTTTCATTAAGCACAGACTCAAATTCAGCTTTGCTTTTGGAAATTATTTGTTCTAGCTCAATGTGCTTTGATTAAAGCTACATTTGCTACTCTAATAGATGCAAATGCGGCTATGCATGATCAGAACATAGTTTGGCTTTTGCCTCAGAGGATACCTGTGATACCTTTGGTGTAAGGCATTAGAGGATGAAGTATCAGCAGAATCCAAAGCCATAAGAGCTAGATTTCCAAAGGGACTGTCACCACCATGTTGACCAGCACCAGTGAACAGTTGTTCATGACCAGGCAATCATCTGGTAAACTGCTCCAGTCAACAACTCCTGGGGTGAAGAAGGTGTTATTGAGGTTGAATTGTTGATGAGATTAGGAGGTTGAGGTTCAGGAATACAGGTGATTGTTGTGAAATGGGAGCTTGAACTGGATTAGACGAGGGAAGAATAGCAGGGAACAGGATATGACATTGGACCTTAGGGGACAAAGTATGCAGGAGATCTAGGGTGTGAATGATGACCAGAACCAGCAGGATGTTGCCCTCTGTTTTGTGGACTAGTACTAGGAAAAGTCAAAAGGGTGCAGAAAAGTTAGATCCAGTTGATCTACACTCTCTTGCAAAGTGTCCCAGCCTTGGCATTTTGTGACACCTCAACTTACTCTTGTCAAAACCAACTTTGGTTTTGCCAGAGAGTCCAGGAAATTTCCTGCCAGTTCTCTTGTAGAACTTCTGAGATCTGATATTAATCAATGCCATTTGGCTCAGAATATCCATCTCTTCTAGATCATCATCAGCTATTCCTTTCAAATCATCCGTGATGAAGCATAGATTGTCACTATTACTGCCAGAATGACTCTCAATACCAACAAATGCATGATCAGAACTATTTGAAGAGAAATCAATATGCTCATCATAATTGCTTTCAGATGCAGCATATTCTGACTCATGACCAACCAAGGCAGTATTCCCTGGTACAAAGTCATCAGTGAGCTTTCCTGATGAGGACAGTTTCCTTTTCTGCTCTATCTCTTTCGAATGTAAGCAGTTTCCCATGAAGTTAGGTGAGAGATAGGCTATCCAGATTTGCACTGGAGCGTAGGACAATAGTGTATGTGTCCCATCTCTCAGGCAGTGATCTGAGGAACCTGTTATTCATCTGGCTGTTGGTGTATTCCTGTTTCACCATTTTCAGCTCAGAGATCAAGTAGGAAAAACGCTCAAACTGTTGAGTCAGTGTCTCACCCTTTCTATGAGAGAGTGTCTCATATTGTTGGGCAAGGATTTCTCTGTTGTTTGCTAAGACCTCATCTGTGCCACCGAATTGTTCCTTTAGGGCCTTCAGAGATCATGAGCAGTTTCATGATGCATAAGCCCTGAATAGATTTCATTAGGCAGTGCCATGGCCAGAATTCCATGGGCTTTAGCATCAATCTCAAATAGTTTCCGATCTTCATCAGAGTATTGTTCTTCTTCTTCGGAACCATTTGATTGGTTTCTAGATTGTTCACCATAGGCTTATGTGGTCCATGTACCACAGATGTCCAACAACCTGAACTGTTAACAGACAGGTGATGAAGCATTCTTCGCTGCCATATGTTATACTCGGTCCTAACCAGCATCAGGGGCTTGGTTGAGGAACCGGTATTGTGAGGATCATTAGAAGGAGTTGTCATCTCAGATTCAATGAAATTCAATTAAGCTATAACAGATTTAGAACAAAAACACAACAACCAATTAAACCAAGAGAGATCTCAAAATAAATGAACGAAAGCGTCAGAAATTCAATAATCTATAACCAGTTCTTGCAAATATGCTAATTCAATCAAACATAGATATCAATTAGCAGTTTCAATGATCAATTGTTAGATCGATCAATGATTAACCTGCTCTGATACCACTTGTTAGGATCAGTGATCTACGTTGATTGATTAGAGAGTATAGCAGCGGAATTCTAACAATGAATAGCCAATTCACAAGAACAAAGAGATATTCAATGTAAGAACAAAAACGGTTATAGACAGAGAGAATTCTGCAAATATATTTCATTCATATTCGCTTTCGTGGTAACGGAATGTCACAATTACAATTAGGTCAAACCCTTGTATAAGAGATGTGACGTCTGCTGATGTCACTTGATAGTGACATCTAACAGAATTTATCACAAACTACTGATAGTTAACAGAACTACTGAAGATGTCAAAAACTGACATCTTCTTACAAAAATGCTAAGTGTAACTATTATTACAACTACTGAAAAGAAACTACTGAAACTATAACAACTGAAGAACATACTCTTCAGTTGTTTTAAAAATACTGAAACAAAGAAAACTACTGAAAGGTAAACCATCACAACTACTGAAGAAGACCTCTTCAGCTGTTGTGACAACGTCTGATACTTTGGTCTTCAGCACTTGTGTCTTCAGACTTTGTCTTCAGCACTTGTGTCTTCAGACTTTGTCTTCAGCACTTGTGTCTTCAGACTTTGTCTTCAGCACTTGTGTCTTCAGACTTTGTCTTCAGCACTTGTGTCTTCAGACTTTGTCTTCAGCACTTGTGTCTCAGACTTTGTCTTCAGCACTTGTGTCTTCAGACTTTGTAATCAGCTATTGTGGTCTTCAGTAGTTGTTGTGACGTCTGTGGGACTTAAAGGTTTTCTGATCCGGCTCATTGGTTCTTTTGGTCCAACATATACAGGTCGTGGAAAGTGAACACGGGGGCGTGCTTGGCTAGGTACGACCCCGTGCTTGTTAGAATTCATCTTAAATTCGACCTGCAACGTTCCAGAGTCATCAGCGGAGATCGCGGAAATAAATTTGTCAGACACACGTGGGGTGCTTGATGAGGCATGGCCCCGTGCTTGTGCTGTGGGATTCTAAAAAGAAATAAAATTTTATGTACAGGTGTCGTGTTTAGTTTCAGGTCTTCGGCACGACCCTTCCCCACACTAGTTTTCGTCGGGGCGGAGGTGTAATTCCTCCGAGGGAATTTTGATTGGTCCATCGTTATATAGTTTCAAACGATGGCCATTTACTATGAAACTTAAACCTTCATGGTTATAAATTTCAATGGCACCATTCAGAAACACGTTTTTGATTGTATAAGGTCCAGACCAACGTGACTTCAGTTTTCCGGGAAACAAACGTAAACAAGAGTTATACAATAAGACACGTTCTCCCAATAAAATTGTTTTGTGTTCTTTAATCGAGCGTCATGGAATTTCCTTGTCTTTTCTTTGTAAACCCTAGGTTTTTGTACGCTTGTTCTCTCAATTCCTCTAATTCGTGGATTTGTAGGAATCGATTCTTACCTGCAAGGTCTTGGTCCAGGTTTGTTCCTTTAAGTGCCCAAAAAGCCTTGTGCTCTAATTCCACAGGTAGATGACATGACTCCCATAAACTAGTTTAAACGGTGTTGTGCCGATGGGAGTCTTATAGGCTGTTCAAAAAGCCCATAATGCATCATCTAACTTGATAGACCAGTGCTTGTGATTTTGACCTACAGTTTTCTCAAGGATTCGTTTGAGCCTCGGTTAGTGACTTCAGCTTGCCCATTCGCTTGTGGATGGTAAGCAGTTGTAGAGTGATGGTGAACTCCATAACACGCCATTGCTCGTTCGAGCTGATTGTTACAGAAATGAGTTCCTTGGTCATTAATTACAGCTTTGGGGGACTGAAACGAGAAAATAGTTTTTTAAGGAATTTGACAATGTTTTTGGCATCATTAGTAGGCAGGGCTTGAGCTTCAGCCCATTTTGAAACGTAATCAACTGCTCAAGATGTAACGATTGCCGAATGACACCGGGGAATGGTCCCATGAAATCAATACCCCATACATCAAATATCTCGCATACTTGAACGGTTTCTGAGGCATCTCATCCCGTGTTTAGATATTGGTTGATCTTTGACATGTGTCACAGGTGCATACCATGGTGTGAGCATCTTTGAAGATCGGTGGGCCAGTAAAATCCAGAGTCAAACACTTTCTTAGCTGTTAAGGTTGCTCCATGGTGTCCTCGGTGGGTCCTTCATGACAGTGCCTTAGAATTGTTCTGCTTCTCTTCCATATACGCATCTTTGAATGAGTTGGTCTGCACCGATTCTGAATAGATACGGGTCTTCCAATAGTAATGTTTGATATCAGTAAAGAATTCTTCTTTTGCGGATAAGTCATTCTTTTGAGAAGGATTCCGCTTGCTAAGTAATTTGCAAAATCGGCAAGCCAAGGATGTTCATCGATTGAGGATTGAACGTGCATAAGGAATTCATGAGGAAAGTTGTCGTTTATTATGGCTTCCACAGTTTGTTAAGGACTTGATCCTCAAGACGCGAGAGATGATCAGCCGCTAGATTTTTCTCCCTTCTTATCAAGAATTTCGATGTCAAATTCTTGAAGTAGAAGGATCCAACGAATCAATCTCGGCTTTGCATCTTGTTTGTTGAACAAATAACGAAGGGTTGCATGATCGCTGTAAACAATTGTTTTCGAAAGGATGAGATACGAGCGGAATTTGTCAAATGCGAAAACTACCGTAAGTAGTTCTTTTCGGTGGTGGTGTAGTTTTCTTGTGCGTAGTTTAGGGTTTTGCTCGCATAATGAATTGGGTGAAATTGCTTGTCTTTCCTTTGTCCTAATACGGCTCCTACTGCGAAATCGCTTGCGTCGCATATGAGTTCAAATGGTAGCGTCCAATCTGGGGGAACCATGATTGGAGCGGTTACCAGCCTCTCTTTAAGCAATTTTAATGCATTAATGCATTCGTCAGAAAATACGAATTGAGCGTATTTCTCAAGAAGTTGAGTCATTGGTCGAGCGATTTTTGAGAAATCTTTGATGAAACGACGGTAAAATCCTGCATGACCTAGGAAACTTCTGATATCTTTCACGGTTGTGGGGTGTGGAAGTTAGAAATAGTGTCGACTTTGGCTTGATCGACTTCAAAGCCTGCTTGATAGATTCTGTGTCCTAACACTATTCCTTCCGTAACCATGAAGTGGCACTTTTCCTAGTTTAAAAGAAGGTTAGAATCTTCAGATACTATTCGTTCCGTAACCATGAAGTGGCACTTTCCCAGTTTAAAACAAGGTTAGAATCTTCACATCTAACCAGCATCTTTTCCAGATTTTCAAGACATTACCAAATGAGTTTCCAAAGATGGAGAAATCATCCATCAAAACTTCCATTGAGTGTTCAATCATGTCATGAAAAATTGCTACCATGCATCTTTGAAATGTAGCAGGAGCATTACACAACCAAAGGGCATTCGCCGATAAGCAAATGTGCCATATGGACAGCTGAATTGTTAGGACCTGGTATTTGAACGAAATACGAAATGATTAACGTGTAGACCAAACCGAATAGTGCGGAATCTTATTTGATTGGCGATCCAATCAGTGACAACGCATGTAGAATCAATAAGTATTGAATCAAACGTTAAGAATCGATTAGGAATCGATCTACAGCGTTCTATGAACTTAGAGTATCAACTTGGAGGCTTCTGGATGGCTAGGGTACGTCTGGAGTCGAAATAGAATGAATGCTCACATTTTTCCACGAATTGGGTTGTATTTATAGGTTAGTATTGTTCATTCGTGTGACTGAACCATTAGTATGGTTCAGTCGTGCAATTGAACCATGCGGTTGATTCATCCGCACGACTGGAGTTCAGTCGTGCGACTGAGCCAATCTTATGTTACAATCTACAACAGATCCAGTCTTCTGGTTCAGTCATGTGACTGAGTCATTCGTATGAAGTTATTCATGCGTATGGTCCATTCGCATGGGAACTTCATTTTGTTAAGTTTGAATGTATTAATTAATATAAAATTATGTGTAACAATTCAAACAACCACAAACCTAATTAACCAATTCAACATCGACTCATTAATGAAATATTAAACATTATAAATAACAAACAACAAATATCATTTCATTAATTATTCCAAACATTACATCAGAATCAGACAAACAAGATCTATTACATTCATATCATGACCTAGGGACATACATGTATCAACAAACTCCCCCTTGGACCTAGATCTCTCTAATGTCTTGTTTTGTTCATTACCTCCTCATACTTCTTGTACTTATCCTCTTTTGTGACTCCTGCATGAATCTCAAATGCAAACAGAGTCTTATGACATTCTAGAACTGGAGGGCTTGTACTATATCCTGCGTATCATAGAACAGTGGCACTCGTATAGAGTGTAGACATCATTAGCTGACAAGTTGGTAAGCCACATTGGTCAAATACCCTGATAGTATCCATTTGGCTCTCTTTGTTTAGGACTATGACCGCTTCTCCTGTCCTCCAATCGTAGTACCACCACTTAAAGTGTGGAGTGAAGTCCTGTGGCATTTCCCTTAGTGGGATTCTTGACATCGTGCGCGGAGGACTCCACTTCAACATTATCTTTGGCTTTCCAGTAATGGCATCAACTTTAGACCTTCTGATGTACCTTGTAGGCTGTTGGGGTCTGAAGTTAACCCACCTGGTGTGGTACTCCTTCCTTAGGGCAGCCTCAAACCAGCTGACATCTTTCTCGGGTCAGCATACAACAACTTCAGTTTGGCGAGCTGGTGAGCTCAAAACCTGGTAGAGTCTTTAGATCATGTGGAAATCTAAAGTACTCTATGCCCTTCTTCTCTTAACTGCATAGACGTTAAGGTCCTCAAATATGCTCATGCTATAATTGCCTGACACTTATGATGTTTCTTGACTCTGTAAAGTTTGGTGTAGGCGTCCTGTTTAGGTGCAGTGCTTAGGCTCTAACTTCTTCAAAACAGGCAGCCCACTCAGCCTTTCGAATATCAACATCATCATTTGAGGCTTGTGCCGTTCCCTCTGTCTTCTCTAACTCCTGCTCCATTTTGTCTAACACCTCAAACATATCACTGACAAGGGATTCACCGATTATGGGGACCATTTCCCTCATTATCAGCATACTGAGGGTAGTGCTCTGCAGTGACATCTTCTATCTCTATTCATCAACGTCGTTGAGCTCTTATCACTTGTCGAGTCGCATGTTGGAGCATCCTTCACAATCTCATCGGGATTTAACTTGAAGATCTCAGCTAATTGCTCATCAGTAAGATTATGAATGATTTCTCCTTCCTCAGGACTATTCATAACCGATCTCCTAACAATACCCTGCAGATCAAGAATCAACATCAGTTGAGTCTTGACCTGTTGGAGGGGAGCAATATCGTATTCATCTCTTTGGAAATCAGGATCTGCTTGATTTAAAACATTCAACATAGCAAACATTATAATAATCAAGACAGAAATACATAATCTTAATATAAACATCAAATACATAAGTTTAATACATGATTCAAGTACAAAAGCTATCAAATACTGATAATCTAATCATTACTTTTATCTTGAATCGCTGGATCTGGATTAGCAGTAGGTGAGCAGAAGAGGAAGCTCGTTGGTCTTGATTTCTTTTTGATCTTCTATCTTGACCCTGAGCTGAGAAGATGCAGCTGCATCTCCTCCTTCATCATCATCATCCTCATTCCTCTCCTTTGTCCTCTCGTCCTCAATCCCCTCATCATCCTCAGTCTCATCATCATCATCTCATCATCATTCTCATTCTCTTCGTCTCCTCTTTAATCTTTAGTGGCTCGTCTTTAGATCCCTTAAGCTTTAGCATGATGGTTCTTAGCCTCCTCCAACTCCTCAATTCTCTTAGTAGATGTGACACTGTGCTCTTGGAGTTGGGCGATTTCGTGGCTTTAAGCAGCCATTTGTTGGGCCTGCTCATCTATCAACCGAGCCTACTCCGAGATCTGCTGAGACTGCGCTGCAGTAAGATCTGTCAAATGACGGATCTGCACGTCTTTCCTCTCAGCAGCTAATCAACGCATCACCATCGGTTCAGCGCAGAAAGCTATTCCTCTACCCCAAATGGAGGTAGAGGAGATCCATATATATGTGCGGGATGGGATGAGGGTCCTCCTTGGTGGCTAGTGGTGGTGGTGGTGGTTGTGGTGAAGATGGGGTTGGGTCTGTGAGATAGTGGAGGTGATGTGGGAGTGAAAGATATGGTGGTGGTTGGCATATGTACAGTGGTGGGAGGTGTGGTGGTAGTAGTGGTAGTTGTGGTGGTGGATGGTGTGGCTGTAGAAGTAGTAGTGGTGGTGGTAGATGTAGTGGCTGTGGTGGTGACGAAGGTGAGTCTTCTCTTCTCTTCTTCTAGCCGTGGGGCTGAGCCATCCTTTTCTTCCTCCATCCAGTCGAGGTGGATGCTCCCCCTAGAACACGGCTAGCTGACTCAGGGGCACCAGCTAGGATCTGCAGTAATCTATCCCGAATCCCTGGGGCGTTCACCAGCCGCCCGGAGTCCATACTCTGTGGGAACAACCTTGCTTCCCACAGTCCGTGTCAAGGGCTCCTCATCCGACTTCTTCCTCCTCACCAGGTATGAAGTCCTGGTGGAAACCCGCTGACTCAGCTATGTCACCTGTTGGGGCAGATACTGGAGGTATAACATCTGAAGCTATGCCCCTCGGTGGAATAGGCATATCATCCCCAGCATCCCCACTGTCATCATCGTCTGAATCATGCTCTAGGAGCAATAGCCTCTCATCATCTGAATCGCTGTCATCATGACGCCACTTGCGTCTACCTGGCGCCAGATATCTTTCATTGGCCAGATGCCCGATCAACCTCATTACCTGGGGCTTAACCTGCTTACCCGAGTAAACTCTCATACGACCCAGAGTCGTATCATCCATGATCTCTAACTGTCACCGCATTGGCGCTCCTTTGGTAGGATGACAACTTCTCATTGAAGATCAGCTGCAAGAATGGGGTACATACAAAAACCCTCCTTCCCCTTGGCCTCCAGATTTCCACCAGATATGAGAAGATCATGCTCGAGAAGCTGAAGGGGTGGTTCAGCACCAGTGCCACATAGGCATTCTGAATCTAGTCTGACAGGTCATCAAACCCACCCCTCCGAGAAGCAATACTTCAGGATCACATGCGCCAAGTACTTATACTGGGGACACAGGTTGCTCTTGTTGAGCACACCTGAGTTGGTGTCCCCAGCATACATAATCCTGAGAAAGCAACCTCTGACTATAAATGGATGTAGTCTGGTGGGGTGATTAGTATCGTCCCTAAAATCAAGTACTCTCTGGATGTCAGCTGCTGTAATCTCAATATCATGACCATGAATGGAGCTCCGTATGCTGTAAGGCTGACGTGAATGATCTACGGAGGCATTTTCCCAGAAAGTCTGATGTAACGACCTGTAAGGAGTACGCGGTGTGGATATGGCTTTGTGTATCCGAGAACGTCGAAGGAACGCAATGATCTCTGTAAACTCGGCCCATTCCGAGTCGTATGGTCCAAATGGCACATATATTATGCTTTGGATTGATGGAACATCTATCAACCATTGACCTGAAACATAAGACACAAAACCATTAGAAAGTCATACATTCAAAATTCAGTTCAAGGTGTATAGTTTAAATTCAATCTGATTCATTCGTGCGAATGAATCATGCGACTGAAGTCAGTTGGATGTTCTTTCATGAGACTGAGCTCGTTCGGGTGAATGAGACATGCGACTTAGTTCAATCTGTTGGCTGAGTCTGCGATTGGTTCAGTCGGCCGACTGAGTTCATTCGCATGGTGCATTCGGCCGATTGACCCAATCGCAAGATTCAATTGTGCGATTGGAGTTCATCCGGTTCGACCAGTCGCTTGTCCCACTGTTCAGTCGCCTGTGGTTCGAATCTTGACCAAATCAAGTATTTAACATGGTTTAATGGTCCAATAGACTCGCTATCTTGTCACTAATAACCTATTAAACTTAATTTTAACATTTTGCTTAGTTTATGTGGTTATTGGTCATTTACAGTCGGATTCTTGTTTCACTCGAATATCACAAATTTGGGTTCAATGTCTTCTGATTTCGGTAAGATTTCACTGCAATATACCTGTATAACCGTCAACCCACATCAGAAGATCAATAAAGATGTAAAAACAAGGTCTAGAGGAATTTCGGCAGAGTAACGGTACTTGGTGCAATTAGGAGCGATTGAGGGTGATGAGTGGAATGCGATCGACTATGGCCTTTAAATACTGAAGCTGAGTTCAATCGGCCGACTGGCCTCATTCGCTCAGTTCATTCGGGCGACTGAGGCTCAGTCGTGCAATTGGCCCAGTCAGTCGCATTCAGTTGTCCGACTGAGTCTCAGTCGGTCGACTGACTCATTCGTGCCCTTTCATTCGCACCTTCAGTAATCGACTGAGTCTCAGTCGGTCGACTGACTCATTCGCACCCTTTCATTCGGTCGAATGTATCATTTGATAAGCTATTCGGGTGAATGGCTCAATCTCATGTCCAGTCGTGCGAATGGGATCCATTCGCATGGTTGGTCCATACTTATGATCCAGTGTGCGAAGGGGGACACTTATGAACATTTAGCACTTAACCCTTTTTACCTGTTGAAATTAACATTATTAGCATTTGATCATCTCAGACATGATCATTTTAACTTGAAAACTTTTTGATCACCTCAGACGTGATCCTTTTAAACAATTTAGTCACGCAGACGTGACTTTTAAACTTTGAAAACACATGTGGCCATCTCAGACATGACCCTTTGGTGAGTTAACCCATACTGATTTTCATGATATAGTCCGACGAACAAACAAACTAAAATGGCTAACTAACTAGAACTTAAACTAAATACAAAATAAAACTTGTTTTTGACTTTTTGTGAGAGATAAATCCTAAGATAGACATCTACTGAATTGGTTCCAGAATAGGCAGCTTCAATTTAGTTTGACCACACCTGGACCAATTCAATTTTGGAATCATACAGGCAAGTCAAATCATTTGGGACTTGTTATCAAAACCTTTTGATGCTCAATTCTTGGTTTTCATCCAGAGTCGTGAGCAAATTTAGGAAATCACACTGGTACTATTAGATTCCCATATTGATTGAACTTTCAAGAATTGCAGCCTCAATGATTTTCAGTATTTTGTCCTCTTAAATCCATACACAGACTTTAGACACAAACTGGTGATAGTTTTAGGTTTAATTATTTCAACTAACTTTGGATCCCACACTTATATGGTAATCAACATTCCTCAGCTTTTGAGCGGTCTACGGGTATTTTTACTAGAAGAGACTATTCTTAGAGCTTTCAAAGAGAAGCCAATCCTCAGGTCAGTGCCATCGCACAGCAAAGAGGGCGGCAAACAACAATGAATTCTAGAATATCTAGGTTATGCTTATCCTCAGGTCAGTGCCATCGCACAACAGAGAGGCACACAACTATCTTCTTGTTAGAGCAGCTAAATTTTCTTTTGCACAGAATGCACCAACAACATATGTCATTAGCTTGATAGCATTTGTCATTCATTTTTTTCGTGCTTGCCTATTTATGGTCATCCGCACACATTTGTGGCGTTTACATGCTCATTACCCCTTATTGGAATATTGTTGATTGTGTTAACCAGTGATAAGATGGTAGCCCACAGTCAGTTGAACAACTTAGTTTGATCTGAGATCACCAGTCAGGTCTAATCTATTGTGTTGAATCTACCGACATATCATTTGTGGTCTAGCAACCTCTAGGTCTACTTTCTTTGTGTTACCTTAGTAGTACCAGTTTTTATCATCTTCCCTTTTATATTGCTTAGACTACACATACTTATACTTTGAATTTTCATCTTTTCTAAATTAAAATTTTAAAGTCCCTTTTGATTTGTTCCTGTGTACTATCATTTCCAAAAGGTTTGAATCGGTATCACAGATACGATCTACCTTATATCAGCTATCCCTCCTTCTCCCTGTTTTTTATAGTACTAGCTGACCTACTCTCCCCTAAAATTCTAAATCATACTGGATTTAATTATTTAGGATTTTAACAGACAGCTAAATAACATGAATTAATTTAACAGAATAAAAATAAATAAGGAAAAAATAAAAATATAACTACACTGCAGACTACACATGATCATCATCAGGAATAACATCACTTTCTTTTTAACGCCGTTGACCTCTAACAGATATAGAAACTGGGTTTATCAAAGGCTTTTGTATAGAGGTTAGTGCGTTAAAAGTCAGTATTAATTTTTACCACATCGATTAAGTTCTTTTCAAAATAGTCTCTTATGAAATGGTATTTAATACGATGTGTTTGGTCTTTGGATGTTGTACCGGATTTTTAGTTACTGCAATTGCAGCAGAGTTATCAACAAAGGTAGAGTAGAAGAAAAACTTTAAAACCGTAATCCCGCATTTGCTGTTGAATCCAGATGATTTGTGAACAGCAACTTGCAGCAGCAAGTATTCGGCTTCACAGGTTGACAATGCAACCGAGGTCTGCTTCTTACACTGCCAAGTAACTAATCTCCTCCCAAAGAATTGACACCCTACTGATGTAGACTTGTAGTTCATTGCAGCCCCCGTAATCCGAGTCACTATATGCGTGAGCTCAAAATCATCATCATGAGGATACCACAACCCAAGTGTGGGTGTACCCTTCAGATAATGAAATATCCTTTTGACCCCATCAGATGGTTAACCTTAGGCTTAGCCTGATATCCAGAACATAAACATGTAGCATACATGATATCAGGTCTTGAGGCAATGAGATACATGAGGGATCCAATCATTCCTCGGTACATTGTGGCATCTACCAGATCTCTATTTTCGTCAGGTGCTATATCATGATTTGTAGCAAGTGGAGTCCCAGCAGCAGAAGCATTCTCCATGTCAAACCGACTGAGAATGTCTCCCACATACTTGGTCTGATGTAGAAAGATCCCATATGGTGTCTGATCCACCTGTAACCCGAGAAAGAATTTCATCTCCCCCATAGCACTCATCTCAAACTCTTTCTTCATAACTGCTTCAAACTCTTTGCATAATTCTTCGTTCTTTGAACCAAAGATTATGTCATCGACATAGATTTGTACTAGCAGTAGGTCTCCATCTTTTTCTTTGATGAACAGTGTGCAGTCAATGACTCCCCTGTGAAAGCCGTGTTTCACAAGATGAGTTGAGAGTTTCTCATACCAGGCCCTTGGAGCTTGATGAAGCCCGTATAAGGCCTTGTCGAGATTGTAAACTCTGTCCCGATGATAAGGATCTTCAAATCCCTCGGGTTGACTGACATACACTGTCTCTCGAATTTCCCCATGAAGGAATGCACTCTTCACATCTAATTCATAGACTTTAATCTTCATATGCGATGCATAGTCAAGGAAGATACGGATGGCTTCCATCCTTGCCACGGGTGCAAAAACTTCATTGTAGTCAATCCCCGCGATTTGGCGAAATCCCTGAACAACCAGTCGAGCCTTGTTCCTGATAATGCCCCCTTGGTCATCCTTCTTGCATTTCAAGACCCATTTGGTGCCAATGACCTTAGCACCTTTAGGTCTATCTACCAGAGTCCATACTCCTAACTTCTTAAACTAAAGAAGTTCTTCTTGCATGGAACTCACCATGCCTCATCGTTTAGTGCATCACTGACGTATTTTGGCTCAAACTGCGAGACAAAACACTGATAAGCACCATCATGAATGTATCCCTTTTCCATAACAGAGGCATAATCAGCTGAGTACAGCTAATTTCGGGTTTGTACTCCTGATTTGACATCCCCAATGACATTGTCTAAGGGATGATAGACATTTAGACATGATCCTGGAGTAGTAGGAACAGCTACCTCAAAGCCAAGATTATGAACATTTGGTTCTGCATCTGAGGTAGAAGGAGTTTGAGGTTTCGAAGTCGAAGGTGCATCATCGTTAGATGCTTGTGGACTTTCAGGAACTAGAACCTGTTCCTCCTGACTGTTCTGGTCATCTTCTTCAGCTTCATCTTCAGAGGAGGAGTCACTATTGTCGACTACTCCCCCTGATTGAGTAGATGATTCTCCCTATGAACTCGATGATGTTGAATCAAGAGATGGTGTATTCAAGATATTATACATCATTCGAGTAGCTAACTCATCATCAGAAGGAGAGATAGGGATGTTGAAGGACTTAAAGAATCCATCATAGTCGAAAAAGTAGGCGGGTCCTTTGCCAGTAGGTGGTGTGGTATATCTCTGAACATCAACATTACACCACACTTCTACTAGACTCGTTGAGTTGTTGTAAACTCTCTTGTTCGGTATGTTGTATCCTAGGAAGATTCCTTCATCAGCCTTCTCGCTGAATTTACCTTCTTGAGTCTTCTTTAGAAGTGTATATGGCGCGCCAAATGGTCCGAGATACTCCAGATTCGGTTTGCGTTGTTGTAGTAGCTCGTAACATGTCTTTCTGTGGTGCTTGACTATCAGAACTCGATTCAGTGTATAACATGCATTAGCCACTGCCTCATTCCAGAATTGGATAGGCAGTTTCGAGTCTGGCAGCATTATCCGTGCTGTCTCTATCAAGCTTCTGTTCTTTCTCTCAGCAACACCATTCATCTGAGGCGTGTAGGCAGATGTGAATGGTTGCACAATTCCCTTTTCCTTGCAGTAAGCCTCCATCCACTAATTCTTGAATTCAGTCCCGTTGTCTGAGCGTACCCGTCTCACCTTCAGCTTGTAGAGAGATTCCAGTGTGGTTACTAATTCTTTGAATGACTCAAATGTTCTGACTTGGACTTCAAAAACATTACCCATGAGAATCTTGAGTAGTCATCAGTAACCACATAACAGTACAGGTCACCTGCAATGCTCTTTGTACTGACTGGACAAAACAGATCCATGTGAAGTAGTTCAAGAGAAAGCTCCATAGAATGAACTTTCTTTTCCTTATGAGTCTTCTTCGTCTGTTTGCCTTTCTTGCATGCTACACAGAAATCAGAAAGTTGGAAATTTTTGACATTAACACCTCGCACTAGATCCTTCTGAATCAAGTGATTCATCTTCCGTTGATTTATGTGGCCCATTCTCCTGTGCCAGGAAATAGAGTCTTCTCAGTAGCTTTTGATAGGAAGCACTTGTTGGGTTTGCAAGAACATAAAACGTAGTTTAACCATTTAAACTTTCAGAAAACGCAGCGGATAATATTAGTTTTAATGCAATTTTGAAGGCTGAAATATATGTTCTTTAAGAGGCCATTAAGCATATGAAACAAACACATAAAACAAGGATCATATTATGTGAATAGACAAGCTATGAGAACATTAAAACATATAATATGACAGCCACAAGGGGCTGTTAAAACTACCTTTCTGCAGCCTTCAAAACCGAATGAAAGAAGGATGAGATGAAGATGATGATGATATTGTATATGCAGCCCTCAAAGAAGAGAACCTCAAGTTGTAGTACCCACAAGCTTGTTCCAAACACCTTGCTTTGTTAGGGAGCTTTACACCACAAGAACACCCTTAGAAGAGCAACCCAAATCCGCCAATACAACCAAGAAAAACGATTTTTCAGCTTGTTTCTGGCAGCTTCAAATCGAAATGTTGCTGTCTTCAAAGAGAGAATATGTTGCCTTTTTTTGTGTGTGTGAGAGAGAGTGTAGCAAGAAGAGGGTTGAGTGATAATGTGTCTTAACTCTTGCAAAGAACAAGAAGCAAGACATATCCCCTCAATGGCCCATAGGGGCGGCCGAAAACCCAACCAAAAAAGGGTTTCCCTCTCATTTTATCTTTTATAAAAAACTACACTTTCAAACATATTAAGTTACAAAATTAAATCATAGTTTAAATTTTATAACATAACATTCTTTTACTTGACATTATTTAACCAACTTAAATAATGTATCAAATAAATATCTCATGAACAAATTATCCAAATAATATTGTTCTTTCACAAAAGCAATATTTAGAAAACCAATTTACTAAATAGGTGTCAATATTTATTGTATGATCTTATCAACAAATAAATAATGGTTGGTGTTTGTATAGCTTGTTATTGGGTATAACCCGACTTGGATCATGACGTACTAACCACATCAATATTATATGTGTTTTGGGCATATGAAATCTTACAGCACTGAACTTCATGATCTGTTGTAGAAGCCGTTGAGAGATACAAAAATAAAGGTCTTTATATCTTGAAGCTGTCATCAGAACTTGGTCCTCCGGAATCACGTAGTCTTTCTTTAGGACGTAACATTTCTTCTTGTCAGATATGACTTTAAACCCTTTATCACAGATTTGGGAAACAGAAAGTAAGTTGTTTTGAAGTTGTTGAACGTAGTTCACCTTATCAAACTTAACTTTCTGATTTCCAACTTCTCCCTGAGCTGTGATATAGCCTCCCTTTTTTCTAGCAAACGAAACATGCCCTCCATTTATTTGCTTGACGTTTGATAAAAGAGCCCTGTTTCCTGTCATGTGCCTGGATGCTCCGCTGTCTACAATCCACATGTTGGTTTCAGCACTGTAGCGAACACCCTGCACATACAATGTAAAACATTAGTTTAGGTTAGGAACCCAAGCCTTTACTGGCTTGGGTTTCCCAGAGGCATCACACAGCATGAATTCAACCCACTGACCTTAGAGGGTGAGAGTAGCTCAAGTTCCTTCTTGTCATCACTATTAGACACAGAGGATGACTTCTCTTTCCATAAGCCAGATTTGTGCAATGCCTGTTTGTGATAAACAGTCGACTGGCTAATGGGTTGAACGTTAGGTTCACTAGTTCTTCTAGGTGGAGTTAAAGAAATCCTCTTAGAATACTTAGGTTTTGAATCCTGAAGTTCAATATTCTTCCTAGGTGTCTGATAGTAAGGACAAAAGGAAGCAATGTGTCCACACTCTCCACAGTTGTAGCACGACCTGCTATCAACTTTATGATTAAACTTTCTTTGTGGAGATGTGTGTGACACCCTAGTAACATCACTTAGTTTGGGTTTTAACTCTGTTTCTTTTGATGTTTTCTTCTATTAACAAAATCAATTGTTTTAACATTTTTAACATCTTTTTCCTTTTGGTTAACTGGTTTTTGACATGAAGCTTGTGAAAGATTAACTTTAGCAGTCCTTTTAGATTCAGATTTGACTTTGTTTGACTCGGACTTTATATTAACCTTTTCAAATTCTTTTCCAGATTAACACAAGGCATTTTACCCTTTGCCTTTGAAGTGGCCTCCTTTGTTTTGTTCCAGATTCAATTGATGAACATGAGGAATCTGGATCACTAACAAGAGGAGTAGACACCACATGATCCTTGATGGGGTTGTTATTTATTGGTCTACTCTTAGTGTTCATCAAGGTCTCAGGTGGTGGTGGAACCACTTTATAACCCAAACCCTCTCCGTTGTTTCTTTCTCTCACTAAGTGTTAGACAATGTGTGATGAACTTGTCCAACTGTGCAGTTTTTGCTTTAATGAGTTTACTTCTACTTCTAAAACTGCCTTTTGCTTCTTAGTGTCTTCTAGGGAGTTAAGATAGTACCTAATGTCATTAGCTTGGTTAAATGCAACTACTTCAGTTTCCCTAAGCTGTTTAGTCAAAAGGTCTATCTTTTCTTTGTAACTATGCTCATTTTGTTTTAAAACTCTATTAGCCTCAGTGCATAGTTGCAAATCCTTTACTAAGTTATCATTATGATCTAATAACCTAGCAAATTTCTCATCTATGCTATCTCTAAAAATATCACAATCAGAACAAGCATGATTTTTAAACAGTTGGTCAGTGGTACTTACCTGAGGAGGTTCAGAAGAGTTGGCAATCAACGCAGCATCAGATGTCTCTGGTTCTGGTGATTCTGTCTTTGTTGTTGAAATCCCTTCTTCAGGCTTGTAGCTGACCTCAGTTGCAGTTTTCTCTTCAATATTTGACATCGCTATCTCAACTGCAATATCTCCCTCACTCGCGGAATCATCATCTAAATCTTCTACACTGGCAATATTAGATTCCCCTGGAGAGACAAACCGAAAGCTCCAGTCCTGTCCTTCATCATCATGAGCAGTCAAGGCTTTTGGATCCTTGCTTGATGAAGTTAGAACTGCTAGCTTGCTTGTCTTGACGAGTGAAGGACGAGAATGGGTTCCCGTTCCCAGTCTTCTTTGGCTTCACACGTTCTCTCTTGAAGTGCCCCTTTTCTCTACAGTTAAAGCAGGTCAGTTTACTCTTGTCAAAGCTAAATGTGGTATCCTTGGTAGCAACCAAGTTCTGTCTGGTCTTTTTCACAAACTTCTTCGCCCTCCGGATAGCACTAGCTAAGGCCCACATAATATCCATCCTTTCCAGTTCAGTCTCATCAACCTGCTCATAGTCCTCATCTGCCAGATGGAAGTTTCCAATTTTTCCAGCAATGAGTCCATCATAGGAATGGACCACTACTGCCAAGAGATCCATGTGCTCTCGAGCTACTTCTACTGTCACGTTTCCAAGATTCTCAGTCTTCAGTCTGGTAGCATTTGCTTCGGATCCGATATATTGGGTACTAGAAGACCCTGACGTTTCTGATCCTGAAGGAGAGACTTGTGAAGGACCAAATGAGCTTGACACAAAAGCAGTCTGAAGAGGTGCTCCAGACGTCTTAACTTGAGAAATGGCATTGTACAAAGCTGGATTCTGAGTGTACGAAGACTTCTGAGCTTGATACTTCATCCTTAGTGCTTCTTCTCGCAACTTTAGTATCAAATCATTGATGTCCAACTTTGATAGCAATCCATTCTGTCTCAGATTTGACACAAAAGAAGCCCAACTTGCTAGCAACCCGTCAGTAAAACTTGACACTTTATCTTCCATGGTAGTTGTGACACCATGTGTGTGCAGCTCGCTCATCAAATGGTAGAATCTATCAATGACATCGTCTAAACTCTCTTTTCCCATCGATGAAAAGTTTTCAAATTCTTTCTTCAGTTCCTTAGCTTTAATTGCCTTCAACGAAGCATTCCCGTCATATTTTTTCCAGCTCATCCCATAACTTCTTGGCTTGTTTATTCTCTGAGAATTGGTGAAAAATGTCCTTAGGGATAGACTGTGTTAGCAATGCATATACTCTCTTTTCAGCATTATATTAACTTTCTGTGCATCAGTCATTCCTCCTAGAGTAAGTTTCACCCCATCTGCTCCCACCGGCATACAATACCCAATCTCGATAGATTCCCAAAAATTTGGATCCACTCCATTGAGGTAGATCTCAAAACATTGTTTCCAGTGGGGAAACTCATCTAACGTTAAGAGTTTTGGTGGTTTATTATGATTCCCCACCTCACTCTCAAGCAACAGTAGGTTCTGGATCCTTGAGTCCTTGCCGACAGTAAGCGGTGACATCTGATCTTCCATCTCGATTAACTTTTAAGTGTACTAAACAAACTGTCAAACTGGTGTGACTGGGTGATGCGAATGGGCTATCCGTGCGAATGAACTATGCGATTGGTTCAATCATGCGGCTGTACTAAACAATGGTTCAGTCATGCGAATGAAGTTGATGCGTATGAACACTGCGAACGGATGGTTCAGTCGTACGAATGGAGATGCGACTCAGTCCAATCGTGCGTCTGGTGTATGCAAATGAAGTCCAGTCGTGCGAATGGCTCACTCGTGCGACTGAAGCTGCTGTTTTGCGAAAATTTCTAGGTTAAACGTGTTTTAGCAGTAAAAATTTGAAATTTCGCAAACCCTAATCGCCTAAGGTCATAGAAACCAAAACTTGATGAGCAGGGAACGTCCAAGACAACTTTTGACATAAAAGATTTTGTTTTTTAGTGTAAAAACACAAACTTTTTATCAATCTTGATTGAATCACATGTAATCAAGAGCCAAAGCTCTAATACCACTTGTTAGGACCTGGTATTTGAACGAAATACCGAATGATTAACATGTAGACCAAACCAAATAGTTCGAAATCCTATTTGATTGGTGATCCAAGCAGTGAGAACGCACGTAGAATCAATAAAGTATTGAATCAAACGTTAAGAATCGATTAGGAATCGATCTACAGCGTTCTATGAACTTGGAGTATCAACTTGGAGGCTTCTGGACAGCTAGGGTACGTCTGGAGTCGAAATAGAATGAATGCTCACGTTTTTCCACGAATTGGGTTGTATTATAGGTTAGTATTGTTCATTCGTGCGACTGAACCATTAGTATGGTTCAGTCGTGCGATTAAACCATGCGGTTGATTCATCCGCACGACTGAGTGTTCAGTCGTGCGACTGAGTCAATATTATGCTACAATCATACGACTGATCCAGTCTCCTAGTTTAGTCGTGCGACTGAGTCGTTCGTATGAAGTTATTCATGCGTATGGTCCATTCGCATGGGCCATTCGCATGAGAACTTCATTTTGTTAAGTTTGAATGTATTAATTAATATAACATTATGTGTAACAATTCAAACAACCACAAACCTAATTAACCAATTCAACATCGACTCATTAATGAAATATTAAACATTATAAATAACAAACAACCAATATCATTTCATTAATCATTCCAAACATTACATCAGAATTAGACAAACAAGATCTATAACATTCATATCATGATCTAGGGACATACATGTATCAACATGAATGTCGTCTTCTCTTGTTCTTCTGGAGCAATAGGGATTTGAAAATATCTTGAGAATCCATCCAGGAAACAATAGATCATTTTTCCAGATAATCTCTCAAGCATTTGGTCAATGAAAGGAAGAGGGAAGTGATCTTTCCTTGTGGCATCATTGAGTTTGCGATAGTCTATGCAAACTCTTCATCCGGTAACCATACGAGTGGGAATAAGCTTATTCTTCTCATTAGTTACAACAGCCATTCCTCCTTTCTTTGGAACAACTTGGATGGGACTGACCCAAGGTGAATCAGAAATAGGGTAAATCAAACCGGCATCTAGCAGTTTAATTACTTCTTAGGTTGAATGACAGATTTAAAGTTCTCCTCTATCAATATTTTATGAGTGCAAAAGGATGGATTGATTCCCTTGATGTCCATGATTTTCCATGCAATTGCTCGTTTGTGTGCCTTGAGTACATTGAGCAACTTGTTCTTCTCATCAATTGATAAGGCGGATGAGATTATGATAGGAAGTTGAGTTGTGTTTTCAAGAAAAGCGTATTCGAGATGAGATGGAAGAACTACGCTAAGTTTCTAAAAGGTGTCTTGTCAAACAAAAAGAAACTGGAAGAGTTATCACATATAGTTTTAATGAGGAATGCTCCGTAGTTCTTCAAAACAAACTACCTCAAAAGATGATTGATCTAGGAAGTTTCACCATACCTTGCCTAATAGGAAATCTTTCTGCCAGTAACACGTTAGCTAATTTAGGTGCAAGCATTAACCTTATGCCTTATGCGGTTTTCGAAAAATTAAACTTAGGTGAACCTAGACCTACCCGTATGAGCATCCAGTTAGCTGACCGTTCTGTCAAATATCCGAGGGGCATCATTGAAAATCTCTTAGTTAAAATTGACAAATTCGTATTTCTCGTTGATTTTGTGATCCTTGACATGGATGAAGACAAAAAGGTTCCACTTATCCTAGGTCGACCTTTCTTAGCGATTGCTCGAGCCCTTATTGATGTTTGTACAGGCAAACTCACGCTTAGAGTAGACGAGGAGGAAGTAACTTTCGATATAGGCCGATCCATGAAACACCCTCAACATCATGATGACTCACTCTATTACGTTGATGCTTGCGATTCGATCATAAGTTGTCATTTGGAGAAAACTCTTCAAAATGAAGCTTTTAACACTCAACTAATAGAAGTCCAAATCACCGAACCCATCTGTGAGAACCAAACTATTCAAGAACCTGAAGTTGATGAAATAACACTTCATCATGAAGCATTTGAGATCATTGAGCAAGACCTAGAACCAAAAGCCAAACCTTCTATAGAAGACCTTCCAGTTTTGTGCTAAAGCCTCCACCAAGGACAGATTGATATGGAGTTCCTTGAACAACCCAAGGAATTTGCCATATCATGCCTCCATTCTTTGTTGTCTCAAACGACCTGGATATGGAGGTGGTGGAACATAATGTGGTGGTGGAATGTATTTCTTGGCTGGTTCTTCAATAACAACAGGTTGCTTTTGCTTATCACTCGCATTACTTGGAGTTTCAGTTTCTACCTCTTCAAGGATGGGTTGTAATACGGGTGCATCACCTTGAGTGGTTTTGCCACTCCTGGTGGTGATGGCTTTGACTTGAGCATTAGGGTTTGTTACAGTGTTGCTGGGCAAAGCTCCTTGAGGTCTTTCAGATAGCTATTGTGCTATTTGACCTACTTGGTGCTCTATGGTTTGCAATGATGCTTTGTTGCTTTTGATGTCAGCTTCGTTTCTTTGGAACTTCTCCTCATTTCTTCGATCAGATTTCCGGATGTACTCATCTGTGGCTTGTGTGGTTAACAACAACTGCTGCAATAAGTCTTCCATTGATGATGCTCCACGGTCTTGGTTACTACTGCTTGGACCTTGGTATGGTGATTTCTGTTGTTGGTAAGGTGGCCTTCGGTTGAATCTAGATGATTGTTGGTTACTACCAGCATCTTTGTAATTCGAGTTGCTTCTCCAATTTGAGTTGTCATTGTATGAGTTGTTTGGGCCTCCTACGTAGTTAACATCTTCAACCATCATAATGCCTTGCGGGCATTCGTTGGTCTTGTGTGAATTTCCACATGTGTTGCATCGTGTTGGAGTTTTTCTTAGCTCGCTTTGCAATTGTTTGAATTTTTTGGTTAGAGCTTCTAATTGGGCTGTAATTAGGGTTTTAGCGTCTACTTGATGAATACCTTTAGAACTAGGTTTGGGTCTTAAGGGATTGTAAGCAAAGCTCTTCTTAGCTGCCCTTTCTAAGGCTTGGTATGCTTCTGTTGGCGTGACACTTCCAAAATCTCCTCCCGCACTTTGGTCTACCGCTTGCTTGTGGGCTCCGCTGATTGCATCGTAGAAGGTTTGACACTGCGCCACAGATCAAGTCTGTGATGTGGGCATCTCCGAAGGATACTTTTATATCTCTCCCATGCTGCGTGTAATGATTCATCGTCGTCCTGGTGAAAACTTGTGATACTGCTTCTTAGTTTGGCAGTGTGATCGGGTGGAAAGTATTTCAAAAGGAATTGTTCAGCCATATCCGCCCATGTGGAGATGGAACCAGGCGGAAGTGAATCAAGCCAATTAATGGCTCGGCCTCGAAGTGAAAATGGAAAAAGTCTTAGTCAAATGGCGTCATCTGAACAGTTATTGATTTTGAAGGTTGCACAGATACGAAGGAATCGTGATATGTGAGCATTAGGATCTTCGTCTTGTAACCCATGGAACTGAACAGAGTTTGCTACTAGTTGGATAATACTAGACTTAATCTCAAAATTGTTGGCCGCTATTGTTGGTTGGACAACACTAGACTCATAGCCATCTATTGATGGTGTGGCATAGTGTGTCATCTTCATTTCCTTGTCTTGGTTAGCCATGTCTTCTTCTAATGGTTTATCTTCCAAAATTTCTTCTTCAATGACTTGTGCAGTTTGTTGTGATCTTTTGTGCAATCTTTGACGGAAAAGTCATTTGGTTCCGGAAGAGGCGGAACAAGTTCAGAATTAGACGAGTCGGACATACACTAACTTAATGAAGCATAAACTAAGTAAGGCTTAAAATGAATCAAGCAAAAGTAACTAATCTAACTAGGGCAAACTACCTAAAAATAAAAATGAAGTTTAAACAAAAATATATTAACAAGTTATATACAAGATAGTCAAAAATTTAGTTTCTCTTTCAAACTGCCGTGTGTCCCCGGCAACGGCGCCAAAAACTTGATAGGTGCAGATAGTATATATATTTTGATATATATTTATTGCACAAATTCAGTTTTAATTGGTTATTACTAATACTAAATCACACACACAAAAGGCAGTATACTTTTCGTGAGGTAATATAGTTTTGGTAAGAACCGAGTATCAATCCGTGGACACACCTAGCCTACTCAACAAACTTGATGTTTGACTATCAGATTTGGTTTTTGTTAAGGAAAATGATAATTGTATAGAAAGATTTTTAGGATTTAAAAATAAACAATAATAGAAAGACAGTAAACTAAGATTTGAAGCGTTTGGATTTAAAACCAGGGAATAAAAGTTATCATCCTAATTAGATTCCACTTATGTATCCATGATGAATTGATGGTGTGACTTAAAGATATGGATTAATGTAACTATGTTAATGTTTATAAAGATGAGCTGGCGTGATTTCTCGTCTATCCTGCTGCCGTAGTGACTTGATCCTGTCAGGCTGAGTTTTACTGCTCAGATCAAAGCCCTAGTAATGTAGGTAAATCTTTTGTGACCTATTTGACATATGATTTCTAAAAACATAACTTAATGTCAGAAAAAGAGTTGATCAGGTTCCTTCCTAACATACCATTCATTTTAGAAAACCGTAACAATTACTGAAATTTCCGAACAAATAAAAGGGAACACTTAAATGATCAGAAAGTTAAAGTGATATGATTTCTAATAACCATTTGTAGTTCATTAGCCATGGATTTATAATGAAGACCGGTTTCGGGAATGAAAGTTAATCATACGGTTTTTCAACTTTGTATGACGATCACAATCACAAACCATAAATTTATAACTTCGCGTTCAAATGTAGATGCTACCAATCAATAGTTTTCCAAGACCACCATAACATTAACATAATATTTATCACACCATTAGTTCATCACAATTACATAAGTTTCATCCGATTAGGATGATAAAAAGAGTTTAGCTCATAATGAGCTTGAACATAACAACAGATAACAAAGAAGATAGATATGTAATCATTGGTGAAATGGAACAATCAAACAGATAATCCACAATGGATGGCGTTTAGACGATTCTGAGCTTCTTCCAAATGTTGTATGCACCACCCGAGCCTCCAAATGATCTTGAAGTCTTGATTCCCGAGAGAGTTATGCAGAGTAACTCTCCCACCAAAGCTTGCCAAAAATGATGAACTTAGGCTTCTATTTATAGGCTTTCCAGAGTGGTTAAGCACGGCCCCATGCCTAAAAGGCACGGCTCGTGCTAGTACAATGCTTACGAAGTTGGTCGGCTCGTATGTGCAGGTTGTGTCGGGCACGGCCCCGTGCTAAATGGGGCACGACCCCATGTTGGTGGTGGGGCATGGCCCCGTGTCTACTTTTAGGGAACAATACTTTTTTTCATGTCAGATGTCCAAACACGGGGGTGTGTTAATTTACCACGGGGGTGTGTTTCTGGCAAAGCATGGGGGCGTGCTTAAAGAGGCATGGCCCCATGCTTGGACTCCAAAGCTCAGATTACTTTAATTTCTTGCTAAATATGCTTCTTTTGTCCAACTTGCCCTTTTAAACACCTGAAAACACAATTTAAGACTTTTAAGTACATTTTTATCATTTTAAGGAAGATATTAAGTAATAATTGATGTGCTTTTGATAGGATTTTTATGTATGATTTGGAGCACATCAGCTACCCTCAGGAATAATTTGATTATCATCGGCAATTACACATCCCTCGTGCACATTTGATGGCAACTTGTTGTTCGATTATACATATCATCATCTTGAATCAAACCGGGTAGCTAAACATTGATATATACTCGATTTCAGATGGGGAATAAAAGCCCCAAACTTAATTTGGTTGATAATATCATATTGATGTTCAATTTGGTTCAAGAAGAAACTAGGAATTTTGGGAAACTGAGGATTTGTTTAAGGCTTGTTTTTAAGAATTAAAAACCGATTCATATCGCGGCTGAGGCTATGGTTCACTGGTTAAGACTCTTGCACTTTCGGCATGGGTCCCGGGTTCAAACCCGGGCACCCTCATGTAATTTTTTTAAAGCCTTTTAAGCTTTAATTTAATTATGAAAAATTTGTAATAAATATAAAAATAATTTTATAAACTCCAAATGTTTTTAAAGTCATCTAAATATTTCTTATAATTTATTCTTGTAAAACATTTTAACAATTTATTATAAAAATTATTTACAAATGTTATAACAAAATATTTTTATAAAAGCTAGATTTTTATATAATACTTTAAGTTATTAAATTAATATCAGACCTTATGTTATCTTTGATTAAGGATTAAGGATTAATCATGATAATTATGGAACTCAAATATATTTTATAAATAAAATCACAAGGTAATTACAAAGGACCTAGTTCCTTAAAATAAATTACATAAATTTTATCAATGGTATTTTTATAAGAATTGATTAACTTTATAAAAATTCCCAAATTTTAATACCCTAGTTCGCGTTAAATCGTTAACCTTATTGTTAACCTAAATCTTATATATATATAATATATATATATATATATATATAATATATATATATATATATATAAATTTAGGTACCTTGTGAAGGATTACTTTGGAATGTCGCTTATTATTTAATTTAGTCATCACTTATATACTTATTAATCAAGTGAGTTTTCTTGCCCCTTTTTATATTATTTCACACCATTTTGGGGTGAAACATGTTACCTTATCAACTTACACTTGTAACCCTTTTGATACATGTAAAGCACTTGCAATTCATACTTTTATTTTGTCATGGTTATTTGTGTTATTGTAAGTCTTATATGAGATACATATTATTTTGACAATCATTAACTATTGCTAGTCTGGCGACGTCATAGATATATGGCCCTGACAAGCTATTTGGTGCTAAAGCCATGTATTACCGGCTCCTGATGACATATGCCTTATTCATCATGGGAACCAAGTTCACTTAGCCAATCGTATAAACTTGTAATCTTGTAATCAGTCGAGGTTTGATTATAGCTATATGTGTTCTATAAACTTGCATAACTCATAATCTTTAACCATTAATTGCTACATTTAACCTTTTGATATATTATGTATATTAAACCCTTGGAAACTTAATAACTTCATAGTTGACCTTTTATTTTTAACATGTTTTAGGAAATGCCCAAGTTTGAGGTCATCTTTTGAAGTTTACTTAAATCTAGGATTTGGACCTAGAATAATGAATAAAGAGCTTTGGATTATTTTTGTTTTATGTTTTATTTTTTTACATGTTGAGACTATGGTTGTATTTTCATTTGAAATTTATGATAATAATATTTACATTTAAAGATAGCATTATGTGGTTGTGAACAATCCTAACCCTCACATCTCAACGATTCCACCGTCAAGGTTGGGGTGTGACAGATTGGTATCAAAGCCCATAACTATAGGGATTTAGGTTATTAGAAATGGTGACCTAGACTATAGTTTATGCATGAACCTTATAGAATAATCTTGATATTCTTGTAAATATAAATTGTTGCATGCTACATGATGCTATCTAATTAGGGATGCCTTCTTATGTGCAACTTGATGCCTTAGCATAGGATTGCCTTGTGAATGATTAAACCTTGTTGCTTGTCTCCCCTAGACTTATCCTTGACTCTTTGATTCTCCCTGACAAATGAAACTTTGTAAACTTATTCTCGACGACAAGTGGGATCGTACACTTATTATCATGGGTTTTTTCCTTAGACTCTATGTCTAATCTATCAAAATCTCATAAAGGTTTTGATTTCATGAACCTAAGAAATTTATGTGGCACTTTTCCTGGCAAAAGGCCTTCGGGCTAAGGTAAGTATTTCGCATAAATCCTATGGGACTAGTTATGCTTACCTGGGGAGTTCTGGGATAAGTGATAAACTATGGTCAATATACACAAGTTTCCAAGGCAAATGGATCAATTTACCTTGGCGTGTCAATGTTTCCAAATGTAATGCGCTACCAAATGGAACCATTCAATGTGCCTTACAACTCTTGATTTTTCCTTGTTTAAATTATTGTCCTTTTTATCCATATTCCTATGGCTAAGTCACCATATCGACTTGCACCATCGAAAATGCAAGAACTCTCTAGTCAACTTCAAGAACTATCTGAGGTGGGTTTTATTCGTCCTAGCTCTTCGCCTTGGAGTGCACCTATTATGTTTGTGAAGAAGAAAGATGGATCGTTTGGTATGTGTATCGTCTATCGTGAACTTAACAAGATTACCATCAAGAACCGCTATCCTCTTCCTCGTATCGATGACTTATTTGATTAACTTCAAGGAGCTGCCATATTTTCGAAGATTGATCTGCGTTCTGGTTATCATCAATTACGAGTCCACGACGATAATATCCCAAAAACTGCATTTCGTACTCGTTATGGGCACTATGAGTTAATGGTTATGCCTTTGGTTTAGCAAATGCTCCTGCTGTTTTCATGGATCTCATGAATCGAGTATGTAAGCCTTGTCTACACAAGTTTGTGATCATCTTCATTGATGACATACTTATCTATTTCAAGTCCCACACCAATCATGAGCTACATTTGCGACTAGTTCTTGAGTTGTTAAAGAAAGAACAATAGTACACGAAGTTCTCGAAATGAATTTTGACTCGAGGAAGTTCAATTTCTAGGTGGTGAATAGCCAAGGAATTCACATTAACCCTGCAAAGGTGGAAGCTATGAAGAATTGGTGTGTTCCTACAACTCCAACCGAAGTTCGTTCTTTCCTTGGTCGTGCTGGTTATTACTCGTGATTTATTGCCAACTTTTCAAGAATCGCGAAGCCACTTACTTCTTTGACTCAAAAGAACAAACCATTTGAGTGGGGGTCTGAACAAGTTGTGCAATGCTCCTATCTTGACCCTACCCGGTGGAAACGATGATTTCACCGTGTATTGTGATGCATCTAAACAAGGCCTTGGTTGTGTTCTCATGCAACGAGGAAAGGTCATAGCCTATGCATCGAGACAATTGAAAGTTCATGAGGTGAATTACATAACATACGATCTCGAGCTTGGTGCTGTTGTTTTTGCTTTGAAGATTTGGAGACATTGCCTTTATGGTACACAACGCATAGTCTACACTGATCATAAAAGCCTTCAACATGTTTTTAATCAAAAAGATCTCAATATGAGACAACGACGTTGGGTGGAGTTGATTAGTGATTACGACTATGACATTCATTACCATCTTGGTAAAGCAAATGTTGTAGCCGATGCACTAAGCCGAAAACTTCATAACAAGACGATCTCGTTCCAAGAAATTCACGACCGACGTCAATGGTTTGACACTTTGGGAGAGTTTGATATCAAGATTCGTCTAGATGTCAATGAGACTACCGTATGCTACAAAACTTGAGGATAAAAAGTGACATCGAGTCTAGTATCCTAGAGGCTCAGCAAGCGGTTCAACAAGAAGGAAGAATGAGGGATGAATTGGAGCATAACCTTCTAGCTCGATTAGAAACGAAACCCAATGGGTTGATGTACTTCACGAATCGAATTTGGATTCCAAATCATGATAATCTTCGTACCTTTATAATAAACGAAGCTCCTTAAACTCGTTATTCTATTCATCCTGGCTCTGATAAGATGTACATAGACATGCGTGGTCAATATTGGTAGCCTAGAATGAAGAAAGTGTAGATACATGATCTTCCTAGTTTATGTGCTTAAATGTAAAAGTCATTCATGTCTTACATATGTGTAATGGGATGATGTAATGAAGTATGATATATGCCTTGATGTTTATTTATCTTTAATTCATATGTATGAACTTTTTATATAGGTTTGAGATTGTTGTACGCAATTCTAAGTCAATAATGATTGAGAATTGTGTTCAACCTAGTCGGGTGGTTATTCATTCTAATAGACCATACTTATGGACCATGCGCATGAATATATCATGCTTATGGACCAATCACACGACTGAACCAGGAGACTGGATCAGTCGTATGATTAAGATATAAGATTGACTCAGTCGCACGACTGAACCTTCAGTCGTGCGTATGAATCAATCGCATGAGTCAGTCGCATGACTGAACCATGCTAATGGTTCAGTCGTACGAATGAAAACTACAAACCTATAAATACCACTTAATTCATGGAAAATAAAACACTTTGAGAGATACTTCGAATATACATAAACCCTAGTTGTCCAGAGCGTCCAAGATAGCCAATCCAACTTCATAGTCGATCTTGATCGATCCTACTCATTCTTAACGTTTAGTTCATTGTTATATCGATCGGGTTATCGTTCTCACTGGTTGGATCACCAATCAAAGAGGATTCCACATTATTTGATCTGGTTTAACATAGAATCCATTAGTACCATACGTACATGGTCCTAACAAGTGGTATCAGAGCTTTGGCTCGTGATTTTGCGTTGGATTCGATTAGTTTTGGTGTTAAAAACTATGTTTTAAATCAAAAGAGTCACCACTTTGCTTCAAAAGGCGTTTTTTAAGTTTGGTTGCATTAAAGTCATATTTTTTCATTATAAGACAGATTAGGGTTCGTGGGAAACTCGTATCTTGTGTCAAAGTGTCAAAATATTCGATTTTACAAACACAATAGCCTTCAGTTGCACGATTGGTTCATTCGTACGATTGAACTCAATTGTATACTCCATCTACATGACTGAACTCAGTCGTATCCCTCATTTACACGACTGAACAACTCTAGTCGTTTGATTCAATCGTCTTGTGTATAGCACGACTGAATCCAATCACACGATTGAATTCATTCGCATTCTTCATTCACACGAGTGATCCATACTCATAGCCCATTCGCACGACGAGTGAAAACTCTATTCTAAAAGTATAAAGTTTAAAGTAATGGAAGACCAATTTGCTGCGTTTACTGCCGGAAAGGACTCCCGCATCCAGAATCTTCTACTTCTGGAGAATGAGATTTGCAATCATAATAAACCGCCAAAGCTGTTAACATAGATGAATATCCATATTGGAAACAACGGTTTGAAATATTTTTAAATGGAGTTAACCCAAATCTTTGGACATCCATTGAGACTGGTTATACGGTACCATTCAGTGCTAATGGAGTCAAGTTGACTTTGGGAGGAATGAGTGAAGCTCAGAAGATTCTGTTCAATGATGAAAAGAAAGTATATGCCTTGTTGACTTAGTCAATACCTAAGAACATTTTTCATTAGTTCTCTGAAAACAAGCAGGTTAAAAAGTTATAGGAGGCATTAGAGAAGAGATATGATAGAAATGCAACTCTCAAAGCACTGAAGGCTGAAGCTCTCAAAAAGGAATTTGATAATTTCTCTTAGATAGGGAATAAGAGCTTGGATGATATGATTGATAGATTCTATCATCTGATGAGTGAGTTGCACACTCATGGTGTGACAACATCTATAGAAGATAAAGATTCAAGCTTTGCTCATGGTTTGCCTGATACATGGGATTCATTTGTGTCTAATCTAAGACAAAACGACATTCTTGCGACGTTAGACATAAATGATGTCATCTTGAAGTTAAGGGAGGAAGAACTGCAAATGAAATACAAGTTGAAGAATGGATCCCATATTCAGAATCCTTCACTTTACAACTCAGTTCCCACTCCAGCTGTTTCAGGAGCACCGTTACAAACATCATTCGTGTCTAGCTCATCTACTCCTTCCTAAACCACTACATCAGGAACCAAAACATGAGGGACATCTGGAACCCAATGTATAGTTCCTAAGGCAAATACTACAAGGTTGAAGACTGCGAATCTCGATAATGTCACAGTGGAAGTGGCTAAGGAGCACATGGATCTTCTAGTGGCTGTTGTACAATCTTATGATGGTTTAGTTGCCGGTAAGATTGGAAATTGTCATCTTGTAGATGAGCATTACGAGCAAGTTGATGAAAATGAGCAAGAAAGAATGGACATAATGTGAGCCTTGGCGAGTGCAATCAGAAGAGCAAAGAAGTTTGTCAAAAAACGAGGCAAAATCTAGTTGCCACTAAAGATACGACTTTTGGTTTTAACAAAACCAAAGTCACATGTCTCAACTGTGGTGAAAAAGGGCACTTTAAACGTGAATGTGTAAAGCCAAGAAAAACTGGAAATGGTAACCCATTTCCTACTTTCAACCATCAAGACAAAGACATGATTGGAACTACTTCTTCGAGTAAAGAGACAAAGGCTCTGACTACTCAAGATGATGAAGGGCAAGACTGGTCCTTCCGATTTGTTCTCCTGGGGAACCAAATATTGCCTTTGTTGATACATTGGATGATGGATTTGCTAGTGAAGCTAAGATCATAGCTAAGCAAGCGATGTCAAATACTAAAGACGCTATGAATGTTGTGAATCAGTTGGTTGAGGAAGAGCTCAGAGCAACAAACTCAGAATCTCCGGTCAACGAAGAGTCTGATATAGCTTTGATGGTTGATTCGTCTGATTCCTTACAAGTAAGTTCTAAAAACCATTTATTTGAAAAACATGCTTGTACTGAATGTGAAAAATTTAGAGAAAGCATTGATCTAAAATTTGAAAGGTTATTAGAACACAATGACAATTTAGTAAACGATTTACAACTCTGTATTGAGGCTAATCGTATTTTAAAACAAAATGAGTGCAGCTTCAAAGAAAAAATAGAACTTTTGGGAAAACAACTAAGGGAAACCGAGGTTGTTGCATTAATCAAGAAAATGACATAAAGTTTTATTTAAATTCTTCGGAAGAAACAAAAATAGAAATAGCAGTTTTAGAAGATGAAGTTGAATCTTTAAAACAAAAACTGCATAGTTTGGCTAGTTCTTCTCACATAGTTCAATACTTAGTGAAAGAATGAAATAATGGGGAAGGTCTGGGTTATAAAGTAGTTCCACCACCACATGCAATCATTTTGAACACTAAATGTAGACGAATCAATAATAACCCAGTAAAAGATCATGTGGTGTTCACTCCTTTGGTTAGTGATCCTGATTCCACAGGAAAACCTGTGAAAAACATCACTAAACAGAAGAAATCTACTTTGAAATCAATAAAGAAGATGCCTATTGAAAATTTGGATGATCAAATTGAAAAGGTTAATTTAAGGTTAGGTTCACACATGTCTACTTCTAAACCCAAAATGACTAATTCAGTTAACCAAAAACGTTTTATTAATCAAAGTCCAAATAAACTAAAAGTTAAAGATGTTCAAAATGTTAAAACAATTAATTTTGTTAAGAAACTCAAACATGTAAAAGAGAAGTGACAAAACCCAACTAGACACACCTCACACCCTTACCAAACTCAACACCACATAAAATTTTTCTTCAATCTGTAGAAGGGAGATCATGCTACAGTTGTGGAAAATGAGGACATATCTCTCCTAATTGTCCTTATTATCAGAGACCCAGAAAGAAAATTGAACTTTATGATGCAAAACCAAGTTTTTCTAAAATGAGATCTAATACTCCACCTAAGAGTATTACTGAACCTAAAGTTCAAACCATAACCTAGTCGTCTGTTTACCACAAACAGGCCTTACACAAAACTGGCTTATGGAAGATAAAATCAAGTAATATGTCTAATAGTGAGGAAAATAAGAAGAAAGATATGCCCTCATCTTCTAAAGGACAGTGGGTTGAGTTCATGATGTGTGATTCTTTTGGGTCACCCAAGCCAGTTAAGGCTTGTGTCCAAAATCCGAACTGATAAATTTTCTTTGAATGTGCAGGGTGTCCGCTATAGCGCTATCACAAATACCTAGATTATTGATAGTGGGGTGTCCAGGCACATGACCGGGAATTTATCTCTCTTTTTATTGCCAAACAAATTAAAGGGGGGTATGTATCATTTGCTGGGAATAAAGGAGGTTACATCACCGCTCAAGGTGAAGTGGGAAAGAGAAAGTGAAGTTTGACAAGGTCAACTATGTTCAACAACTACAGAACAACTTGCTTTCAGTCTCCCAGATCTGTGATAAAGGATTCAAAGTTGTGTTTGACAACAAGAAGTGCTACATGTTGAAGAAGGATTATGTTATCCAGGAGGATAAGGTTCTAATGTCAGCTTCAAGATGTAATGATCTATATGTCTTGGATCTATCAAAAGCCTCCACAACTGAGACCACTATCCAATGCTTCTTATCAAAGGCAACAGAGAGGGATTCAGTATCCTGGCATAGGTGAATGGGACACATTAATCCTAGAAAGATGAATCATCTGGTATAGAATGATTTAGTGAATGGAGTAACTATCAAGAATTTCTAGCTTACGGATTTTTCATAGCATGTAAGAAAGAGAAACGGACCAAGAAGTCTCACAAGGCTAAGAAAGTTAATTCTATCGATATTCCTCTCGAGCTTCTACACATGGATCAGTTTGGCCCGGTAAGCACAAAGAGTATTACTGGAGATCTATACTGCCTTGTAGTAACTGATGATAATTCAAGATTTTCTTGGGTGATGTTTCTGAAATCCAAGTCAGAGACTTTTGAATCATTCAAACATCTAGTAACTACTTTGGAATCACTCTACAAGCTGAAAGTAAGGCAGATTCGATTAGACAATAGAACAGAGTTCAAAAATTAGTGGATGGAGGCATTCTGTAGAGAGAAAGGAATTGTACATCAATTTACGTCTACCTACACTCCACAGATGAATGGGTTGCAGAAAGAAAGAATCATCGCTTGATAGAGACATCAAGAACAATGTTAGCCAACTCTAAACAGCCTATTCAATTTTGGAACGAGGCAGTGGCGAATGCATGCTACGCTCTCAATCGAGTCCTGGTGATCAAACGTCATGGTAAAACATGTTATGAACTGCTCCAGCAACGTAAACCAATTTTGGAGTATCTCGAACCATTTGGTGCACCGTGCATGTTGTTAAAGAAAACTCAGACTGGGAATTTTAGTGAGAAGGCAGAAGAAGGTATCTTTCTCGGATACAGTATACTGGACAAGAGAGTTTATAACAACTCAACGGGTCAGGTAGAAGTGTGGTGCAATGTTGATGTTCAAAGATACACCACCCCCCTACTGGAAAAGGACCTTCCTTCTTCTTTGACTATGATGGATTTTTAAGTCCTTCAACTTACCTCCCTCTCATCCTTATGATGAGTTATCTGCTACAATGATGTACGACGTTCTGAACACTCCTCCACAAGACTCGACACCATTGGTTCCATTAGACGATTCTTCTAGTCCTTCAGGGGGAGAGCTTGAAGTAAGTCACTCCTCCTCTGATGATGAAGCAGTTGAGACTGCAAATATGGACCAGGAGGACCAGGTTCCTACTAATGAAAGTACACAAGCATCAGATCTTGATGCCTTTGACACTTCTGAACCTCATACTCCAACAGCTACAGATACTGAACCTGGAATTCAAAATCTGGATACTGAGGTAGACGTTCCCACCACTCCCGGATCACAAATTAATGTGTATCATCCCTTGGACAACATCATTGGGGATCTTCTATCGGGAGTGCAGACACGGAATCAGATATACTCAGCTGATTATGCCTCAATCATGGAAAAAGGATATCTTCATGATGGTGCTTATCGATGTGTTGTGTCTCAATATGAGCCAAAATATTTAAGTGAAGCCTTAAACTATGGGGCATGGGTTAGTGCTATGCAAGAAGAACTCCTACGGTTCAAGAAGTTAGGAGTATGGACCCTTGTGGATAGACCAAAAAGTGCTAAGGTGATTGGCGCTAAATGGGTGCTGAAGTGTAAGAAAGATGACCAAGGGGTTATAATTAAAAATAAGGCTCGGCTTGTGGTTCAAGGGTTTCGACAAGTCGAAGGCATACACAAAAATGACGTAATTGCACCTGTGGCACAGATGGAAGCAATTCAAATCTTTCTAGCCTATGCATCCTACATTAAGATTAAAGTTTATCAATGGATGTGAAAAGGGCACTTGTTCATGGTGAAATTCGTGAAACAGTATACGTTAGTCAACTGGAAGGATTTGAGGATCTGTATCATCAGGATAGAGTTTACAAACTGGACAAGGCTCTTTACGGGCTCCATCAAGCCCCTATAGCCTGGTATGAGAAATCTCAACTCATCTAGTGAAACATGGTTTTCGCAAAGGAGATATTGACTGCACGTTATTCATCAAAGAAAAGGATGGTGATTTAATACTTGTACAGATATATGTGGATGACAGAATCTTCAGTTCCAAAAATGAAGAATTATGTAAAGAATTCGAATCTGTAATGAAATCAGAGTTTGAGATGAGTGCCATGGGGGAGATGAAGTTCTTTCTTGGATTAGAGGTGGATCAGACACCAAAAGGAATCTTCCTGCATTAGTCCAAATATGTAGGAGATATCCTCAGTCGATTCGACATGGAGAATGCTACGGCTGCTGGAACTCCACTTGCCATGAACCATGACGTGGCACCCGACGGAAATGGTGATCTGGTGGATGCCACCATGTATAGAGGAATGATTGGATCTCTAATGTACCTCATAGCCTCTCGTCCTGATTATATGATGCCACATGTCTTTGTTCTAGATATCAAGCAAAACCAAAAGTAAATCATCTCATTGGAGTTAAAATGATTTTTCGTTATCTGAAGAGTACTCCAACACTCGGGTTGTGGTATCCTCATGATGATGACTTTGACCTTACATGGTATAGTGACTTGGACTATGGTGGTTTCAAGATGAATTACAAGTCAAAATCTATGGGATGTCAGTTCTTTGGAAGAGGGTTAGTCACCTGCCAGTGTAAGAAGCAGACATTAGTTACTTTGTCAACATGTGAAGCTGAATATGTTGTTGTTGCAGGTTGTTATTCACAAATCATTTGGATTCAACAGCAAATGCATGACTACGGTTTGCAATTTTCTAACACCCCTATCTTTGTTGATAATTTTGATGCAATTGCTGTCACCAAAAATCCAGTCCAACACCCGAAATCACAAACACATCGGTATTAAATATCACTTTATACGTGACTATTTTGAAAATCAATTAATCGATGTTGTTAAAATTAATATGGATTTTCAACGCGTTGACCTCTACTCAAAAGCATTTGATAAACCTCAGTTTTTATATCTTTTAGAGGTTAATGGCGTGAAAAAGAAAAGTGATGTGATTCAAGAAGAAGAAATTTCTTTGTCCAACAAGTATTTTCTTAGTTTATTATTTATTTTCTTTGATTTTATTTTTCTGTCTATTAAAATCCAAAAACAAAAAGATTTTCGGTTTTAGAATTTTAGGGAGAGAATAGTTTAGTTTAGTATTTACTTAGTTGTAGTATTTGTTTACTTAAAAAACAAAGGGGGAGGCCAGATTAGCTGAAAAAAATAAAATCAAATCTGTGATTTTGATTCAAAGTTTATGGAAAATCATAGTACACAGGAAACAAATTGTTTGGGACTTCAAAAGGATTTAAATGATCAACATGTTGAATTCAAATTACAAGTCTGAGAAGGCTAAGCACAACAAAAGGAAAATGATAGTAAAACTAGTTTGCTACTGAGGTAACATAGAGAAAGTAGACCTAAAGGTTGCTAGTTCATTATATTATGTGTCGGTAGATTCAACATAATAGATGAGTAGACTTCATTGGTGAATTAAATTCAAACTAATTTGTTCAACTTGTTGTGGGTTCTCATCTTATCCATGGTTAACACAATCAACGAATTTCCAATAAGGGGTGACGAGTAAAATAAACACCACAAATGTGTGTGGATGACCATAAAAATGAGCAAAGCACATGGAAAAACTGGTAAGAGCAATCAAGCTAATGACTAATGTTGTTGGTGCGTTATGTGCAAAAGAAAAAGAAATGCTCTAACAAGAAGATAGGTGTGTGCCTCTCTGCTATGCGGTGGCACTGACTTGAGGATAGGCATAACCTAAATATTCTAGAATTCATTGTTGTTACGCCTCTCTGCTGCGCGATGGCACTGACCTGAGGCTTGACATGTCTTTGAAAGCTCTTAGAATAGTTTTTTCTTGTCAAATACCCGTAGACCGCTCAAAAATCTCCTGAGGAATGTTGATTACTATAAGTGTGGGATCCACAAATGCTTGTTGAAATAATTAAACCTAACTCATCACCAATGTGCGTCAATAATCTGTGCATGAATTTAAGTGGACAAATATACTGACAATCATTGTGGCTGCAACTCTTGACAGTCAAAATCATTATGTGTATCTTATTGCTCTGGTATGATTTCTTGAAAGTGCTATTGACTCTCAGACAAAACACGAATCTAGCATCAAAGTGCATATTAAAAAGGGTCCCAAATGATTATCATATACCTGTATGATTCTATAATGAATCTTTCCAGAAATGATCAAATTAACTTGAAACTATTCTGCTTAAGATGTAAAATCGGTTAGATGTATTCTAAAAGGTTTCCATCCTTCTTAATCCCAAAACCACAAAAAATATGTCTTGTTTCTTTTAAATTTCAAAGTTATTTTCTATTTTCTAGTTTTTTGTTGCGTAGATGTCGGACTATACAACTAGATGAAATGTATGAAACACTCACTAAAAGGGGTCACGTCTGAGGTGACCAATCAGTTCTAAACTAAAAGGATCACGTCTAAGGTGATCAAATGATATTAAATTAAAAGGGTCATGTCTGAGATGATCATAGGTGATAATGGTATATATTAAAAGTTACAATTTAAGTGTTTGAAAGTGTATGAGGTCAAGCTCATAAGTATGAGCCAATCGCACCATTGATTCATAAGTATGAGCCAATCGCATGATTGAATCATAAGAATGAGCCAATCGCACGTTTGAACCATAAGTATGAGCCAGTCGCACGATTTGACCATGAGTATGGGACAACCATGCCATTGGACCACAAGACTGAACCAATTGTACGAATGGATGAAGGAGTATAAGCTAGTCGCACGACTGAACCCCAGTCGCAAGAATGAAGAATGCGTATGGGTCCAATCACACGACTGAAATTTAAGACAATATAAATAAAGGGGTCAGTCAGTTGTAACCCTTACCACCCTTCAAAATTCTCTGAAACCGCCCATACACATACATACTCTGCAAAATTGTTGATCATTGTGATTACTCTTATTTGTGATACTAACTGATTTACTACTCATCTATAGGTACTTTGCAACTGACATTGGCCAAAATGAATGTCTTAATCACACCATTAAGGACCAATAATGCTAAAACCTAGAACCGAGACTAAATTTTAAGAATAGACCACTTAAATGAACACTAATGTTGATTTAAATGAAACTAAGTGCTATTTCGAGTCCCTGCAGTCCAAATGACTATAAACGCGAAGTATAATGTCATGTTTTTGACAAAGATTCAAATCCATGGTGTTCAACAGTGAAGGATGCGAATGGACATGCTAATGAACTTCAGTCGCACGATTGAGCGGGGCGTATGACTCAATCGCACAAATGAATCATGCATATGGGTTCAGTCACATGACTAATGGCATAACATACGACTAAGCTCAGACGCGGGCTCAATCGTATGACTGAACTCAATTGTACGACTAAAACTCAGTCGTATGGTTCAATCGCACAATTGAACCAGTCTAATAAAAACAATTTAAGTTCCAACTGTCATCTCTTATGCACAAATCTAATGTAGATGTTCCTTGTGTTGCAGCATATGGCTGATAGATGGAAAATGAGAACCAAGCACAACATATGTGCTCATCTCGACGCTACTTCACGGAATGCCTCTGAGTTCATGGGGATTATTGCCTTCCTACGTAGATCGAGGATCTACAAGGCCATCTCTGCTCCATGCACACCATACCGATCTATACAGTAGGCCTTTTAGGATGGTGCCTCGGTTGATAGGTCCATTGCGCCCCACTGCATTCAGAGCTCCATCTTCGAACAATTGATTAAGACTACCAAAGATGATCTGAGGCGAGTCTTGGATCTAGGTGAGGATGGTGCCTACCCAACCAAGCTGCATCCCCTGACTGTTCGAGGATGCTTTCTAAGGATAAAGTACGCTAGGGACATCTATGCAGATGTGCTCAACAAGAGCAACATGTGCCCCTAGTTCAAGTACTTGGCTCATGTTATCCTAAAGTGCATAACTTCAAGGCGGAGAGGATATGATGAAATGTCAGACCAAATCCAGAATGCATACGTTGCACTGGTACTGAACCACCTGTTCAGTTTTTCTCGCATGCTCTTCTCCTATCTGATCGAGAACCTTGAAGCCAAAGGCAAGGAAGGCTTTTGTATGTATCCACGTTTCTTATAGATGATCATAGATAAGAAGCTTCCTATGCTGCCAAAACAGAGAGAATGCAGTGGTGCTTGAGGTGATGGATGATACCACCTTAGGCAGGATGAAAGTATACAGGGGGAAGCAGGTGAAGCCCCAGGTCAGGAGATTGTTTGGGCATCTGGCCAATGAAGACTACGTGGCACCTGCTCGCAAGAAATGGCATCACGATGATAGTGATTCTGATGTTGAGCCTATTGTGGTACCCATCGATGAAGACGACGACGATGATGATGATCAAAATGATGGTCAAGGTGGTGGAGATACTAGTCCCAGTCAATCAAGGGCCACTGAAACTTCTACAATATCTCCACCATCTTCATAAGGTACCTCTGATGCCTCAGGTGGATCTGAGAAGGCTGCCTTCCATCAAGACTTCCTACTTGATGAAGAGGAAGAATCTGATGATAAGCCTCCGCTCAGGGAAGTTGTAGCCAGGTTGTGGCTACCAAAAACGGGGAAAGAGTCGGTTGGTGGACGCCTAGCTGGTACTACAGGTGATGATCCTGAGGCCACTGATCCCACTTACACACCTAACCGGCCTATCAGCTCAGTTGAGCTCCTTTTACCAAAGGCTCATGGAAGAAAAGGATGGCCCAACCCCACATCAAAAAGAGCAAGAGACAGAGGATCACCCTAATCACTACAGCCACCACCACTACCACATCCAGCCCACTACCACACCCACCACCACTACCACAGCCACTACCACCACAACACCCTCTCCCGCTCCCACAGCCACTAACACTCCCTCCACCACTCATACAGCTTCCTCCACCACACCCATAATACCCAACACAATTCCACCACAATCCACTTCCATTCCTCCTCCCATCTTCACCACATCCACCACCACAACCACCACTCAACAAGCGGTACATCCACCCAATCCCCAATGACACATGGCTCCACTCTACCTACTATCGGGTTAGAGGAATAGCTGGCAAGCCTAAACCGCATTGTGTTAAAGTTGATCACAACTGATGATCTGAGAGCTACTCAGATAAACCAGCTGATGGCAGTAAATGCAGCTGAAGCCAAGCAAATAGCTCAGCTCAGTAAGAAGAATGCAATGTATGAGAGAGATTTAGGCCGAGCCCACCATGCACTAAAGAGTCAATACAAGTTGGTGTTGGCATCAGTGAAAAGGATTGAGGGACTGGAGAAAAAGAACAAGAAGATTATGCTAAGGCTAAAGGGATCTAAGGGTGAGCCTTTAAAGATTAAAGATGGTGATGATGAGGATGATGAAGATGAGCTCACTAAAGATGGATCTGAAGAAGAAGATGATGATGATGATGAGGAAGCAGGACCGAGTGGGAAGGACAAAAAGGATGATAAAGATGATGATGATGAGCAAGAAGGTGATAGTGCTACATCAGCCTAAAATCCATCAGCAAAGGAGAGGCGCACCAAGCGAAATCAGGATCAAAGAGCCTCCTGTTAGCTCCTCAAGCTGAAGAGACACCCGATCAAGGCAAAAGTAATGATTAGAAGTTTATATATTTGAAACTTTTGTAGTTGAATGGTGTACATTAATGTAATTAATGATTATTTATGTTTTAATGTCTTGATTAATGATTTATGTGTCATGTGTTGAATGTTTAATCAACAGATGAAGCTCAACAGCCAGATGAATATGATGTCATCCCCCTTCGGCAAATCAAGACTCAACTTACTATGATTCTTGATTTGCAAGGGATCGTAAGACGATCTGTGAGCTACACTCCTGAGGAAGGAGAGATCATCCACAACCTCACCGATGAGCAGCTAGTTAATAAGTTCCGACTAAATCCAGATGAACTGATCAAAGATGCTCCCGAAGTAAATGTTCTAAGTGATGAGGAGCTACAGGATGTCGATGGAATAGAGATTGAAGATGTGACGAGGGTAATGTTATCCCCAACTTGGGTGAAACTTTTGGCAGTGCTACCTTTGATAAGCTGAACGAGATGGAGAAAGAAAAGGAGAAAGATAAAAGTCAAGCCCAAGATTCTGATGCGAATGTTGATCTTAAGAAAGCTAAATGGGCCGCTTATTTTGATGAGATGAAAGCTCAGCGCGCACCTACAAAGCAGAATGCCTACACCAAACTGTACAGAGTCAAGAAACATCAGAAAGTGTCTGGAAAAATCGCGTGGGCTTATTTTGAAGACTTAAATGTTTATGCTGTAAAGAGAGAGAAGGGGATTGAGTACTTCAGATATCCACATGATCTTAAGACTCTTCCTGGTTTTGAGCTTAATAGATTGGCTAATTAGATCTTTTGTATGCCAACTCGAGGAAGATGTCAGGATGGTTTAAGACAGCTCTGAAGAAAGAATACCACACCAGATGGATCAACTTTAAGCCTCAACAACCTAAACATTTTATTCATAAGACTGAAGTTGATCCTATCTCTAGAAGACCAAAGGTAGTGTTGAAGTGGAGTTCCCCATGCACAATGTCTAAGATTCCTCTAAGGGAGATGCCTCAAGACTTCACTCCATACTTCAAATGGTAGTATTATGATTGGAGGACGGGAGAAGCGGTCATAGTGTTGAACAAAGAAGGGAAGATAGAGAAGTACACTCTATACAAGTGGCCCAATATGGCTTACCAACTTGTCTGTTGAAGATGTTTACACTCTATACAAGTGGCCACTATTCTATGACATGCAAGACATTGTACAAGCTCTACAGTTCTAACATGTTATACGACTCTGCTTCGCGTTTGAGATACACGCGGGAGTCACCAGAGAAGAGAAGTACAAGAAGTTTCAAGAGCATAGAAGAATGTTAGACAATAGGATAAACTAGGTCCAAGGGGGAGTTTGTAGATACATGATGTTCCTAGTTTATGGGCTTAAATGTAAAAGTCATTCATGTCTTACATATATGTAACGGGATGATGTAATTAAGTATGATATATGCCTTGATGTTTATATATGTTTGATTCATATGTATGAACTTTTATATAGGTTTAAGGTTATTATACACAATTCTAAGTCAATAATGATTGAGAATTGTGTTCAACCTAGTAGGGTGATTATTCATGCTAATAGACCATACTTATGGACCATACATATGAATATATCATGCTTATGGACTAGTCGCACGACTGAACCAGGAGACTGGATCAGTCGTATGATTGAGACATAAGATTGACTCAGTCGCACGACTGAACCTTCAGTGTGCGTATGAATCAATCGCACGAGTCAATCGCACGACTGAACCATGCTAATGGTTCAGTCGTACGAATGAAAACTCAAACCTATAATTACCACTTAATTCGTGGAAAAACAAAACACTTTGAGAGATACTTCGAATATACATAAACTCTAGCCGTCCAAAGCATCCAAGATAGCTAATCCAACTTCATAGTTCGATCTTGATCGATTCCTACTCATTCTTAACGTTTAGTTCATTGTTATATCAATCGGGTTATCGTTCTCATTGATTGGATCACCAATCAAATAGGATTTTGTACTATTTGATTTTGTTAACGCAAAATCCGTTAGTACTTCGTACGTACACGGTCCTAATAGAAAGACATAACGACTTATGTAGCTAGGTGTTAGGACCGTTGACGTATGGAGTACTAACTGATTCTGCGCGTATACCAACTCAAATAGTCCAGAATTCTATTTGATTGTGATCCAATCAGGGAGAACACAGTTTAGATTAATCTAATGATTAATGAACGCTAAGAATGATTAGAGAACGATCAACTACAATCTATGAACTTGGAACAAGTTTTCTTCCGTCTCTGGACGGCTAGGGTACGATTATGTGCATAGGTATTTTAATTGTTATGCTTTTCCACGAATTAGGTGGTATTTATAGGTTAGGGTCTTCCAATCGTACGACTGAACCATTAGCATTGTTTAGTCGTGTGACTGAATCATGCGACTGATCCATCTGCACGACTGAAGGTCCAGTCGTGCGACTGAGTCAATCTTATATCTCAATCGGGCGACTGATCTAGTCTCCTGGTTCAGTCATGCGATTGGTCTATTAGCATGAAATATGCGTATGGTTCATTATCATGGTCCATTCACATGAGATCTTCACACGATTAAGTTTGAACATGTTTCTCAATCATTATTGACTAAGAATTATGTACAACAACCACAAACCTATATATTTAGTTCATTATAAGTTATCACACAATAAACATGAAATATTAAACATTATAAGCATCAACCACACATTGTATTTCATTCATACCCATTCAATTACATATATGTAAGACATGATAGACATTTTACATTAAGCTCCTAAACTAGGTACATATGTATCAACAAACTCCCCCTTGGACCTAGTTTACATCATTGTCTAACCTTATTCATCAGCTCTTTGAATTTCTTGTACTTTTCCTCTCTTGTTACTCCGGCATTTATCTCAAATGCGAAACAGAGTCGTATGACATTTTGAAACTGGAGGGCTTGTACGATATCCTGCGAGTCATAGAATAGTGGCCACTTGTATAAGGTATATACATCGTCAGCAGACAAGTTAGTCAGCCACATAGGGTCAAACACCCGGATAGTATCCATTTGGCGCTCCTTTTGTAAGACTATGACCGCTTCACCTGTTCTCCAATCGTAGTAACACCACTTGAAGTGTGGAGTCAAGTCCTGTGGCATTTCCCTTAGAGGGATTTTGGACATTGTACGTGGAGGACTCCACTTCAGCACTACCTTAGGCTTTCTAGTAATAGGATCAACTTCAGAACATCTGATGTACGTCTTCGGTTGTTGAGGTCTGAAGTTAAGCCACCTGGTGTGATATTCTTTCCTCAGTATAGCCTCAAACCAACCTGACTTCTTTCTTGGATTAGCATACAACATCTTTAGGCATGCCAGCTGGTTGAGCTTAAAACCAGGGAGAGTCTTTAGATCATGTGGGAATCTAAAGTATGCTATGCCCTTTTCTCTCTTAACTGCATACACATTCAGATCCTCAAAATATGCCCATGCAATGATCTTGCCTCACACCTTTAAGTGTTTCTTGACTTTGTATAGCTTGGTGTAGACATTGGGCTTTTTTGCAGTACGTATGTCTCGGATCTTAGTAAAACACGCCACCCATTCAGCCTTTTTGATGTCAACATCGGTGTTTGAGGCTTGGGCTTGACTCTCGTTCTTCTCAGTCTCTTTCTCCATCTGATGCAGCTTGTCAAATGTATCAATGCCGAGAGTATCACCCAAGTTGGGGACTACATTTCCCTCTTAGTCAGTGTACTCTAGATAGTGGTCAGCAGTAACATCCTCTATCTCGATTTCATCTATGTCGTTGAGCTCATCATCACTTGTAACCTCAAAAGTAGGAGCATCCTTGATGATCTTGTCCGGGTTTAGCCTAAACATCTCAGCAAGTTGCTTGTCAATCAGGTCATGAATGATTTCTCCTTCTTCGGGAGTATAGCTCACAGACCGTCTGACAATCCCTTGCAAATCAAGAATCATCGTGAGTTGAGACTTGATTTGCTGAAGGGGAGCAACATCGTATTCATCTTGCTGAGATGTTTGATATGCTAGATCTAAACATGTAACACAGCAATCATTAGTCAATAATCAAGACAGTTAAACATTAAATATATAAAAACATCAAGTACAAAATTTAATACATGATTCAGTACAAATACTTTCAAATACATAAATATCTAATCATTATTTTTGCCTTGATAGCAGGCTCATCAGCCGGAGGGACTGAGGATGAGGCTCCCTCATCCTAAGCCTTCTTTGATCGTCGCTCTCTAGCCTTTATGGATGCTGATACAGCAGCATCATCTCCTTCATCCTCATCCCCTCCCTTCTCCTCTCCTTCATCTCTATCATCTCCATCACCTTCTTCATCAGTCGCATCATCATCATCCTCATCATCCTCATCATTGTCATCATCACCATCATCACCTCCTTCTCTGATCTTGAGGGGCTCATCTTTGGAGCCTTTGAGTCTTAGCATCAACTTCTTTTCTTCGCCTCAAGATCATCTATCCTCTGTACTAAACAAGCCTGCATCTCACAAAGCTCAGTAATCTCCCGACTCTGAGCTGCTATCTGCTGAGCGTGAGCAACATTGAGCTCCATCAACTGGTTTAGCTGTGTACCTTGTTGCTCATCAGTAGCAAGCAGCTTAAGCACAATCTGGTTTAGATTGGCCATCTGCTCCTCTAACCCAACGGAGGGCAGAGAGGATCCAAAGCTCAGTGGGACCTGAGATGAAGTCCTGGCTACATGGGTGGTGGTAGTGGTGGTAGCTATGGTAAAGATGGGTGGTGGTATAGGTATACTGGTGGAGGTATGGCTGTAGTAGTGGAGGGTGGATGTGTGATAGTAATGATGGATGTGTGGTAGTAGTGTGGTAGTGGTGGTGGTAGCTGTGGTGGTGGTGGTAGTAGTGGTGGTGATCAAAGTGAATCTCTGTCTCTTACTCTTCATCCCATGAGGCTAAGCCATCCTCTTTTTCCTAGATCCCTTTGAGGAGGATGCTCCCCCTTGGTCTAGGGTGTAAGATGGATCAGTATTAGCCTCCCTAGACTCACCCTTGCGTCCACCTACCGCCCTAATCCCTCGCTCGGTGGCAACCACCTTGCTGCCCACCGTCCGAACTAACGGCTCCTCATCAGACTCCTCCTCCTTATCAGGACGGAAGTCCTGATGGAATCCTGCCATCTCAGCTCCTCCGTGGGTGGATGATGGAGATGTAGCATCTGTGGTAGTGGCCCTAGATTGGGTGGGGTTAGTATCTCCACCGTCACCACTATCATCATCATCAGAATCGTCGGATGGGAGCACAATCGGCTCAGAATCTGAGTCACTATCATCGTGACGCCACTTCCTCCTAGCTGGTGCCACGTAGTCCTCTCGTGCCAAATTCCTAAACAATCTCCTTACGGGGGCTTCACCTGCTTGCCCCGGTAAACCTTCATCCGCCCTGGGGTAGTATCATCCATCACCTCTTGTGTAACTGCATCCTCTCTCTCTCTCTCCTTGGGAAGCGAAGGAAGCTTCTGGTCGATGATCATCTAAATGAAATGTGGGTACGTGCAGAAGCCTTCCTTGCCTTTGGCCTCTATGTTCTCCACCAAGTAGGTGAAGATCATCCTCGAAAAGCTGAACAGGTGGTTCAGCACCAGAGCTACATATGCATTCTGGATCTGATCTAACATCTCATCAAATCTGCCCTTCCTCGAGGCTATACACTTTAGAAGCACATGGGCTAAGTATTTGAACTAGGGGCATAGGTTTCTCTTGTTGAGCACACCTGCGTTTATGTCCCCCGAGTACTTAGCACGAAGAAAACACCGTCGAACTGTCAACGGATGTAGTCTGGTAGGGCAATCACCATTATCTTCCAACTCTAAGATTGTCCTCAGATCCTCCTCACTGATCTCAATGTCCTGACCAAAGATGGAACTCCTAATATGGTGAGGCTCTGAGCACCTATCTACAACAGCGCTTTCCCAAAAAGCTTGTTGTATCGATCTGTATGGTGTGCACGGAGTGGATATAGCTCTGAAGATCCTCGATCTCCGTAGAAATGTAATAATGTCCGCGAACTCAGAAGCGTTCCGGGACGTAATGTCTAGATGAGCACATATGTTGTGCTTTGTGCTCATTGTCCACCGACTCGCTATGCTGTTGTAACACAAGATAGATAAATGTTAGAGTATGTGTAAAAGAATGACATTTGAATTTATTGGACTTGAATCCTTCTGTTCTCATGCGAATGGATAGTGCGACTGAGTCTGAGTCATGCGATTGAGCCATCGCCAGCTCAATCGTGCGATTGAAGTTCATCAGTATGTTCATTCGCATGACAGTCTATTTTTCCAATCAAATTCAAATCTTGAGCAAAACTTGATGTTAGACATTGTGGTTTGACTCATTAGACTTGCAATTGTTCCAACTAACATCTAACACATTTTCAGTTAGCAATTTACTTAGTTTTACAGGTTTATTTTGTGAACTTACTGTCGTTCTTGTTAGGGCTCAAATTAAGTCGATTTAGGGCACGATTTGATGAACATTTGAGTGGATAATGTCGCACATTACCTGTATAATTAAGAGAAATCGTTAGAAGCAACAATAATCAATCTAGAACACTCAATCAAAATTTGGCAGCGTAATGGTACAATCGTGTGAAGAGAGAGCGATTTGGGGGGGGGTGATGAGTGTCTGCGACCGACTCCCCCTTATTTATACTAGGGTTTGTTTCAGTCGTTCAACTGAACCTAATCACACTGTTGATTCGTGCGACTGAGGCTCAGTCGTGTGACTGGCTCAGTCGGTCACCTTCAGTCGTGTGACTAGGTTTCAGTCATGCGACTGTGTCATTCGGTCGCCTCCATTCGTGCGATTGGTTCATTCTGATGATCCAATCGTATGGGTTGTCTCGTGCTTATGGTCCAATCGCCATCTGCTCCATACGTGTGGCTTAGTCATGTGATTAGGCTCATACGTATGGTCTAATCGTACGACTAGTCCATACTCATGGTCCAGTCGTGCGAATGGCTCATACTTATGAGTTTGACCTTATGACCATTCATACTTATGAGTTTGACCTCATGACCTTAGTCATGCAATTTGTCACCTCACACGTGACCCTTTTACATTTGAAAACCCCATTGTCACCTCAAACGTGACCTTTTTAGTGAGTGAAACCTAGATTGACTTCTGATGCGTAGTCCGACATTTAACTACTAAATTAACTGAAAATTAACTAAATTAAACAACCAGACATAAAACAAAGCTAAAACATATTTTTTGTAATTTTGTGTGAGGTTGAAATCCTAAGATAAGTATCTACCAAATTTTTCTTTCTGGATAGTATAACGTCAAGTTACATTGATCATAACTAGAACGATTCATTATGGAATCATACAGGTTTATCAAATCATTTGGGACATTTAACCAAAGCCTTTTGATGCTAGATTCTTGTTTTCATCGAGAGTCATTAGCAAGTTTAGGAAATCATACTAGAGCTACAAGATGCACACAGTGATTTTGACTTTCAAGAGTTGCAGCTCACGATGATTGTCAGTATACTTGTCCTCTTAAATCCATACACAGATTTTTGACACACATTGGTGATGATTTAAGGTTTAATTATTTCAACAAGCATTTGTGGATCCCACGCTTATATGGTAATCAATGTTCCTCAGGAGATTTTTGAGCGGTCTACAGGTATTATACAAGAAGAAACTATTCTAGAGCTTTGAAAGAGATGCTAAGCCTCAGGTCAGTGCCCCCGCACAGCAGAGAGGCGCAAACAACAATGAATTATAGAATATTTAGGTTGTGCTTATCCTCAGGTCAGTGCCACCGCACAGCAGAGAAGCACACAACCTATCTTCTTGTTTGAGCAATCATTTTGTTTTTGCATAGATCACACTAACAACATAGGTTATTAGCTTGAATGCATTTTGCATTTTTTATGTGCTTTGCTCATATTTTATGGTCAGCCGCACACATTTGTGGTGTTGATTTTGCTCGTCCCCCCTTATTGGAACTTTGTTGATTGTGTTAACCAGGGATATGATGGGAAGCCACATCTTGTTGAACAACTTAGTTTTAGCTTGAATTCACCAATGAGGTCTACTTATCTATTGTGTTGAATCTACTGACACATCATCTAATAAGCTGACAACCTCTAGGTGTACTTTCTCTATGTTACCATAGTAGCACACTAGTTTACCTATCATTTTTTTTATTTTGCTTAGACTTCTCAGACTTATACTTCGAATTTTGCATCTTAATCAGTTAAATTCTTTTAAAGTCCCAACTCTTTGTTCCTGTGTACTATCATTTTCCATAAACATTGAATCTGTATCACAGATACGATCTTATTTCTATTAGCTAGACTGTCCTCCTCTCTCGTTTTTTAAGTACTAAAGTTAAAACAACTAATTTAATACTAATTTAACATATTCTCCCCCTAAAATTTTAAAACCAAAATATATTTTTTTTGAGTTTTTGGATTTTGTAAAAACAGGAAATTAAAATAAGAAAAATAAAAGAAAATAAAAACAAAAGATGTCAGACTAAACATTTTCATCCTCTATGATCACATCACTTTTCTTTTTCACGCCGTTAACCTCTAATAGATATAAGAATCTTGGTTTATCAAAAGCTTTTGTGTAGAGGTCAGTGCGTTGAAGTTCGTATTAATTTTAACAACATCGATTAAATTCTTTTCAAAACAATCAGTATAAGTGATATTTAATTCTGATGTGTTTGTTATTAGGATGTTGGACCGGATTTTTAGTTACGACTATAGCAGTAGAGTTATCAACAAATATAGGAGTGTTAGAGAATTTTAAACCGTAGTCCCGCATTTGTTGTTGAATCCAGATGATTTGTGAATAGCAGCTTGGGGCAGCAACATATTCAGCTTCACAAGGTGACTGAGCAACCGATGTCTGCTTCTTACACTGCCACATGACTAATCTTCTCCTAAAGAATTGACATCCTGCTGAAGTTAACTTGTAGTTCATTTTGCAGCCGCCATAATCCGAATCGCTATACGCTGTAAGCTCAAAGTCATCATCATGAGGATACCACAACCCAAGTGTTAAAGTACCCTTCAGATACTGAAATATCCTTTTGGCGCCTATGAGATGGTGACTTTCAGTTTCGCTTGATATCTGGAGCAGAGACACGTCACGTACATGATATCAGGTCGTGAGGTAGTGAGGTACGTGAGTGATCCGATCATTCCTCGGTACATGGTGGCATCTACCAGATCACCATTTTCGTCAGGTGCGGCATCGTGGTTTGTAGCAAATGGAGTTCCAGCTGCCGCATTCTCCATATCGAACCAACTGATAATATCACCTACATACTTGGTCTGATGTACAAATATCCCCTTTGGTGTCTGATCCACCTGTAACTCGAGAATGAACTTCATTTCTTCCATGGCACTCATTTCAAATTCAGCTTTCATTACTGCTTCAAATTCTTTACATAATGCTTCATTTTTGGAATCGAAGATTATGTCATCAACATAGATTTGAACTAGCAGTAAGTCACCATCCTTTTCTTTGAGGAACAGTGTACAGTCAATCACACCTCTACGAAAGCCGTGATTCACGAGATGAGTGGAGATTTTTTCATACCATGCTCTAAGGGCTTGGTGGAGCCCGTAGAGAGCCTTATCCAGCTTGTAAACTTTGTCCGATGATATGGATCCTTAAATCCTTTGGGTTAACTAACATACACTGTCTCTCGGATTTCACCATGAGAAATGCACTCTTTACATCCAGTTGATTAACTTTAATCTTCATGTAAGATACATAGGCTAGGAAGATATGGATTGCTTCCATTCTTGCCACAAGTGTAAGGACTTCATTGTAATCAATTCCCTCGACTTGTCGAAATCCTTGAACTACAATTCGAGCCTTGTTTCTTATTATGACTCCTTGGACATCTTTCTTGCAATTCAAGACCCATTTGTGTCGATGACCTTAACACCTTTAGGTCTATCCACCAGTGTCCATACTCCTAACTTCTTGAATTGAAGAAGTTCTTCTTGCATGGCACTCACCCATGCCTCATTTTTAGGGCTTCACTAACATTTTTGGCTCAAATTGAGACACAAAACATCGACATGCACCATCATGAAGATATCCCTTTTCCAACACTGAGGCATAATCAGCTGAGTATAGCTAATTTCTTGTCTGTACTCCTGATCGAACATCTCCAATGACATTGTCCAAAGGATGATACACGTTAGTCGTGATCCAGGAATGGTGGGTACAACTACCTCATTATCCAGATTGTGAACAGTAGGTTCGGTATCTGAGGCAGTGGGAGTGTGAGGTTCCGAAGAGTTAGAGGCATCAATATTGGATGCTTGTGTACTTGCAGTATTAGGAACCTGTTCCTCCTGATCCACCTGATAATTTTCCACATCTTCGTCATTAGAGGAGGAGTCACTTACCTCAAGTCCCCCCCTGAGGAACTAGAAGACTCACCTTGTCACTCTGAGGTCGTCGGGTCCAGTGATGGTGTATTTGACCCCTCGTACATAATTCTGATCGATAACTCATCCTCAGGAGGGAGTGGGATGTTGATGGACTTAAAGAACCCATCATAGTCGAAAAAGAATGAGGGTCCTTTTTCACCAAAGGGGGGTGTATCTCTGTACATCAACGTTGCACCAAACTTCTACTTGACCCGTTGTTTGTTGTAAACTCTCTTATTCGGTATGTTGTATCCTAAGAAAAATCTTTCTTCGGCCTTCTTGCTGAACTTTCCTGACTGAGTTTTCTTCAGCAGTGTACATGGTGCGCCAAATGGCTCAAGGTACTCCAGATTGGTTTACGTTGTTGGAGCAATCATAGCACATTTTATCATGATGTTTGACCACTAAGACTCGATTAAGGGTATAACATGCGTTAGCAACTGCCTCGTTCCAAATTGGATATGCAGTTTCGAGTTTGCGAGCATCCTATGGGCTGTCTCTATAAAGCTTTGATTCTTTCTCTCAGCAACCCCATTCATTTGAGGAGTGTAGACAGATGTGAACTCGTGCACAATTCCTTTTTCTTTGCAGAAAGCCTCCATCCACTGGTTCTTGAACTCGGTACCGTTGTCTGAGCGAACTTGCCTTACCTTAAGCTTGTAGAGTGACTCCAATATAGTTACCAGGTCTTTAAATAAGTCAAATGTCTCTGATTTGGATTTCAGAAACATCACCCAAGAAAATCTTGAGTAATCATCCATAACTACATAGCAGTACAAATCGCCGGCAATGCTCTTTGTACTAACTGGGCCAAATAGATCCATGTGAAGGAGCACAAGAGGCAGGTCAATTAAGTGAACTTTCTTTGCCTTATGAGACTTCTTCGTCTGTTTCCCTTTCTTACATGCGATATAAAAATCCGGTAATTTGAAGTTCTTAACATTTACTCCACGCACTAGATCATTTTGAATCAAGTGATTCATCTTCCGTGGATTAATGTCTCCCATTCTCCTATGCCAAAAGATGGATTCTTTCTCTGTTGCCTTTGACAAGAAGCATTGTACTTGATGATCGGTTGTGGAGGCCTTTGATAGGTCCAAGACATATAAATCATTATATCTTGAAGCTGACATTAAGACTTGATCCTCTGGTATTACATACTCCTTCTTTAACACATAGCACTTCTTATTGTCAAAGACTACCTTGAATCCTTTGTCACAAATATGGGATACAGAAAGTAAATTATTTTGAAGTTGTTGAACATAGTCTACCTTATTAAATTTGACTTTCTGGTTTCCCACTTCCCCTCGTGCAGTGATATAACCTCCTTTATTTCCAGCAAATGAAACGTGTCCACCTTTATTTGTTTGACATTTGACAAGAGAGGTAGGTTTCCAGTCATGTGCCTTGATGCCCTACTATCAACGATCCAGGTATTTGTTGAAGCACTATAGCAGACACCCTGCACATTTAAACGAAATGGTTAGTTTAGGTTAGGTACCCAAGCCTTAACTAGCTTGGGTGACCCAAAGGCATCACACATCATAAATTCTACCCACTGTCCATTTGAGGAGAGGGCAAGATCATTCTTCTTTTTTTGTGCTCATTATCAGACATTGGACTTGATTTTTCTTTCCATAAGCCAGTTTTGTGTAAGGCCTGTTTGTGATAAACAGATGACTGGCTTACAGTTTGAACTTTATGTTCACTAATTCTTCTTGGTGGAGTGATAAAACTCCTTTTAGAAGAACTTGGTTTAGTGTTATGAAGTTCAATTTTCTTTCTTGGTGTCTGATAATAAGGACAGTTAGAAGAAATGTGTCCATACTTTCCGCAATTGTAGCATGATCTACATTCGACATGTTGGTGGAACTATGTCTGTAGAGAAGTGTATGACACGTGTGTAACTTTAGTCTGTTTGGGTTTTGACACTTCTTGTTTAGATGTTTTAGCTTCTTGAACAAAATTCATAGTTTGAACAATTTTAACATCTTTACCTTGTTGTTTATTTGGACTAAGACATGGTGCACGAGGTTGGTTAACTTGTTTGGTCTTTTTGGGTTCAGAATTAGACATGTTTGAACCTAAAGTTACCTTAACCTTTTCAAATTTTTCATGCAAATTAATAATAGGCATTTTACTTTTAGATTTTAAAATGACCTCCTTCTGTTTAGCGACAGATTCCACCGATTTACTCGTGGAATCTGGATCACTAACTAGAGGAGTGGACACCACATGATCCTTGATTGGGTTGTTATTAATAGGTCTACATTTAGCATTCAACAAAGTCTCATGTGGTGGTCGAACCACTTTGTAATCCAACCCTCCCCTTTGTTACGTTCTTTCACTAAGTGCTGGACTATGTGAGAAGAACTGGTCCAACTATGCAGTTTTTGTTTTAATGAATTGACTTTGACTTCCAAAACTACTTTTTCTTTCTTAGTTTCTTCTAGGTAGTTTAAATAGAACTTTATGTCATTTGATTAATTAAGCGCAACAACTTCGGTTTCTCTTAGTTGTTTATTTAATAGTTCTATTTTCTCTTTATAACTATGCTCATTTTGTTTTAAAATCTAGTTTGCTTTGTGCACAGTTAAAGTCATTTACTAAGCTATCATTATGATCTAATAACCTAACATATTGTAAGTCTATGCTTTCTCTAAATTTATTACATTCATTACAGGCATAACTATCAAACAATTGGTCTTGGTACTTACCTGAGAAGCTTCGGTTGAATCAGCCATCATAGCAGAGTTTGACTGTTCGAGTGCTGGTGATTCTGAACATGTTGTTCTGAGACCTTCTTCATTCACGTGATGACCCACATTTGCAGTTTCTTCATTATTAGACATCACTAGTTCCACTGAGATTTCCCCTTCGCTTGCAGAGTCGTCATCCAAACCCTCAACACATGCAATGTTAGATTCTCCCGGAGATACAAAACGAAAGGTCCAACCTTGACCTTCGTCATCTTATGCAGTTAAAGCTTTAGTATCTTTGCTTGATGAAGTAGCTTCACTTATGGATTTGTCTTGAAGGTTGAATGATGAGAAAGTATTTCCGTTACTTGTCTTCTTGGGCTTTACACATTCACGTTTGAAATGCCCCTTTTCACACACATTAAAACAGGTAACTTTGGTTTTGTCAAAACCAAAAGTTGTATCCTTTGTGGCTATCAAGTTCTGTCCAGTCTTCTTCACGAACTTCTTGGCTCTTCGAACAGCACTTGCCAATGCCCACATAATGTCCCTTCTTTCCAATTCATTCTCGTCCACCTGCTCGTAATCCTCATCAGCCAGATGGCAATTTTCGATTTTTCCTTCAACTAGACTATCATAAGAATAAACAACCGCAACTAAGAGCTCCATATGCTCCTTTGCAACCTCCATAGTGATATTCCTGAGATTCTCGGTCTTTAACTTTGTAGCGTTTGATTAAGGTACTATATATTGGGTGCTAGATGACCCTGACATTTCAGATCCTGAAGTAGTGGCTTAGGGAGGAGCTACTGAACTTGACACAAATGTAGTTTGAAGTGGTGCTCCTGAGCTTTTTAAGGTGGAAGTTGAATTATACAGAGACGGGTTTTGACTGTAAGATCCTTTCTAAGACCTGTACTTCATTCTCAGTTCCTCCTCCCTCAGTTTCAGGATGAAGTCGTTTATGTCTAATTTTGCCAGTAAATTGTTCTGTCTCAAATTAGACACCAATGAGTCCCACTTCTCTGGTAGACCATCAGCAAAGCTTGATACCTTATCTCCATTGACGTTGTAACCCCATGAGTGTGCAACTCACTCATTAAATGGTAGAATCGATCTATGACATCATCCAAGCTCTCCTTACCCATTGATGAGAAGTTATCAAACTCCTTCTTCAAAGCCTTTTCCTTTAGAGCTTTTAACGATGCATTCATGTCGTATCGTTTTTTCAGAACCTACCATAATTTCTTTGCCTGTTTATTCTCAGAAAATTGGTGGAATATATCCTTAGGTATCGACTGAGTCAACAGAGCATACACCTTTTTCTTAGTATTGTACTTCACCTTTTGGCTATCAGTCATGCCCCAGAGTAAGTTTGATGCCATCAGCACCAACCGGCATATTATAACCGGTCTCGATTGATTCCCATAGATTGGGATCAACACCATTTAGATAAATTTAGAACCTTTGCTTCCATTGTGGGTAATCGTCTAATGTGATAAGCTTAGGCGGCTTATTATGACTCCCAATCTCATTTTCCAGAAGTTACAGGTTCTAGATATATGAGTCCCTACCTGTAGTAAACGTAGAGTATTGACCTTTCATTTCATTAAACTTTGAGAGTTTGAACAAAACTATTTCACTGGTGCGAATGGAGATATGCGATTAGGTCAATCGTGCAGATGGACTAATGCGGATGAATTAATCTTGCGATTGAACCAATGCGGATGAGTCAATCGTGCGATTGAACAAGTGCGGATGGACAAAGCGAATGGGGTGTTCAGTCGTACGAATAGATGGGCGACTGAGTTCAATCATGCATATGGGAGGTGCGATTGAGTTTAGTCGTGTGATTGAGCCAATCATGCCACTGAGGCTGCTGGATTAGAAAATTCGAAGGTTTTTGGTACTTTGACACAAAAATACGATTTTTCACGAACCCTAATCTGTCGTAAGCCGAAAAAAAAAAAACGAACTTTAGATCTGGAGACGTCGAAAACATTGTTTTACTCAAAAAGATGATGTTTTTGAATGAAAAACATGATTTTTACCCTAAAACGATCGAATCACACGCAAAATCAAGAGCCAAGGCTCTGATACCACTTGTTAGGACCGTTTACGTATGGAGTACTAACTGATTCTGCGCGTATACCAACTCAAATAGTGCAGAATCCTATTTGATTGGCGATCCATTCGGGGAGAACACAATTTAGATCAATCTAACGATTAATGAAACGTTAAGAATGATTAGAGAAGGTCAACTACGATCTATGAACATGGAACATGTTTTCTTGAGTCTTGGACGGCTAGGGTACGATTATGTGTGTAGGTATTTGAATTATTATATTTTTCCACGAATTAGGTGGTATTTATAGGTTAGGGTCTTCCAATCGTATGACTGAACCATTAGCATGGTTCAGTCATGCGACTGAATCATACGATTGATCCATCCGCATGACTGAAGGTCTAGTCGTGCGACTGAGTCAATCTTATGTCTCCATCGGGTGACTGATTCAGTCTCCTGGTTTAGTCGTGTGACTGGTCCATTAGCATGAAATATTCATGCGTATGGTTCATTAGGATGGTCCATTCGCATGAGAAATTCACACGATTAAGTTTGAACATGATTCTCAATCATTATTGACTAAGAATTATTGAGAACTTCACACGATTAAGTTTGAACATGTTTCTCAATCATTATTGACTAAGAATTATGTACAACAACCACAAACCTATGTATTTAGTTCACTATAAGGTATCACACAATAAACAATAAAAATTAAACATTATAAGCATCAACCCCACATTTTATTTCATTCATACCCATTCAATTACATATATGTAAGGCATGATAGACATTTTACATTAAGCTCCTAAACTAGGTACATATGTATCAACACTAAGTGCCTTACGTGTACGAAGGTTAAGCCGAACATCAACGTCCAAGTGGATTACTTGAACAACCCGAGATTCCTATGTGGAAATGGGAACATATATCCATGGACTTCAAAACGAAGCTACCCTGAACCTCCTGTCAACATGATAGCATATGGGTGATCATGACCGATTGACCAAGTCGCATATTTTATACCCATACGTGACACTTACAAGACATCAAGGTTGGCTCATATATACGTTGATGAAATTGTAAGTCTTCATGGGGTACCTATACACATCATATCGACCTAGACACGTGTTCACTTCGCACTTTTGGTTGTCTATGCAAAACTCTTGGGTACTTAATTGGATCTATGTACGGCTTACCATCCTCAAACAAACAGTCAAACCGAGCGAACCATCCAAACCTTGGAGGATTTGCTATGCCTTTGTGTCCTTGACTTTGCTGGTGATTGGATACGCATTTACCACTAGTGGAATTTTCATATAACAATAGTTAACACTCGAGTATCAAGATGGCACCATTCGAAGCACTTTATGGTCGTAAATGCCGTTCACCGATCTACTGGACCGACATTGATGAAAACTTCATCACTGGTCCTGAACTTATACAAGAAACGAACGATAAAGTCGCTATAATCCGCAAGAACCTTGAAGTGGCAAGAAGTCGAAAAAAGAGCTATGCCGATAAGCAACGCAAGCCATTAGAGTTCCAAGTTGGGGATATGGTTCTTCTTAAGGTTTCACCATGGAAAGGTGTTGTTCGCTTTGGAAAAAAAGGGTAAACTGGCTCCATGATTTGTAGGCCTTTTAAAATCCTAAAAAGGATTGAGAAAGTGGCTTATAAACTGGAACTACCTTCCGACAGTGGAGTTTATCCTGTGTTCCACGTCTCAAATTTGAGAAAGTGTTTGGCTAACGAAAGTCTACATGTTCCTTTTGAAGACATCCAAACCAAAAAGTCAATGCACTTTGTTAAGAAACCTGTTAAAATTATGGATCGTATTATGAATAAGACTAGAAACACAAGTACCCCAATTGTCAAGGTTCGTTGGAGAATAAGCGTGGAGCTGAATTTACTTGGGAGCGTGAAGAACATATGAAGAAGAAGTACCCACATTTGTTTGTATAGTTTCATTTTTATTTTGAGACGAAATTCTTTTAAGTTGGGGAGACTGTAACATGTCGTATTTTTGTTAACTAAAAGTTAATTTCGTTTATTCTTATAAGGGTCATTGTTGTCATTTATGAAACTTATGGGTTAATTACGCTTATTTATTTGTTGTCTATAATTCTTTTTAGTTTAGGTGAGTATAATAAGAAATGAATAATAATGATAACTATAATATAATAATATTAATAATAATCATAATCATAACAATAATAATAATAATGTTAATAATATAATATAATAATAATAAAAGTTATAAGAGTAAACAAGTCAAAAATTAATGTTAGAATTAAGTTTAGGGGGTTATTTTGTCAACATTGAAACTTTAAAATAAAGTTTTTAACATAAAATGTTAAATTGAAAACCACAGGGACTAAATGTGTCAAGTTCAAAAACCCAACCACCACCCCCCACCTTCTTTACCCTTGATTTTATGGCCACCTCTAAAACTCCCAATTGGATCGATTCATGACTCCAAACCACTCTACATCCCTTCTAGCACATGTTTCGAACATGTAAACATCAATTATGCACATTTAAACGTCGGTTACAAAGCTCAATCGAGAGCAAAACCGAACTCTTGAACCCCATAGTCGTTCGGGCATTAAACCTTAATAATACTCTAACTAAATGAATCTAATCAATCATCTAACTAAACTTAATCATTTACAGCTTCCAATTGCATCTGAAACACACAAAAATTACACACTCGATTCCCTCCTAAGTCGTGATCTGCAAGCGATTTGAGCATTACCAATTCAACAAGTTGAACTAGAATAACAAGGGGTTTTTATTCTAACCCTTCATACGAAGCTACCCTCAAGATTTGGGATTATCATCGGCAATTGCACATCCCTCGTGCACCTTCGACCGCGACTTTTCTTCGATTGTTCATATTATCATCTCGAGTCAAACCGGGTAATTAAACATTGATATATACTCGATTTCACATAGGGAATAAAAGCCGCAAACTTAATTTGGTTGATAACATCGTATTAATGTTCAATTGGATTCAAGAAGAAACTATGGTTCTTGGAAACTAGGGATTTGTCTAAGGCTTGTTTTTTAGAATTAAAAACTGATTCATATCGCGCCTAAGGCCTTTGCACTTACAGCATGGGGTCCCGGGTTCGAACCCGGGCACCCTCATGCAATTTTTAAAGCCTTGTAAGCTTTACTTTAATTATGAAAAATTTTTAATAAATATAAAAATAACTTTTATAAACTCCAAATGCTTTTAAAGTCATCTAAATATTCTTATAAATTTATTCTTGTAAAACATTTTAACATTTAATTATAAAATTTTTTTACAAATGTTATAACAAAATATTTTTATTAAAGCTAGATTTTATAAAATACTTTAAGTTATTAAATTAAAATTGGACCTTATGTTATTTTTGATTAACGATAATCATGATAATTATAGAATTTAAATATATTTTATAAATAAAATGACAAGCTAATTACAAAGGACCTAGTTCCTTTAAAATAATTTCATAAATGGTATTTTTATAAGAATTCATTAACTTTAAAAAAATTCCAAATTTTAATACCCTAGTTCGCGTTAAATCGTTAACCTTATTATTAACCTAAATCTTATAAATAATAAATAAATAAATAAATAAATAATATATATATATATATATATATATATATATCTATATATATATATATATTATATATATATAAATTTAGGTACCTTGTGAAGGATTACTTTGAAAACGTCACTTATTATTTAATTTAGTCATCACTTATATACTTATTAATCAAGTGAGTTTCCTTGTCTCTTTTTATATTATTTCACACCATTTTGGGGGAAAACGTGTTATCTTATCAACCTACACTTGTAACCCTTTTGATACTTCTAGAGCCTTGCAATTCATACTTTTATTTTGTTATGGTTATTTGTGTTATTGTAAGTCTTATATAAGTTACATATTATGTTGACAATCATTAACTATTGCTAGCCTATCGACGTCATAGATCTATGGTGTAACGCCCGGATATTTTTCCTTGAAGCCAACAAAAGAAGAAAAGAAATAAAGTCCAAAGTCGAGGGACCAAACTTGCCAAAATGCGAGAAAGTTCAGAAGAGAAGGAGAATAAGAGGGGAGGGCAGCCCATACCCTCCTGACATCTCCAAAATTCTGCAACATAGAGAGAAAGAAGAGAGAAAAGGGAGAAAAGAAGAAAAAAAGCTTGATTCGATTGGGTTCGAGCTCGAAAATCATCATGTAGCGGGTCCAAAAGAAGCTCTACTTCTCGGTGTTGATTGTGTTAGTTCTAGGACCTCTCTTTTAAACGTTTTTGGTCGATTTTGGAGTTTGTTTTGTGGCTTGTGTGTGATTAAATGGTGTTGTGGTATGCATTCCAAAGGTTTAGGATGGTTGATTTGGGCTTAGAACGGGTTTGAATGAGCTTAGAGGTCGAAAATGGCAGATTGGGTTCGGGAGTGAGCTGCATTCTACGCAGTTAGGGCTATGTGACCGAATGGCATGCCAGTCGTGCGACTGAAGTCCACACGCATGCCAGTCGTGCAATTGAGGCTCAATCACATGTGAGTCGTGCGACTGGAGCCCATACGCCTGCCAGTCGTGCGACTAAAGGTCAATCGCATGGGGAGTCATGCAATTGAGAGTTCATCCGCATTAGGTCCATCCGCATTAGTTCCATTCGCTTGGAACTCATCCGCCTTGGGTTCATCCGCATTAGGTCCATTCGCATGGGTGTTCATTCGCATAGTTGTTCATCCGCATTGGTCCATTCGCATGATGTTTAGTCGCCTGGAAGGCCATGCGACTGAAGGGTGTCCATACGCCCAAGTAGGGCTTGTGCACTCGAGGAAAACGTAGTTTATGTTCTGACTTTCGGGGGAAAGTGCAGATGTAAGTTGTGACGTGGGAGGTTCCTTTAAGTTCATGTAAGATGACTTTTGAGGTCTTAGAGGTTATGTTGGGCATGATGATGATGTTGTATGTTTATGCATGATGTATGTTATGTATGTATGATGTTGCCCTGTATGATGATGATGTATGTGTATGTTATATTCCTTGTTATGATGTGTGTTTATCTTTCCCGTGACTTTACATTTAATGATAATGAATGAGATGAAAGTATTATGTAACGTAAAGTGAATGATAATGAAAGAAGAACATGAAGGAAGAATGCATGCATTAATAAATGAATAGAAATGAAAGGCTTGCAAGCAATTGTATGGAATGGACACGCCATTAAAAGGTGTTAGCCCAATGGTGTGCGGGCTAGCTACCCCGGGAGGATACATATTGGGGTCTTTCTTTGTGCTCGACCATTTGTATAGAACCTTTACCGCTTACCCCGGTACCACGGCACCATGTATAGCTGTCTATTTATAGACTTCGGCCCAGTACCCATATAGTTTGGGGTGTAGCACATGGTATTGGTACGGAAGATATGAACCGTGAAAGAAAAAACAAATAATGAAGATAATAATGATATTATCTATGTGTACGTATGTTGCATGATCGCATGAATGTAAAGTACGGTTTTAACGAAATAAAAGTATACTTTATTATTATAAAACTAGAACTCACTCAGCAACGCTGACTTTTATGTGTTTCCAGTTGGCAGGTAATGATTGCTGAAGATGGCACGAGATGGCTACTCATCTTTTTTGGGATGGCATCCATTTATAATGCTTTTGTGATGTAATGCAACTTGGGTTTTGTAATTGGTTAACGATGTATAATTTTGCAAAAACTATTATATTGAAATGGAATGTTTTGTTTAAATGTTTCCGCAGCAACGTTTTTATGTAATATGATGAAAATATATGTTTTATGTACAATGATTTACCAGCTGTAAGCGTCCCAAGAACGGAGCCTTACAAGTTGGTATCAGAGCCAAAGTTTAAGTGAAATGGGTAAAATTTCAAAATAAACCTAAACTTAAACTGAAAATAGGACAGAAAAGAGAAGGGATGCCAATCTGAGTAGCTGCGTGCCATCGGGTATTTTCGTAATGTTAACCGGTATTATGTTCGCATGTTGGGTGGTTTATGTGTTGTTTGTAGATTTAAAAACTGATGTAGTCAGGATAGGTAATGCTCGGGGTGTGAAGAGTAAAGTAAGTGGCTAATCGCAACTGGCCACTGTAATTAGGGACTTACTATACTTGACATAAACTGAGTTGTTCCCTTGAATGATCGTGTTAGTGTTTGAATCTTTCAGTGTGCGTGTGAATGGATGGTGGTAGATCTTCAAAAGCTTCACGGGGTGGAGGTCGTGGTGCTGAACTGCGACCTAAGAGGGGAAGACCCAGAGTTGAAAAGGTGGTTCTTGAAGAACCCGAGACCCCTCATCCAGAGGGTGGTGATGAGAGTGCAAACCTAAGGGCCTCGGTGAAAGAGGCAGTGGTTGAAGAAGTCCATCAGGTCATGCAAACGATATTACCGTCTGTAGTGACTGAAGTTATCAAGACGGTACGGGAAGGGGAGAGGAAAGAAAGAAGTAGACCTACAGGCGAAAGAAGACAGCCTGAGACTGAGACGGTTTTATCTAACGACGAAGAAGAAGAGAAAAAAGAAGAGCCTGCATCGAGGCGACACGAGGCTGTAACTACGGGGCAGTTATGAGATGCAAGCCCCCTACTTTTGATGGTAATGGCACTGCTGCTGCTGCTCACCGGTGGGTGAGTTAAATGGAGGTTGTTCTTCATATCAGTGAGTGCCGGGAGGACCATAAGGTGAAGTTTGCTACCCACTCATTTGTAGACTCGGCTCTGTGTTGGTGGGACAATATTGTCCAAGCCGAGGGTAGTCAGGGGATAGGAAGGATGAGGTGGGAGGAGTTGAAGAAGATGGTGATTGAGGAGTTCTGCCCTCATACGGAGATGGATAAGATAGAGAGAGTTCCTGTAGCTGGAGGCAGGAACCATGACACACCAGCAGTACACCACCAAATTCAATGAGATGGCATGGCTAGTGCCAGATCAGGTGACATCTCTGTCTCAAAAGATCAAGAGGTACATTCAGGGCTTGCCGGTGGATATTCTAGGCATATGATCGCCGCCCGGCCAGGCACATTTAGGTCGGCAGTCGATTTGGCGGGGAGATTATATGATGAATGGGAGGTGGTGGTGACCAAAGTAAGCAAGAAGGGTGGTGGCGATCGGAACTGGAACGGGAAAAGGTTTGTTCGGGGTGATGCCTCGACGGGTAACAAAAAGGCACAGATGGATGACCGTCGTGTGACCACATCGAGTGCGGGGTTAAGGAGGTGTGGAAAGTGTGGAAGGAGCATGCGGGGGAATGTAGGTTGGGATTGAACGTGTGCTTCAAATATGGGAAGATGGGGCACATCGCAAAGGATTGCCGTGCAGGCAAATGTTTCAACTGTGGGGAGAGTGTCATATAAGTAAAGACTGTAAGAAGTCGAGGGTTGAGGGTTCTGGGGTAAAGAAGACCGAAGTGCAGGACTAAGGGTGAGCGCCAGGGCATTCACTATGACACAGGAGGAGGCTAGGATGGACCCTGACGTCGTGTCCGGTACGTTTCTAGTGACCAAACTTTTGCTTCTGTGTTATTTGATTCGGGTGCCGGTAAAAGTTTTATTTCTGCTACTTTCTGTGCTAAGCTGCCTGTTAGTAGTAGACGTGTTGCTGCGCTCTTGACGTAGAAACTGCCATAGGTAAGTCTACCAGCATTTCTGAGATGATAGAGAACTATGATGTGGAGCTAGAAGGTCATAAGTTTCCTGTTAGAGCGTTTGTGATGACCTTAGGTGGTTTCCATTTGGTTCTTGGGATGGATTGGTTGGCGGACTCCAAGGCAAATATTATGTGTCACAAGAAGATGATTCATTTGACAGCGCCTGACGGGAGTTTGGTAACTATTTATGGAGATCGGGTCACGACGATCCCGAAAGTAATCTTAATGGTGGTGGCGGGAAAGTGTAAGAGGCGTGGATGTAGTGCCTACTTGGCTTATGTAAAGGATATGGATACGCCAACACCACAACTATCCAATGTACTGGTTATGTGTGACTTTCTTGACATGTTCCCAGAAGACTTACAAGAAGTGCCACCTGACAGAGAGATCGAGTTTCAGATTGATCTGACACTGGGTGCCCAACCTGTTGCCAAGGCACCGTATCAGTTGGCTCCGACGGAGATGAAAGAATTGATGGAGCAATTGCAAGAGCTGCATGATAAGGGGTTCATTCGACCGAGTATCTCTCCTTGGGGTGCTCCGATCTATTCATAAAGAAGAAAGACAGTAGTATGAGGATGTGTATTGACTACCGTGAGTTGAACAAGCTAACGGTGAAGAACCGGTACCCCTTACCGAGAATCGATGATTTGTTCGATCAGCTTCAAGGTGCTAGTTCGTTTTCAATGATAGAACTTCGATCGGGCTACCATCAATTGAAGGTGAAGGAACAGGATATCCCTAAAACAGCTTTCCGCACACGTTATGGTCACTACGAGTTTCTTGTCATGTCTTTTGCTTTGACCAATGCGCTAGCTGCTTTTATGGATCTGATGAATCGAGTGTGTCGGCCAATGTTTGATAAATTGATGATTGTGTTTATTGGTGATATCCTGATTTATTCGAAGAGCGAGATTGAGCATGCCAGTCACATTCGGGAGGTGTTGGAGATGTTGAGAAAGGAGAAGTTGTACCCTAAGTTCTCCAAGTGCGTGTTCTGGTTGCGTGAGGTTCAATTCTTGGGTCATGTGGTGAATCCTAACGGGATTATTGTGGACCCGGCATAGGTGGAGGCAGTAATGCAATGGAAGTCTCCAAAGACGCCATCCGAGATTCATAGCTTCTTGGGTTTGGCGGGCTACTATAGAAGATTTATCCAATACTTCTCTAAGATTGCTTCTCCACTAACTAAGTTGACCCAAAAGGATGTGAAGTTTGTATGGGGCCAAGCTCAAAAGAAGGCGTTCAAAGAATTAAAGGTGAGGTTGAATCAAGCTCCTGTTCTATCATTACCTGATGGAAGTGAAGATCTGGTGGTTTATTCTGATGGAAGTGAAAATCTGGTGGTTTATTCTGATGCTTCCTACTCGGGATTGGGGTGTGTGTTAATGCAGAGAGAAAAAGTTATAGCCTATGCATCCCGACAGTTGAAGGTTCATGAGGTCAATTATCCTACTCATGACTTGGAGCTTACAGTTGTGGTCTTTGCACTAAAGATTTGCAGGCACTATCTCTTCGAGATGAAGTGCACCATCTTCACTGACCATAAGAGGTTGAAGTACTTCTTTGAGTAGAAAGATCTGAACATAAGGCAGAGACGATGGTTGGAGCTTATAAAGGACTACAATTGTGAGATCCATTACCATCCGGGCAAAGCCAATGTGGTGGCAGACGCCCTTAGCCGAAAGGAGAGACCCAAGTCGATTCGGGTGAAGGCGTATCAGCTAATTATGACCTCCGATGTGATGAAGCAAGTTAAAGAGTTTCAAGATGAGGCATTGAATGAAGATCATCTTAACTTGGAAAGAATGAGAGGTCTGGTTGGGGAATTGGGTGAAAACACGCTTGGTGTTAAAACCCGATTTGGATGGGTGTGGATTCCTCGTTTTAGGGATCTACGGGTGAAGATTTTGGATGAAGCTCACAAGACTCAATACTCCATTCATCCAGGTGCGACAAAGATGTATCAAGACATGAAGAAGGATTATTGATGGTCGGGTATGAAACGTGACGTAGTGGAGTATGTGAGTAATTGCCTTACTTGTCTACAAGTGAAGGCCGAGCATCAGAAGCCGTATGGGAAGATCCAACCTTTGAATATACCGGAATGGAAGTGGGAGCATATCACCATGGATTTCATTATGAAGCTGCCGCGTACTCTGAAAGGGTATGATGCTATATGGGTGATTGTTGACCGCTTGACGAAGAGTGCTCATTTCCTACCGATCCGCAAGACATATTCATCTGAGAGGTTGCCAGATCAATTTATCAAGGAAATTGTAACTCATCATGGTGTGCTGGTGTCTATTGTGTCTGATCGTGACACCCGGTTCACCTCTAAATTCTGGAAGAAATTCCACGGCCCCATGGGGACGAGGTTACATATTAGCATAACTTATCATCCCCAAACCGATGGTAGTCAGAGAGGACCATTCAGACATTGAGGACATGCTTCGGGCATGTGTTATTGATTTTGGGGGAAGTTGAGATGACCACTTACCGTTAGCTGAATTCTCATACAACAGTTATCATGCCAGCATTGGTATGCCACCTTATGAGATACTATACGGTAGGAGATGCAGAACACCCGTCTGCTGGGGTGATATTGGTAAAAAATAACTAGGGAACGTCGAGGTAATTGAGGCTACGACTGGCAAGCTTGAAAATATCAAGGCCTTCATAAAGGCAGCCAAAGATAGACAGAAGTCGTATACTGATAAACGACGCAAACCGATTGAGTTCCAGGTGGGTGACCGGGTGATGTTGAAGGTCTCACCTTGGAAAGGTATCATTCATTTCCGAAAGAGGGGCAAGTTGAGCCCGAGATACATAGGCCATTTCCGAATCATTGCTCGAGTAGGAGAGGTGGCCTAAAAATTGGAATTGCCAGATGAGTTAAGTGGAACTCACCCGACATTCCATGTATCTCATCTGAGGAAATACTTGGAAGATGAAGATATGATTGTTCCACCGGAGGATATCAAAGTAGACAAATGGCTCAATTATGTGGAGCAACCGGTGGCAATCATCAATCAAAAGGAAAGGAGGCTTAGAAATAAAGTGGTTCCTCTTGTGCGTGTATAGTGAAAGCACAGGAAAGGATCTGACTCAACGTGGGAGACTGAGGAAGAAATAAGGCAACATTGCTCATGTTTGTTCGAGGAATAACAGGTTTCGGGGACGAAACCTATTTAAGGAGGGTGGACTTGTAACGCCCGGATATTTTTCTTTGAAGCCAACGAAAGAAGAAAAGAAATAAAGTTCAAAGTTGAGGGACCAAACTTGCCAAAACGCGAGAAACTTCGGAAGAGAAGGAGAATAAGAGGGGAGGGCAGCCCACACCCTCCCCACATCTCTGAAATTCTGCAACATAGACAGAAAGAAGAGAGAAAATGGAGAAAAGAAGAAAAAAGGCATGATTCGAGTGGGTTCCAGCTCGAAAATCATCGTGTAGCGGGTCCAAACGAATCTCTACTTCTCGGTGTTGATTGTGTGAGTTCTAGGACCCCTCTTTTAAACATTTTTGGTCAATTTTAGGGCTGGAATATATCTGAAAATCCGTTTTTGTATGTGTGTGTTTGATCCATTTGTATGTGTTTGCGTGTTATGCGTTGGGAGTTTGTTTACGGGCTTGTGTGTGCTTGAATGGTATTGTGGTATGCATTCCTAAGATTTAGGATGGTTGATTTGGGCTTAGAATGGGTTTGAATGAGCTTAGAGGTCAAAAATGGCATATTGGGTTCGGGAGTGAGCTGTATTCTGCGTAGTTATGGCTATGCGACCGAATGGCATGCCAGTCATGCGACTGAAGTCCACACGCATGCCAGTCGTGCAATTGAGGCTCAATCGCATGTGAGTCGTGCGACTAGAGCCCATACGCCTTCTAGTCGTGCGACTGAAGGTCAATCGCATGGGGAGTCATGCGACTGAGAGTTCATCCGCATTAGGTCCATCCGCATTAGTTCCATTCGCATGGAACTCATCCGCATTGGGTTCATCCGCATTAGGTCCATTCGCATGGGTGTTCGTTTGCATAGGTGTTCATCAGCATTGGTCCATTCGCATGATGTTCAGTCACCTGGAAGGCCATGCGACTGAAGGGTGTCCATACACCCAAGTAGGGCTTGTGCACTCGGGGAAAACGTAGTTTATGTTCTGACTTTCGGGGGAAAGTGCAGATGTAAGTTGTGAGGTGGGAGGTTCCCATAAGTTCATGTAAGATGACTTTTGAGGTCTTAGAGGTTATGTTGGGCATGATGATGATGTTGCATGTTTATGCATGATGTATGTTTTGTATGTATGATGTTGCCCTGTATGATGATGATGTATGTGTATGTTATGTTCCTTGTTATGATGTATGTTTCTCTTTCCCGTGACTTTATGTTGAATGTTAATGAATGAAATGAAAGTATTATGTAACGTAAAGTGAATGATAATGAAAGAAGAACATGAAGGAAGAATGCATGCATTAATAAATGAATAGAAATGAAAGGCTTGCAAGCAATTGTATGAAATGGACACGCCATTAAAAGGTGTTAGCCCAATGGTGTGTGGGTTAGCTACCCTGGGAGGATACACATTGGGGTCTTTCTTTGTGCTTGACTATTTGTATAGAACCTTTACCGCTTACCCCGGTACCGCGGCACCATGTATAGCTGTCTATTTATAGACTTCGGCCCAGTACCCATATAGTTTGGGGTGTAGCACATGGTATTGTTACGGAAGATATGAACCGTGAAAGAAAAAACAAATAATCAAGATAATAATGATATTATCTTTGTGTACGTATCTTGCATGATCGCATGAATGTAAAGTACGGTTTTAACAAAAGAAAACTATTTTTTATTATTATAAAACTAGAACTCACTCAGCAGCGCTGTAAGGCCCCGTTCCCGGAAACCTCACAGTTGGTCAATCACAGCAGTTAAAACATTAAACATTATAATTATACAAACTTAAGCAGCGGAAATGATTTATCAAAAACCATTCATTTCATTTAAAACACTGTTGTTAAGCAATACATCATCATTAACTATTTACAAAAGAATTGTTTTAATGCATTACAAAACAACAGCAACATAGAGTACAAATGGATGTCAGTCTTTTCCTGCCGAGTAGCTTCACCCTCGTGCCATCCTCAGCAATAATTACCTGCCAACTGAAAATGTATAAAATTCAGCGGTTGTTGAGTGAGTTCTAATTTTAAAAGTAATAAAATACTTTCTATACGTTGTATAAGAAAATATTATTTTCTGTAAAATACAACTCTGTATTGTATATACGAGCACGCATTAACTATATGAACAAATACTGTTTGTTCTCTTTACTGTATGCCTTTCTGTTCTGTAAACTTTTATCTTTATCTTTCACTTTCTGTATGGACCAGTGAGCAATACCCCAACTGTATGCGTGATGGAAAAAGGGGTGATGGACCATCTATATCCCTCGAAAGGGTCAACTATATCCCTCGAAAGGGTCAACTGTATCCCCGAAAGGGTCAACTGTATCCCTCGGAAGGGTCAACTGTATCCCTCGGAAAGGTTCTGTGTACTGTGTACAAGGCCAACCCAATCACCCAGAACAGGCTACAAAGGTCCTGCCAATCTCAATTGATTGGACTTGTGTGCATAATAGGGTAGCTAACCCGTACCACAGTTGAGCTAACGACAACATGGTCGTGTACCTCCTGTAAGCTTGCAAGACTTGTTAAGATTTTTATTAATGTTCCTCTTATTTTCTTTATTGCTCTTTCTCTTTATTATTACGATATACCTTACGTTACGATAATAAACATACCACGTAAAGTCACATACTATAAGTAGTAATAATAATATCAATAGGAATATTAAGGAACAATCATAATCATGCATGAAACATCATGATAATAAGCCCCAGTCAACCCTTGGTCAAAACCCTAAAGCACAGACTCCCAAAAAATTCTATAAAAATTTCTAAGTGCTTAGGCGCTTTGTCACTATTTGGGCGCATGAGCCCTCTTTGGGCATTTCATCACTATGTAGGCGCATCAGCCAACACTTAATCATTTTATCCGTTAGGCGCATGACCTATTCAGGCGCATGGGCACTATTTGTGCGTATGAACACTTAGGCGTATGGATTATTCGGACGCATGGACACTTAGGCGCATGGGCCACTTGGGCGCATGGGCACTATTGGGGCGCATGACCCTCTACTTAGTCATCCGACTAATATTTCTAGGCACATGGACCACTGTTCAGGCGCATGGGCTATACTTAAAACATTTCTAAGGCAACCTTAGGCGCATGGCCTACTGTTCAAGCTCATTGATTACACTTAGATCCTTCTAAGGCATTTTTAGGCGCATGAGCCTTATCTAGGCTCATGGACCTCCTGTGTTACATGTTTCTAGTATGTTTTCAAACCCAATCATCAAACCCATCTGTTCTAAGCTTAATATGGCTATTCTAAACATGAAGAACCTATAAGCATTCAAGAATCAATATCCAATCATGCACATTACATACGGGTAAACATACATACGCTTTGAAATCGTTTTAATACATTTTCAGCCCCAAAGATAGTTTAAAACAAGAAAAACCGGGGTCTAGAACTCACCTTATGCAACTCGGGTGTTTCTTCCTTTCTAACCCACTTGAAAATGAGTTCAAACACCTAAAAACATCACCAACACACACACCCGAGCAGATACACAAACACATAAGCACATAAGCAAATAACCGGGATAAAACCCATCATAAACACTTAAAAACTACAAATTCTTACCTTGAATTTGATTTCATCTTCTCTTCTTCTTCAAAACTCGAAGTTCTGCTCTCTCTCTCTCTCAAAACCGAAAGAAAGTGTGATGTGAAGGAAGGGTGGGCGCCATGCCCACCTTTATACCAACTTTTTCAAAGATTTGTCCTTTTGGACACTTTTAGTCCCTCCACTTGGACTTTATTGCTTTTCTTTCATTTATTCTTCATGTCTTGTCTTTTTAAAATAACTAGGTGTTACAAGTCCACCCCCCTTATATAGGTTTCGTCCCCGAAACCTGTTATTCCTCGAATAGATAAGGATAATGCTGCCTCATCTCCTCCTCAGTCTCCCATGTAGACTCGGATCCCTTCCTATGCTTCCACTGTACACGCACAAGAGGAACCACTTTATTTCTCAGCCTCTTCTCTTTATGATCGATGATTGCCACTGGTTGCTCCACATAATTGAGCCTTTCATCTACTTCGATATCCTCCAGTGGAACAATCATGTCTTCATCAGCTAACACTTCTCAGATGAGATACATGGAATGTCAGGTGAATCCCACTTAACTCATCCGGTAATTCCAACCTATAGGCCACCTCTCCTACTCAATCAATGATTTGGAAAGGGCCTATATATCTTGGGCTCAACTTGCCCCGCTTCCTGAATCGGATAATACCCTTCCAAGGTAAGACCTTCAACAAAACCCGGTCACCCACCTGGAACTCGATCGGTCTGCGTCGTTTATTGGCATACGACTTTGGTCTATCTTTGGCTACCTTCATGAAGGCTTTAATCTTCTCAAGCTTCTCAGTGGTAGCCTCAATTACCTTGACGCTCCCCAATTCCTTTTGACCAATATCACCCCAACAACGGGTGTTTTGCATCTCCTACCGTATAGCATCTCATATGGTGGCATACCAATGCTGAAATGATAGCTATTGTTGTACAAGAATTCAGCTAACGGTAAGTGGTCATCCCAACTTCCCCCAAAATCAATCACACATGCCCGAAGCATGTCTTCCGGTGTCTGAATGGTCCTTTCTGACTGACCATCAGGTTGGGGATGATAAGCCGTGCTAATATGTAACCTCGTCCCCATAGCATCGTGGATTTCATCCGAATTTAGATGTAAACCGGGTGTCACGATCAGACACAATGGACACCAGCACGCCATGACGAGTTACAATCTCCTTGATGAAGAGGTCAGCCAACCTCTCGAATGAATATGTCTCGCGGATCGGTAGGAAGTGAGCACTCTTCCTCAAACGGTCAACAATTACCCATATGGCATCGTACCCCTTCGGAGTACATGGTAGGTTTGTAATGAAATCCATGGTGATGTGCTCCCACTTTCATCCCGGTATATCCAAAGGTTGGATCTTCCCATATGACTTTTGATGTTTGGCCTTGCAAACAAGTAAGGCACTTACTCACATACTCCACCATATCACGCTTCATACCCGGCCACCAATAATCTTTCTTCATATCATGATACATCTTTGTGGCACTAGGATGAATGGAGTATCGAGTCTTGTGAGCTTCATCCAAAATCCTCACACGTAGATCCCCGAAATGAGGAATCCACACCCGTACAAATCGAGTTTTAACACCAAGTGTGTTTTCACCTAATTCCCCAACCAGACCTCTCATTCTTTCAGAGTTCAAATGATCTTTTGCCAGTGCCTCATCTTGAAACTCCTTCACTTGCTTCATTACATCAGAGGTCATGATCAGTTGATATGTTTTCACCCGAATTGGCTCGGGCCTCTCCTTTCGGCTAAAAGCATCAGCCACCATGTTGGCTTTGCCCAGATGATAATGGATCTCACAATCATAATCTTTTATGAGCTCAAACCATCTTCTCTACCTCATGTTCAGATCTTTTCACTCGAAGAAGTACTTCAAGCTCTTGTGGTTAGTGAAAATGGTGCACTTCGTCCCGTACAGATAGTGCCTCAAAATCTTTAGTGCAAAGACCACGGCTGCTAGCTCCAAGTCATGAGTGAGATAATTGACCTCGTGAACTTTCAACTGTTGGGATGCATAGGCTATAACCTTCCCTCTCTACATTAATACACACCCCAACCCCGAGTAAGAAGCATATGAATATACCATCAAATCCTCGCTTCCTTCAGGTAATGACAAGACAAGAGCTTGAGTCAACCTCACCTTTAGCTCCTCGAACGCCTGTTCTTGGGCTTGACACCATATAAACTTTACATCTTTTCGGGTCAACTTGGTCAGTGGAGAAGCGATCTTGGAAAATTCCTGAATCAACCTTCGATAATACCCCGCCAACCCCAAGAAACTACGAATCTCGGATGGCATCTTTGGAGACTTCCATTGTATCACAGCCTCCACCTTAGCAGGGTCTACCATAATCCCCTCGGGATTTATCACGTGACATAAGAATTGAACTTCGTGTAACCATAATGCGCACTTGGAGAATTTGGCACACAACTTTTCCCTTCTTAAGGTCTTTAACACCTCCTGAATGTGATCGGCATGCTCCTCCTCGCTCTTTGAATAAATCAGGATATCATCAATAAACATAATCACTAATTTATCTAACATTGGCTGACACACTCGATTCATCAAATCCATAAAAGCAGCTAGCGCATTGGTCAGACCAAATGACATAACAAGGAATTCATAGTGACCGTAGCGCGTGCAAAAAGCTGTTTTAGGGACATCCTGCTCCTTCACCTTCAGCTTATGGTAACCAGATCGAAGATCTATCCTTGAAAACCAACTAGCACCCTGAAGCTGATCAAAGAATTCATCAATCCTCGGTAAGGGGTATCGGTTCTTCACTGTCAGCTTGTTCAGCTCACGGTAGTCGATGCACATCCTCATGCTACTGTCTTTCTTCTTCACACACAAGACCGGAGCACCCCAGGGAGAGATACTCGGTTTAATGAACCCCTTATCGAGCAGCTCTTGCAACTGCTCCATCAGTTCCTTCATTTCTGTCGGAGCTAACCGATACGGGGCCTTGGCAACGGGTTGAGCACCGGGTATCAGATCAATTTGGAACTCAATCTCGCGATCCGGTGGCACGTCGGGTAAGTCTTCCGGGAATACGTCCGGAAAGTCACACACAAGTGGTACATCAGATAGTTGTGGTGTTGGCGCGTCCACATCCTTTACGTAGGCTAAGTAGGCACTACATCCCCGTCTCATGCACTTTCCCGCCACTGCCATCAAAATCACTTTCGGGATTGTCGTGACGCGATCACCATAAACCGTCACCGTATTCCCATCAGGTGCTGTCAATCGGATCATCTTCTTGCGACACACAATGTTTGCATCATAGGTTGCTAACCAGTCCATCCCTAGTACTACATCAAATCCACCTAGGGGTATCATGTGTAACCTAGCAACAAACCTATGACCTTCTAGTTCTATGGCACAGTCCTCTATCACATCTGTAATTCTAGTGGACTTACCAATAGCAGTTTCTACATCGAATGGTGCACTGACCTTGCTACTACTAACAGGAAACTTAGCACAGAAGTAGTGGAAATAAAACTCTTGCTAGCACCAGAATCAAACAATACAGAGGCATAAATTTGATTTACTAGAAACATACCTCACACAATATTGGGATCAGCTCTGGCTTCCTCCCGGGTCATAGTGTAAGCTCTAGCACTTTCCCTCTACCCTCCTTCCTCCGGATTCTTCTTCTCTGCTCCAGAGCTCTCAGCCCTCGGCTTCTTACAGTCTCTAGCGATGTGTCTAGGTTGGCCACACCTGAAGCATACGTTCATCCCCATCCTGCACTCACCAGTATGCTCCCTTCCACATTTGTCACACCTCCTCAACCATGATCCAGATGTGACCACACGTCGGTCACCCACCTTTGCCACCTTATTGTTTGGAGTGGTTCTACCACATCCAAACCGTTTTCCATTCCAGTTCCGGCTACCACCATCCTTCTTATTCACCTCAGCCACCACCACCTCGCGCTCATCATATAATCTGCGAGCCAAGTCAACCGCCGACCTAAAAGTGCTCGGCCAGGCGGCGATCATATGCCTACGGATATCCGTCGGCAGCCCCTGGATGTATATCTTAGTCTTTCGTGACAGTGGTGTCACTTGATCGGGTATCAGCCGCGCCATTTCATTAAACTTGGTAGTGTACTGCTGGTGTGTCACCGTTCCCGCCTCCAGCTGCAGGAAGTCTCTTTCTACCATGTCTATCTCTCTATGAGGATAGAATTTCTCAATCACTAACTTCTTTAGTTCAGGCCATCTCATTCTCCCAATGGCCCCGCTACCCTTGTCTTGGACAATGTTGTCCCACTAGCATAAAGCCGAGTCCACAAAAGAGTGGGTAGCGAATTTCACCTTCTGATCTTCATGGCATTCACTGATATCGAGGACAGCCTCCATTTCGCTCACCCACCAGTGAGCAGCTACATCAGTGTCGTTTCCATCAAAGGTATGGGGCATGCATCTCATAAATGCCCCATAGTTACAGCCTCGGGTCGCCTCCAGCGCAGGCTCTTCATCTTCCTCCTCCTCATCATCAGAGAGAACCGTTTCCGGCTCTGGTTGTTCTCGTCCTCCCGAGGACCTATTTCTCTCCTTTCTTTCCCCTTCCCTTACCTCCTTGATCACTTCAGTCACAACAGACGGTAGAATCATCTGCATGACCTAATGAACCTCTTCCACCACAGCCTCCTTTACTGAGGCTCTCAGATTGGCGCTCTCGTCGCCACCCTCCGGATGAGGGGTCTCTGGTTCTTCATGAACCACTTTCTCGACTCTGGGTCTCCTTCACTTGGGTCGCGGAGCAGCACCATGACCTGCACCATGAGAGGCTTTAGAAGATCTACCGCCAGCCATCCTCAAAACGCACACTATAAGATTCAAACACTAACGCGGTCATTCAAGGTAACACTCAGTTTATGTCAAGTATAGTATGCCCCTAATTACAGTGGCCAGTTGTGATTAGCCACTTACTTTACTCTTCATACCCCAAGCATCTTTTATCCTGACTTAATCAGTATCTAAATCTACTAGGGCACATAATCAAATAGATACGCACATAATACCGATTATCATTACGAAAAGATATACCTGATAGCACGTAGCTACTCGGGCTGACATCCCTCCATTTGTCCCATTTTTAGTTTAAGTTCAGGTTTTAAATGTTTAATTTAACCCAATTCTCTTAAATTTTGGCTCTGATACCGACTTGTAAGGCCCCATTCCCGGAAACCTCACAGTTGGTCAATCACAGTAGTTAAAACATTAAACATTATAATTATACAAACTTAAGCAGCGAAAATGATTTATCAAAAACCATTCATTTCATTTAAAACACTGTTGTTAAGCAATACATCATCATTAACTATTTACAAAAGAATTGTTTTAATGCATTACAAAACAACAGCAACATAGAGGATGTCAGTCTTTCCCTGCCGAGTAGCTTCACCCTCGTGCCATCCTCAGCAATAATTACCTGCCAACTGAAAATGTATAAAAGTCAGCGGTTTTTGAGTGAGTTCTAATTTTAAAAGTAATAAAATACTTTCTATACGTTGTATAAGAAAATACTATGATAGGATCTCAGCATCTAGTTTGATCGATTCGAATGATTTCAGCAGCGGAATAGAGTACCAACTAGCACAATTCGAGCAAGAATACCAAAGATATAGCAATGAACAGAATTAGTTAAGAGAGAGAAAGTTTCTGCAAAAGGATATTTCATTCAATCACACGCTTTCGCATGGCTTTCGCAAAATTACAATTTAGGTCATTCTTCCTTATGTAAGGAAAAATGACGTAGGCTGATGTCACTCGATAGTGACATCTAACCGTTATTTAACAAACTACTGAAACACTAAAACTACTGAAGATGTCTAACAGCTGGCATCTTCTTACAAGAAGCTAAGTGTTTACTTATTACAAAACTACTGATAAGAAACTACTTAAACTACAACGACTGAAGAACAAGCTCTTCAGTCGTTTTACAAAACTACTGAAAGCAAAAACATAAAACTACTGATAAACACAACTACTGAAGAAGTACTCTTCAGCTGTTGTGACAAACTACTGAAACTTCAGCACTTGGTCTTCAGACTTGAACTTCAGACGCTTCATCAGCTGATGACTTCAGTAGATGTCATCAGCTGATGTCTTCAGTCTTTGTCTTCAGACTTTGTACATCAGTTGTTGATCTTCAGCACTTGTGGACTCTTCAGCTGTTGAACTTCAGTACTTTGGTCTTCAGCTTCAGCACTTGTATTCTTCAGCTGTTTGACTTCAGCACTTTAGTCTTCAGCTTCAGCACTTGTGTTCTTCAGCTGTTGGACTTCAGTACTTGATCTTCAGCTATTGCCCTCTGAAAAGAGTTAGTTGATGGGAACTGTAATCATATTCCCATCTAACTATAGGTTCTAATTCGGGACGTTCTACCATCTGTAGAAAGGCAACGCCCTTGGTAGGAGGTCTCTCCTTGTCTTCCTGTCTTGTCAACTTCAACTCTTCTTCAATCTTGGCTTTTGTAGTTAGCTCTGCTAGATGAAGACTGCTGAGATGATTTCTGATGGATGCAGCAGTTTCAGAGTTGGAGGGGTTGGAGAATGGCTTCTCTGCTAACTTAACAATATCAAATCTGCTGGAGTGTAACAAAGAGGTTGCATTAAGTCTGTTGACTTTGCCATTCTCCCTTTCCACAACAAAGTTGTGAGAATTTTCATCAAACCTCCACTGGATTATTCTTTTTCTAGGCACAAGAGACTGACTAGGAATCTTGTCCTCTTTCTTTGTACCCAACAGAGTCACCAGTTTCCTTCTAAGTTTATTCTCTTCATCATTTAGTGAATCTGAGTTGAGGCCTAGAAGTCTAGCAGCCTGGTCCAATGTTCCTCTAGAAAAATCAAGGAATTGATCTCTTGTGAGGGAACATGAAGATCCATCAACATAGGTGATATTGACAGAGTCTTCTTCACATGAGTCTTCGCTCAAAATTGTGTAGTTGGTGAGCTTAGTCTTGATTGCTTTGAACTCCTCAAGAGAGAGATATTGAGAAGGCTAAGGGGATGGTTTGGATGGTTGTTGGGTAGGTTGAGGTTCAGAGGTTCTGGGAAGTGTTTTTGGTTGAAGGATGGGAAGTTTAGTTGGTTAGGGTGATGAAATGGGTAAGGGTAAGGATGTGAGTTCAGGGGTGAAGGGCTCAGTTTTTATGGTGAAGGGTAAGGGTGAGGCATCAGGTTGTGGTTGAGTAGTTGCAGTGAAGGTCATCCCCTTTACCCTTCTATACATCCTTTTTCTCTTTCCCAAGTGGATGTCAGCCTTGATTTCGCTGATAATCCGTTGGAGTGTCCTCTCTGACATGGGACCCACCTGCCTTCCAGAGAAGCCATAAGCCTGGAGATAGTCCTTCATCCTGGCCTTCTCACTGAGCTTCGTGGTTGCAGTGGCCTTTGCTTCTTCCTTCTTCTTCTTTCTTTCCTTTAGCTTTTCTCTTGTAGCCTTTCTTCTCTCTTTCTCCATTTGATCCTGCTCTTTGCTGTAGAGCCATAGGATCGTTTCATTGTTGTGTGGAGAGAGTTCTTGAAGATTGAAGCCTCTGGAGATTAGGAACTCTATCCTATCTCTCCTCTGCTGCAAGTCAACCTCCTTCTGTTCTTCTTCTTTCTCTTTCTCTAAGGCCAACCTGGCTGCTTCTTGTTGTTTCTCATGTTGTAGTCTGGCTGCCTTTTCCAATTCCACCAACTCCTCTAGTGGTAGCAGGAGTGTTTTGTTATTGGTAGCTCCTAATTGGATGAGCTGATCAATTATCTCTTCTCTCCTTTTGTTGTTGACAGCCTCCTGGTTGGCTGCAACTGCTTTTGTACTAGCAGCTAGCAACTTCTCAGTTGGAAGTCTTCTTTTCTTCTTTAATTTCTCAATCTTCTCCTCTTCCTAAAGCTCTTCCGCAGTCATCTTCCTTTTCCCTTTGTTATCTTTTGAAGAGCCTGACTATGGTGGTTCTTGGAGAGTGGATTCTAATTGTGAGAGAGGCAGAGGGTGTCTGGGATAAAGGTAGATTCAGAAAGTCCTCGCTGTTCACCTCAGATGCCATTTCTATGATTTCATCAGTGATGATCAATTTCTCGACATCTTGAACTGTCCTTCCGCAACTTCCATTTCAGCTTCGAAAGATTCAGCTTGTTCTTCCGAGGCTTTAACTTCAGCTTCGGAAGTTTGAAGAAACGCAAATTTTATCCCGACTGTTTTAGTTGCTGGGCCATCGTCCATATTTCCCCTTCGAATGAATCTTAGGTTCCATGTGGACCTTAGTTGACCAACTTCTTCCACAGTGGTAGAAGGTACAATAAGCCTTTGAAGCTCTTCATCTCCAAAGTAAATCATTGCAGCATCTGGGCTTGGCAAATCAGTAGAGGATCTCAACAGAAACTTGGTGAAGAGTCTGTAGAGATCTCTGAGCATCTTTGGGTCGATTTGAAGTACAACTTGAGATGGCTCAGACAAGTGATGACAGGAGTAGAAGATGTTGAAGTTGAAGTATGAATCTGTGGGTCCTCAAGTGTTTGTCTCTGAACATTCTCCCCTTTTTTGGTAGCATAATCTTGAGAGCTAGATGAGCTGGAAGAAGAAGTCAATGAGACCTGAACAGGTACATGGCTAACAGATCTCTCAGTCTGTTTCTCAGCTAGTTGAGCCTTGAGATTGTCAATCTCAACTTGCTGAGTGGCGGACCTTTCTTCTAAAGTCCTAACCAAGGATTCAAGGTTTGAGACTTTAGACAGAAGGTCTTTTATCAGGATTTGCATGCTTCCCTCATCTTCTTTTGAAGAATCACGGGGAGATGAGGTAACATACCTAGTATGTTCAGCCTCACCACCAGATGTGGTTTCTTGGCACCCTGGTTTCCCGTGCTTAATGATGTCTCTTTCAGAGTCGTCAAAAGGCATGTTGCTGTATCTTTAGTCTCAGATATGTTACCACTGTCCATAAGATCTATTGAGGCACCTTCTATAGTGGCAGCTGAATCTGCATGAGTCCCCTCCACATCAGTGGGACTCACCTCAGTAATAGGTTGTTGATGGGGGCTAGAGATAAGGGATCTCTCTGGGCTCTGTTGATCTTGGAGAGGGTGTTGTAGATCAACATCATTACCATGGAGAGATGTTATCTCTTCATCAGTTTTAAACAGAAGTTCAGTGAAGGATAGGGATGTTAAGCCTACTGACCCGGACCTTGGTCAATGTCTACAGGCATTGAGCCTTTGGTGGGGCTATCCCTTGTTGGCTGCTCAGAAGAGTGTAAATACTCATCCTAAGGGCTATTGGTTTGGGTGTCGGGCTCATGGGTTTGATACTGAGGAGACTTAAAGCCCAAATTGAGGTCAAGGGAGAAGGATAGTGAGACCTTAGACTGAGTGGGAGCCCATGTTTCCACTCTAGTCTTTTTGGATTGAACGGGAGGGACTTGCTCAATCAGAGTAGATTGAAAAAGGATTCGTTTAGGTCATCTTTGGTATGTGATGGTGATGGGTAGAGAAGGTAGTGTTGGCATTGTGGAGGTGGTTTCTAGTGTGGGTTCATCACTTGTGGGGTGAACAGGGATGTCACCGGGAGCTACGCACTCAATCATACCTGAAAGTAGAGAAGTGTACCTTCCAGTGAAGTTGGTGGACACCTTCTTCGAAGTCTTAAAGATGGTAGGCCTCATGTCAGGGACATTCAGAGCAGCTGCACAGACAAGCGTACTCTGTTGCAACTCACAGTTGATTATGTGTTGAATGAATCTGGGATACATAATGAATGTCTCCCTTTGAAGATTCCAAATCAGATTGGTGAACACAAATCTTGAGTAATTGAAGCGGAGGCCTCTCACTAGTCCATGAACTAAGCATCCTAGTTCATAAGGGATTTGATCCCATCCCCCAGATTTGTTTGATAGACAGTAGAGAACAACGTGCAGGAAGAACTTCCAGTTGTAGGAGAAGTTGTACTTGTAGACTGTTGACCTGCTCATGTCTCCACCATATCCCATGAGGATATAAGTGTTGTCTAAATCTTCTTTGGGGAATTTAGTAGGAGCTCCTTCATCATGAAGCTCGAGATGCTCCTTGATAAGTTGTTCAGTAATGACTAACTCTTGTCCACAATGTTGGACCTTAGTACACGAATCCCATTTGGGGTTTCGACTTGACCATTTTCCTAAAATTCAGCCATTTGATTGGAGTAAACAGTGGGGTAATAGTAAGGGCTGTGTAGTAAGATGATTGGGTGAGAAAGGAGATGATTTTAGAGAAGTCAGCATCTCTTGAAGAATCAAGAAGTGCGACTTGGTTGTGCTGAGGGTTGAGTGCCATTTGAGAAAGGTGAATGAGGATGAATTTGAGCTTAGGTAAAGTTGGAGTGGAGAAAATTTCTCAGGCAGTAAAAATTTCAAGTAAGAAGATGAAATTGAATAGTCGGGATTATTTAAAAGATGGTGGGAAGGCGGTAATGGGGTTACAATAAGGTGATGTGATGTTTTAGTGGAAGAAATGATAGTGGCGGTAAGGTTAAAATCAGTTAAATAATGCAACATCATTAACAAAATCATTGCTTTTTACAGTGTGGGGCCCAAGAGATTTCCGTTACACAGTGAAATCTCTCTTCCGAATATAAAACATTTTCGAAGGTAATTTGTCTTCCGAAGGCAATTCTTACTTTCGAAGAAAAGACTTTGCTTCCGAAGGTTAGGATTGCTTTCTGAATGGAGAGTGTGTAAGCCTCGGAAGTAGATCTGATATGAGATCAATCGCTTCTTCCGAGACCAAAAACTCTTCCGAGAAGAAAATTATCCTTTGAGAAATTTTTCTTCGGAAGATATGAAAATAACTTCCGAGGGTTAATTTCTCTTCAGAAGAAATTTATACTTAGAAAATTTCAGAGAGACCTTTTGTAACAGGCTTAAATTGTATTGACATAGATCATTACATATTAAAGAAAGGTTTTCAAAAGAGTTAGGCTAATCAATGTTTATCATCCCAATAGCTGTTATGAGATACTTGAATCTTTGTTCATCAAAATCTTTGGTGAACAAGTCAGCATATTGTTCATTTGTGTCAACTTTGATTAGCTTAATTAGATTTTTCTCATGGATATCTCTAATGAAATCGTACCTGATATCAATATGCTCTGTCTTCGAGTGCTTCAACAGATTTTCAATAATGGAGATAGCACTATTGTTGTCAATATGGATAGGAGTACTCATAAATTGAATCCATAGTCTAACATCTGATTTTGAATCCATAGCAGTAGAGCACAGCAGCTAGCAGCAGCATTGTATTCAGCTTCAGGAGTTGATGTAGAGACACATGATTGTTTCATACACTGCCATGAGATTATCCTTCCACCAAGAAATTTACATCCTCCTGATGTTGATTTCTTGTCAATGTTGCAGCCGCCATAGTCACTATCAAAGTATCCAAAGAGATTGAAATCCTTGTTTCTGGATACCAGAGACCTAGTTTGGGTGCTTCTTTAAGGTATCTGAGGATTCTCTTAATAGCAGCTAGATGAGACATCTTTGGAGCAGCCTGATATCTTGCACAGATGCAGGTAGCAAACACTATATCAGGTCTACTGGCTATGAGATACATCAAAGAACCAATAATTGCCCTATACTGATGTTGATCAATATCCTCCCCCTCAAGGTCAGGACAAAGATTATGGTTTCTGGGTATGGGTGTCTTGGCAGGCTTACAATCTTTCATCTCAAATCTTTCTAAGATGTCAAAGACATACTAAGATTGATTAATGAAAAACCCTTCCTTCATTTGGTTTACCTGAATTCCAAGGAAATAGTCCATTTTTCCCATGGAACTCATCTCAAACTTTTTCTTCATAATGCTTTCAAAGTCCTTACACATTTGGTCATTTGAAGAACCGAATATGATGTCATCGACATAGACTTGATCAAGCAAAATGTCCTTTCCAGACTTTCTGATGAAGAGACTCTTGTCAATGGTACCTCTAGTGTAGCCATTCTTCAGAAGAAAATAAGACAAAGTCTCATACCACAGCCTAGGCGCTTGGTGCAGCCCATATAGAGCTTTATCCAATTTGCACACATAGTTGGGGTGCTGTGGGTCTTCAAATCCTAGAGGTTGGCATACATAGACTTCCCTATCTATATCCCCATATAGAAAGGCACACTTGACATCAAGCTGGTAAACAGTGAAGTCCTTGGAGGCAGCATAAGCAAGGAAGATCCTAACTGCCTCAAGTCTTGCAACAGGTGCAAAGACATCAGTAAAATCGATTCCTTCCTCTTGTGTGTATCCTTGAACTATCATCTCTTTTGTTTCTAAAAACCCATTTAGTGCCTATAGGTACTTGACCATATGGTTGCGGACATAGGTTTCATACCTTCTGTCTCTTGAATTGAAGAAACTCCTCTTGAATCGATTCAAGCTAGCTACTATCTTTCAAGGCATCTTCCACCTTCTTGTGTTCTATCTGGGATAAAAAGCAAGAGTACAAGCAGACATTCCCATGATGAGTTTATCCTCTTGTTCTCACACCTTCAAAGACATCCCCTATGATGTTCTCAGTTGGATGAGTGTTATGAATCCTAAGACGAGGAATCACTTCCAGTTGCAGAGATATATCCAGATTGGACATATTCTGCTCAAGAACTAGTACACTCAGTCCAGCTGTTGTTTTAAAATCATTCAATGAGGACTGATTGAATGAGTGAGAAACATCATCAATGGTTGGCTGAGAAGTAGTATTAACGATTGCATGTTCCTTCAAAACACTACTTCCTTCTGCCTAGTGTTGTGGTGGATCACCTGATGAGTTTTGAGGCTCAGCAAGTGATTCACTTGTTGAAGCTTCACTATTCCTTGATATGGTTAAGCTGTCAGATCTGTGAATGGTGGAAGCTTGATTTATTGCAGCTCTTGGAGAATTTGGAAGAGGTCTGGGTAGCTCAACCAGTTGATCATCAACAGCAGCATCATCATTTTGAGCACCTATTCCAGCTAAAACATTCTCATAAGATGGTTTAGAATAGTGGGAAACAATTCTAAATTCAAAAATATGATCAGGGCCATTCCCTGTAACACAATGAGTGTGCTCATTAACAACTATATTGGATGACTCCTCAAATTGTTGATTCTTAATCTTGTATACTCTATAAGCTTTGGAGCTAGAAGAGTATCCAACAAAGATAGCATCATCCGACTTTTCAGCAAATTTGGCTAAATTGTCTTTTGTGTTAAGTATGGTACACCTGCTGCCAAAGGACCTTAGAAAAATAATGAACGGTGGCCTCTTGTTCCATAGCTTATAAGAGGTTTTTCCATGTGTCTTAACTACAAGAACTCTGTTCTACACATAGCATGTAGTGCTAACTGCCTTTGCCCAGAATGTTAGAGGTAGTTTGGAATCAACTAACATTGTTCGAGCAGCCTCAATAAGTGTCATGTTCCTCCTCTCAGCAACATCGTTTTGTTGAGGAGTTCTTGGAGCACTATATTGTCTGGCAATCCCTTTTCAGTTACAGAATTAGTCAAGAACGAAGTTCTTAAACTCAATCCCTTGATCACTTCTAATAACCTTAACCTTGTGATCAATTTGATTTTCTATTTTAAGAATAAAAGATTTTAATGTTTCAGCAGTTTCATCTTTAGTTCTTAAAAAGAATACCCATGTGAATCTTGTAAAATCATCAACTATCACAAGGCAGTATGATTTCCTTCCAATGCTCATTATACTTGTGGGACCAAGAAGATCCATGTGCAATAAGTGTAATGGAGTAGTGATAGAGTTAACACTTTTGGATTTATGAGATGTCCTGTGTTGCTTCCCTTTTAGGCATGCAACATAGTTATCTTTGCAGAAAAACTCATTTTTAGGCAAACCATGTACCAAGTTATTTTTAGCCAATTTATTCATTGTCTTAAAATTTACATGACACATACGTTTATGCCATAGTGTTGACTCATCACTATCAGCTTTGGAAAGAAAGCATGATACTTCACCCATTGGGGAAGCATTGTTCATATCCAGCTTGTACATATCCCCTTTCTTAGGAGATCTAAGAAGCACCAATTCTGAAGGAATGGTCATCCCTGGTTTGAGGATAATGCACTCATGTCTGTGAAAAGCGTATGGTGTTTTTTATCACAGAATTGAGAAACACTTAACATATTGTGTTCAAGCTGTTTGACAAAGTTAACTTTGTCAACCTTTAACTTACCATTGGATATACTCCCTCTGCCAGAAGTATATCCTCCGACCTCACCTCCAAATTGGACAGGACCTCCATCATAGTGTTGAAACTGTTGAAGGAGAGATCTGTTCCCTGTCATGTGCCTAGAGCATCCATTGTCTACAATCCAGACATTGTTATTCTTGTCATATGGATGTCCCTGAACATAAGATGAGATTGTTAGTTTTGTTGGAAGCTGAAGCCTTGCTGGTTTGGTTTCTTCCAAGTATAATAATATTGAAACAAAAGATATGCATGGGGGTTCAATAGATGTCTTTGAAGAAGAGATTTGGGCTGCAGCATCTTCCTTGATCTTTCAGTCCATCCTTTGGTTGGTCTTGGAGGATGAGTTTGTTGAAGCTTTTGCAACATGGCCTTCTTCCGAAGCTTCTTTCTTTTCGGAAGAAACCTTCACCACCTTTTCTTCCGTAGCAGTCTTCTTCTGGGATGGTTTCAAAGGAATCTTCTTGTTATTCTGAACATTTGCAGCATTTGCTTCCGAGGACATTTTCCCTTCGGAAGAAGGAGTTTCTTCTGAAAGCAACCTTGTTTTGGAAACCAGCTTTCCCTTCTTCATCACTTGAACCATTTGAAAAGGTCCAAATGTGAAACCTTCCCTGACTCCTTCTCTCCTAACATTATTTGCATAATGTGTGCTTGCGGGATTGTAGTAACAATCTTTTGCCATGTGGTTGTGCAGACCACACATTATGCATGCAATGTTAGTCTTTTAGGACTATGAGGGTTGCTGTTTCTTGGGCTTTTTCTCTTTATCAGCAACCTTTCCCTTCAACTTCTGATCCTTTGGTAGAATAGGTGTGCTGGTATTACACTCCTTTCCTGAATCAGAAGTACCTAACACTTGGAATCTAGCTGAGATAAAGACACCTTTCTACTTTGGGTCGATCTTCAGCTTGGACTCAACCGCTTTCTTGGTAGTTCTTCTAGCAGCTTTAGCTCTGCTTCTTCTGGCCTTAGTGGTTAGGATTTGATTTTCACTAGAGGAGATGGGTACATCTACTTGTTCCTTCCCTATGGTGGCCACTATTGTTGTTTCATCCTTCAACTTTAGTGATGAAGGGTCAACAGTTTGAACCTCTTGATCCTCGGTACCACATCTAGGTTGTCTAATAGACTCATAAGAGTGTGGTGGAGCAATTTCATTGGTTCCCAACCCTCCTTTGTTCTGATAACAGAGTTTGGAGTGGGAGGATGATGCAAGAATAGCTTGGAAGTTCTGCTTAGAAATAGCATGCTTCCTGGCCTGAGCCTCAACAGTGACAAGCTGGGCTTGAGCCTCAGACAATTTAGATATCAGATCCTTGATTTGAGTCTTGTAGTTGGTGTGTTCATGTTTTAAAAGAGACACAGTTTTCTCTAACTCCTTAATTTTCTTTTGGTAGTTAGATTCAGCTCTCTTAAATCAGATTTTAAAATATTTAAAGACTCAATATCAGATCTGATTTCCATATTGTAATCCTGATAAAATTTAGGCTGTAGTACAGAGATGTTCATATACCTGAGTATCATCTGTTCCTACCATGAGAGCTTGAGCAAGAGTCTCATCCTGTACCATGAAGCTCCAGTCAACTTCTTGAGCCCTTGCAGCTATTTCAGTTGACTTTCCAGTGGGCTTTGAGGTTAAGGGATGTGTGGACGCCTGTGGGGTTCCCGAATTGGACTTGGGAGACTTGCATTCCCATGCAATGTGACTGAGTTGGTTACAATTGTAACACTTTGCTTTGGTCTTGTCAACCCAAACTTGTGGGTAGTTGGATTTTGAGGGAATTGCCTTCCAGTTCTCTTAAAGAACTTCTTCGCTCTATAAGTTAAAAGAGCCATCTGCTGGACAATGTCCACATATTCTACATCGTCTGGATTATAACACTCAAGATCATCAAAACAATATTGAAAATCACCAAAGTGTCCACTTCCTGAGACAAAGGCACAACTTTCCTGAACGGAATTGTGTTGAGCCTGTTAAGACCTTGGAGTCTCAGGAAAAGTGATGTAAGGTCTAGAAGAGCAGGATGGCTGCTGGTAAGTCAGGTAGTGCGAAGGTTGTGGGGGGTTGAGCCTTCTGCAACCATTAAAGCGTTGGTAGCAGGAAGACTCAGAGGTCGGCTTGCTTGGTGGCCTTTTACTTTCTATTGATACATGTATGTCCCTAGATCATGATATGAAGTAATAGATCTTGTTAGTCTGATTCTGATATAATGTTTAGAATGATTAATGAAATGATATTGATTGTTTGTTATTTATAATGTTTAATATTTCATTAATGAGTCGATGTTAAATTGGTTAATTAGGTTTGTGGTTGTTTGAATGGTTACACATAATGTTATATTAATTAATACATTCAAACTTAACAAAATGAAGTTCTCATACGAATGGCCCATGCGAATGGACCATACGCATGAATAACTTCATACGAATGACTCAGTCGCACGACTGAACCAGGAGACTGGATCAGTTGTATGATTGTAACATAAGATTGGCTCAGTCGCACGACTGAACACTCAGTCGTGCGGATGAATCAACGCATGGTTCAATCGCACGACTGAACCATACTAATTGTTCAGTCGCAGGAATGAACAGTAGTAACCTATAAATACAACCCAATTTGTGGAGAAATGAGAGCTTTTATTCTATTTCGACTCCAGACGTACCCTAGCCGTCCAGAAACCTCCAAGTTGATACTCCAAGTTCATAGAACGCAGTAGATCGATTTCCAATCAATTCTTAACGTTTGATTCAATACTTTATTGATTCTACGTGCATTCTCACTGATTGGATCGCCAATCAAATAGGATTCTGCACTATTTGGTTTGGTTTACACGTTAATCATTCGGTATTTCGTTAAAATACAAGGTCCCAACAAGTGGTATCAGAGCTTTGGCTTTTGATTACGTGTGATTCAATCAAGATTGATAAAAAGTTTGTGTTTTTACACTAAAAAAACGCAATCTTTTGTGTCAAAAGTTGTCTTGGACGTACCCTGCTTATCAAGTTTCGGTTTCTACGGCCTTAGGCGATTAGGGTTTGCAAAATTTCGAATTTTTACGGCTAAAACACGTTTAACCTAGAAATTTTTGCAAAACAGCAGCTTCAGTCACACGAGTGAGCCATTCGCACGACTGGACTCATTCGTAGACTCCAGACGCACGATTGGACTGAGTCGCCTCCCCATTAGTACGACTGAACCATCCGTTCGCAATGTTCATTCGCATCAGCTTCATTCGCTCGACTGAACCAATCGCTTAGTTCAGCCGCACGATTGAACCAATCGCATAGTTCATTCGCACGGATAGCCCATTCGTATCACCCAGTCGCACCAGTTTGACGGTTTGCTTAGTACACTTAAAGGTTAATCGATGGAAGATCAGATGTCAGCATTTACTGCCAGCAAGGACTCAAAGATCCAGAACCTAGTGTTGCTTGAGAGTACGTGGGGAATCATAATAAACCACCAAAACTCTTAACGTTAGATGAGTTTCCCCACTGGAAACAACGTTTTGAGATCTACCTCAATGGAGTGGATCCAAATTTGTGGGAAGCTATCGAGATTGGGTATAGTATGCCGGTGGGAGCAGATGGGGTATAACTTACTTTGGGAGGAATGACCGATGCTCAGAAAGTCAAGTACAATGCAGAGAAGAGAGTTTATGCATTGATTACACAGTCTATTCCTAAAGATATTTTCCACCAGTACTCGGAGAATAAGCAGGCCAAGAAATGTGGGATGAGCTGGAAAAGAGATACGACGGGAATGCTTCGTTGAAGGCAATTAAAGCTAAGGAAATGAAGAAAGAATTTGACAACTTCTCATCGATGGGAAATGAGAGTTTGGATGATGTTATTGATAGATTCTACCATCTGATGAGTGAACTGCATACACATGGCGTTGCTACTACCATGGAAGAAAAGGTGTCAAATTTTGCAGACGGATTGCCGGAAAGTGGGCTTCATTGTGTCAAATCTGAGACAAAATGAGATGCTGGCAAAGTTGGATACTTCATTCTAAAGCTGCGAGAAGAAGCACTTAGGATGAAGTACAGAGCTCAGAAGTCTTCGTACACTCAGAATCCAGCTTTGTACAATTCCACGCCTCAAGCTAAGACGTCTGGAGCACCTCTTCAGACTGCATTTGTGTCTAGCTCATCGGGTCCTTCACAAGCTTCTCCTTCAGGATCATAAACTTCTGGGTCTTCGTGTACCCATTACATTGGAACTGAAGCGAATGCTACTAGACTAAAGACCGAGAAACTCGGAAATATTATTGTGGAAGTAGCTCGAGAGCACATGGATCTTTTGGCAGCAGTGGTTAATTCTTATGATGGACTTGTTGCTGGGAAGATTGGAAACTGCCATCTCGCAGATGAGGACTACGAGCAGGTGGATGAAATGGAGCTGGAGAGAATGGATATTATATGGGCCTTAGCTAGTGTTGTCCGGAGGGCGAAGAAGTTTGTGAAAAAGACCGGACAGAACTTGGTTGCTACTAAGGATACCACATTTGGCTTTGACAAGAGTAAAGTGACCTGCTTTAACTGTGGAGAAAAGGGGCACTTCAGAGAGAGAATGTGTGAAGCCAAAGAAAACTGGGAACGGGAACCCATTCTCGTCCTTCACTCGTCAAGACAAGCAAGCTAGCATCTACTTCATCAAGCAAGGATCCAAAGGCCTTGACTGCACATGATGATGAAGGACAGGACTGGAGCTTTCGGTTTGTCTGTCCAGGGGAATCAATATTGCCAGTGTAGAAGACTTAGATGATGATTCCGCAGTGAGGGAGATATGCAGTTGAGATAGAAATGTTGAATATTGAAGAGACAACTGCAACTGAGGTCAGCTACAATCCTGGAGAAGAGATTTCAACAGCAAAGAAAGGATCACCAGAACCAGAGACATCTGATGTTGCGTTGATGGCTAACCCTACTGAACTTCTCAGGAAGTACAACACCAACTGTTTAAAAATCATGCTTGTTCTGATTGTGATGTTTTTAGAGATAGCATAGATGAGAAATTTCTAGGTTATTAGATCATAATGATAACTTAGTAAAGGATTTGCAACTATGCACTGAGGCTAATAGAGTTTTAAAACAAATGAGCATAGTTACAAAGAAAAGATAGACCTTTTGACTAAACAGCTTAGGGAAACTGAAGTAGTTGCATTTAACCAAGCTAATGACATTAGGTACTATCTTAACTCCCTAAAAGACACTAAGAAGCAAAAGGCAGTTTAGAAGTAGAAGTAAACTCAATAAAGCAAAACCTGCACAGTGGACAAGTTATCACACATTGTCCAACACTTAGTGAGAGAACGAAACAACGGGGAGGGTTTGGGTTATAAGTGGTTCCTCCACCACCTGAGACCTTGATGAATACTAAGAGTAGACCTATAAATAACAACCCATCAAGGATCATGTGTGTGTCTACTCTCTTGTTAGTGATCCAGATTCCTCATGTTCATCAATGAATCTGGAACAAAACAAAAGGTGGCCACTTCAAAGGCAAAGGGTAAAATGCCTTGTGTTATCTGGAAAAAGAATTTGAAAAGATTAATATAAATTCCGGGACAAACAAAGTCAAATCTGAATTTAAAAGGATTGCTATTGTTATCTTTCCCAAGCTTCATGTCAAAAACCAGTTAACCAAAAAGAAAAAGATGTTAAAAATGTTAAACAATTAATTTTGTTAAAAGAGAGAAAACATCAAAAGAAGAAAAAAGTCAAAACCCAAACTAAGTAATGTACCAGGGTGTCACACACATCTCACAAAGAAAGTTTAATCGTAAAGTTGATAGCAGGTCGTGCTACAACTGTGGAGAGTGTGGACACATTGCTTCCTTTTGTCATTACTATCAGACACCTAGGAAGAAGATTGAACTTCAGGATTCAAAACCTAGGTCTTATAAGAGGGAGTTCCTTAACTCCACCTAGACGAACTAGCAAACCATGTTCAACCCATTAGCCAGTAGATTGAATATCACAAACAGGCATTGCACAAATCTGGCTTATGGAAAGAGAAGTCATCCTCTGTGTTTGATAATGATGACAAGAAGGAACCTGAGCTTCCCCACCCTCTAAGGGACAATGGGTTGAATTCATGATGTGTGATGCCTCTGGGAAACCCAAGCCAGTAAAGGCTTGGGTTCCTAACCTAAACTATGTTTTTACTTTGTATGTGCAGGGTGTTCACTACAGTGCTAAAACCAACACGTGGATTGTAGACAGCGGAGCATCTAGGCACATGACAGGAAAGAGAGCTCTTTTATCAAACGTCAAGCAAATAAAAGCAGGGCAATGTTTCGTTTGCTGGAAACAGGGGGGTTATATCCGCTCAGGGAGAAGTTGGAAATCAGAAAGTTAAGTTTGATAGGGTGAACTACGTTCAGCAACTTCAAAACAACTTACTTTCTGTTTCCCAAATCTGTGATAAAGGGTTTAAAGTCATATTCGACAACAAGAAGTGTTACGTCCTTAAGAAAGACTATGTTATTCCAGAGGACCAAGTTCTGATGACAGCTTCAAGATATAAAGACCTTTATGTTTTGGATCTCTCAACAGCTTTACAACGGATCATGAAATTCAATGCTTTCTACCCAAAGCCACTGAGAAGAACTCCATATCCTGGCATAGGAGAATGGGACACATCAATCAACGAAGATGAATCACTTGATCCAGAAGGATCTTGTGAGAGGAGTTAATGTCAAGAATTTCCAACTTCCTGATTTTTGTATAGCTTGCAAGAAAGGCAAACAGACGAAGAAGTCTCATAAGGAAAAGAAAGTTCATTCAATAGAACTTCCTCTTGAACTTCTTCACATGGATCTGTTTGGTCCAGTCAGTACAAAGAGCATTGCAGGGGACTTGTATTGTTTTGTGTTACTGATGACTACACAAGATTCTCTTGGGTAATGTTTCTGAGTCCAAGTCAGAAACATTTGAGTCATTCAAGGAGTTAGAACCACACTGGAACCTCTCTACAAGCTGAAAGTGAGACAAGTACGCTCAGACAATGGGACTGAATTCAAGAATCAGTGGATGGAGGCTTACTGCAAGAAAAAGGGAATTGTGCATCACTTCACTTTTGCATACACGCCTCAAATGAATGGTGTTGCTGAGAGAAAGAACAGAAGCTTGATAGAGACAGCACGAACAATGCTGGCAGACTCGAAGTTGCCTATCCAATTTGGAATGAGGCAGTGGCTAATGCGGTTATACACTGAATCGAGTTCTGATAGTCAAGCGCCATGGAAAGACATGTTACGAGCTACTACAATGAAGTAAACCAATCTGGAGTATCTCGAACCATTTGCGCATCGTGTACACTTCTGAAAAAGACTCAAGATGGTAAATTCAGCAAGAAGGCTGATGAAGGAATCTTCCTAGGATACAACATACCGAACAAGAGAGTTTACAATAATTCAACGGGTCTAGTAGAAGTGTGGTGTAATGTTGATGTTCAGAGACATACCACACCACCTACTGGCAAAGGACCCGCCTACTTTTTCGACTATGATGGATTCTTTAAGTCCTTCAACATCCCTATCTCTCCTTGTTCTGATGATGAGTTGCTACTCGAATGATGGATGATATCTTAAATACACCATCTCTTGATTCAACATCATCGAGTTTATAGGGAGAATCATCTACTCAGTCAGGGGGAGTAGTCGACAACAATGACTCCTCCTCTGAAGATGAGGCTGAAGAAGATGACAAGAACAGTCAGGAGCAACAGGTTCCAGTTCCTGAAAGTCTACAAGCATCTAACAGTGATGCACCTTCAATTTCGGAACCTCAAACTCCTTCTACCTCAGATGCAGAACCAAATGTTCACAATCTTGGCTCTGAGGTAGCTGCTCCTACTACTCCAGGATCACGTCTAAACGTCTATCATCCCTTAGACAATGTCATTGGGGATGTCAGATCAGGAGTACAAACCCGAAATCAGCTGTACTCAGCTGATTATGCCTCTGTTATGGAAAAGGGTTACATTCATGATGGTGCTTATCGGTGTTTTGTCTCACAGTTTGAGCCAAAATACGTAAGTGATGCATTAAATGATGAGGCATGGGTGAGTGCCATGCAAGAAGAACTTCTTCAATTCAAGAATTTGGAGTATGGACTCTGGTAGATAGACCTAAAGGTGCTAAGGTCATTGGCACCAAATGGGTCTTGAAATGCAAGAAGGATGACCAAGGGGTCGCTATCAGAAACAAGGCTCGATTGGTTGTTCAGGGATTTCGCCAAGTCGAGGGGATTGACTACAATGAAGTGTTTGCACCTGTGGCAAGGATGGAAGCCATCCGTATCTTCCTTGCCTATGCATGTATATGAAGATTAAAGTCTATCAATTAGATGTGAAGAGTGCATTCCTTCATGGGGAAATTTGAGAGACAGTGTATGTCAGTCAAACCGAGGGATTTGAATATCCATATCATCGGGACAGAGTTTACAAACTCGACAAGGCCTTATACAGGCTTCATCAAGCTCCTAGGGCCTGGTATGAGAAACTCTCAGCTCATCTTGTGAAACACGGCTTTCACAGGGGAGTCATTGATTGCACATTGTTCATAAAAGAAAAAGATGGAGACCTACTGCTAGTACAAATCTATGTCGATGACATAATCTTTGGTTCAAAGAACGAAGAATTATGCAACGAGTTTGAAGCAGTTATGAAGAAAGAGTTTGAGATGAGTGCTATGGGGGATATGAAATTCTTTCTCGGGTTACAGGTGGATCAGAACCAAATGGGATCTTTCTACATCAGACCAAGTATGTGGGAGACATTCTCAGTCGTTTGACATGGAGAATGCCTCTGCTGCTGGACTCCACTTGCTACAAATCATGATATAGCACCTGACGAAAATGGAGATCTGGTAGATGCCATAATGTACCGAGGAATGATTGGATCCCTAATGTATCTCACTGCCTCAAGACCTGATATCATGTATGCTACATGTTTATGTTCTAGATATCAGGCTAAGCCTAAGGTTAACCATCTGATCGGGGTCAAAATGATATTTCGTTATCTGAAGGGTACACCCACACTTGGGTTGTGGTATCCACATGATGATGACTTTGAGCTCACTGCGTATGGTGACTCGGATTACGGGGGCTGCAAGATGAACTACAAGTCTACATCAGTAGGGTGTCAATTCTTGGGAGGAGATTAGTTACCTGGCAGTGTAAGAAGCAGACCTCGGTTGCATTGTCAACCTGTGAAGCCGAATACGTTGCTGCTGCAAGTTGCTATCACAAATCATCTGGATTCAATAGCAAACGCGGGATTACGGTTTAAAGTTTTCTTTTACTCCTATCTTTGTTGATAACTCTGCTGCAATTGCAATAACTAAAAATCCGATACAACATCCAAAGACCAACACATCGGTATTAAATACCATTTCATAAGAGACTGTTTTGAAAAGAACTTAATCGATGTGGTAAAAATTAATATTGACTTTCAACGCGCTGACCTCTATACAAAAGCCTTTGATAAACCATGTTATCTATATCTGTTAGAGGTCAACGGCGTTAAAAAGAAAAGTGATGTTATTCGTGATGATGATCATGTGTAGTCCGATACATTGTAGTTATATTTTTTATTATTCCTTATTTATTTTATTCTGTTTAAATTAAATTCATGTTATTTAGCTGTCTGTTAAAATCCTAAAATAATTAAATCCAATATGATTTTAGAATTTTAGGGGGAGAGTAGGTCAGCTAGTAATATTATAAAAAAATGAGGGAGAAGGAGTGGATAGCTGATATAAGGTAGATCGTATCTGTGATACCGATTCAAACCTTTTGGAAAATAATAGACACAGGAACAAATCAAAAGGGACTTTAAAATTTTTAATTTAGAAAAGATGCAAAATTCAAAGTATAAGTCTGTGTAGTCTAAGCAATATAAAAGGAAAGATGATAGAAAAACTGGTAACTACTAAGCTAACACAAAGAAAGTAGACCTAGAGGTTGCTAGACCACAAATGATGTGTCGGTAGATTCAACACAATAGATGATTAGACCTGACTGGTGATCTCAAGATCAAACTAAGTTGTTCAACTGACTATGAACTGCCATCTTATCACTGGTTAACACAATCAACAATATTCCAAAAAGGGGTAATGAGCATGTAAATGCCACAAATGTGTGCGGATGACCATAAATAGAGCAAAGCACGAGAAAAAAATGAAAGCCAAATGCTATCAAGCTAATGACATATGTTGTGGGTGCATTCTGTGCAAAAGAAAATTTAGCTGCTCTAACAAGAAGATAGGTTGTGTGCCTCTTTGTTGTGCGATGGCACTGACCTGAGGATAAGCATAACCTAGATATTCTAGAATTCATTGTTGTTTGCCGCCTCTCTGCTGTGCGATGGCGCTGCCCTGAGGATTGGCTTCTCTTTGAAAGCTCTAAGAATAGTTCTTCTTGTAATAATACCCGTAGACCGCTCAAAAGCTCCTGAGAATGTTGATTACCATATAAGTGTGGGATCCAAAATGTTAGTTGAAATAATTAAACCTAAAACTATCACCAGTTTGTGTCTAAAGTCTGTGTATGGATTTAAGAGGACAAATATACTGACAATCATTGTGGCTGCAATTCTTGAAAGTTCAAATCAATGTGGGAATCTAATAGTACCAGTGTGATTTCTTAAATTTGCTAACGACTCTGTATGAAAACCAAGAATTGAGCATCTAAAGGTTTTGATAACAAGTCCCAAATGATTTGACTTGCCTGTATGATTCCAAAATTGAATTGTTCCAGGTGTGGTCAAACTAAATTGAAGCTGCCTATCTAGACCAAATCCAGGAGATGTCTATCTTAGGATTTATCTCTCACAAAAAGTCAAAAACAAGTTCTATTTTTGTATTTAGTTTAAGGTTCTAGTTAGTTAGTCATTTTAGTTTGTTTGTTCGTCGGACTATATCATGAAAATCAGTATGGATTAACTCACCTAAAAGGGTCATGTCTGAGATGGCCACATGTGTTTTCAAAGTTTAATAGTGTCACGTCTGAGGTGACTAAATTTTTAAAAGGATCACGTCTGAGGTGATCAAAAGGTTTTCAAGTTAAAAGGATCATGTCTGAGATGATCAAATGCTCATAATGTTAAATTTCAACAGGTAAAAAGGGTTTAAGTGCTAAATGTTCATAAGTGTAACCCATTCGCACGACTGGATCTTAAGTATGGACCAACCATGCGAATGGATCCCATTCGCACGACTGGACATGAGATTGAGCCATTCACTCGAATGGCTTATCAAAATGATCCATTTGACCGAATGAAAGGGTGCCAATGAGTCAGTCAACCGACTGAGACTCAGTCGGTTAACTGAAGGTGCAAATGAAGGGCACGAATGAGTCAGTCGACCGACTGAGACTTAGTTGGACAGCTGAATGCAACTCACTGGGCCAATCACATAACTGAGCCTCGGTCGCCCGAATGAACTGAGCGAATGAGGCCAGTTGACCGATTGAACTCAGCTTCAGTATTTAAATGGCCATAGTCGATCGCATTCCACTCATCACCCTCAATCGCTCCTAAATCGCACATTATACCGTTACTCTGCCGAAATTGCTTTAGACCCTGTTTCCACATCTTTATTGATATTCTGACTTGCGTTGACATTTATACAGGTATATAACAGTGAAATCACACTGGAATCAGAAAAAAGAAAGCCCTAATTGTGTGATATTTGACTTAAACAAGAATCAGACCGTAAATGACCTAATAACCAACTGAAACTAAGCAACATGTTAAAACTAAGTCTAATAGGTCATTAGTTAATAGATTCCGAGTCTAAAGAGCCATTAAACCACGTTTAATTTCATGAATTGATCAAGACTCGAACCTCAGTCGATTGAACAGTGGGTCATGCGATTGGTCGTCTGGGTGAACTTCAATCGCACGATTGAGGCTGCCAAATGGGTCAATCGGCCGAATGTATCATGCGAATGAACTCAGTCGGCCGACTGAACCAATCGCTGTTAGGAACAGTGATCTACGTTTGATTGATTAGAGAGTATAGCAGCGGAATTCTAACAATGAATTAGCCAATTCACAAGAACAAAACGATATTCAATGAAGAACAAAAACGGTTATAGATAGAGAGAATTCTGCAAATATATTTCATTCAATATTCGCTTTCGTGGTAACGAAATGTCACAATTACAATCAGGTCGACACCTCTTATATAAGAGATGTGACGTCTGCTGATGTCACTTGATAGTGACATCTAACAGAATTATTCCAACTGAAACACAACTACTGAAGATGTCAAAACAGCTGACATCTTCTTACAAAATACTAAGTGTTATCAGTTACTATAACTACTGAAAAACATAAAACTACTGATACTACAACCACTGAAGAACAAGCTCTTTAGTCGTTTTACAAAACTACTGAAAGTAAAAACATAAAACTACTGATATCTCAACTACTGAAGAAGTACTCTTCAGCTGTTGTGACAAACTACTGAAACTTCAGTACTTGTTCTTCAGACTTGAACTTCAGACGTTTTCATCAGCTGATGACTTCAGTAGATATCATCAGCTGATGTCTTTAGTCTTTGTATTCAGACTTTGTACACCAGTTGTTGATCTTTAGCACTTGTAGACTCTTCAGCTGTTGTTCTTCAGTACTTTGGTCTTCAGCTTCAGCACTTGTGTTCTTCAGCTGATCAGCTTCAACTTGTGTTCTTCAGCTGTTCAGCTTCAGCACTTGTGTTCTTCAGCTGTTGAACTTCAGCACTTTAGTCTTCAGCTGTTGAAGTCTTCAGCACTTGTCGAACTGCTGATGAAGTCTTCAGCAGTCGTTGTGATATCATGTGGGATTAGAGGTTTTCTGATCTTGGCTCATTGGTTCTTTTGGTCCAACAATCGCAGACTCAGCCAATAGATTGAACTAAGTCGCATGTCTCATTCATCCGAATGAGCTCAGTCGCATGAAAGGACAACCTACTGACTTCAGTCGCATGATTCATTCGTACGAATGAATCAGATTGAATTTAAACTATACACTTTGAACTGAAGTTTGATGTATGACTTACTAATGGTTCTGTGTCTTGTGTTTCAGATAAATGGCTGATAGATGGTCCATCAATCCAAACCACAATATATGTGCTCATTTTGACCATACGACTCGGAATGGGGCCGAGTTTACAGAGATTATTGCATTCCTTCGATGCTCTCGGATACATAAAGCCATATCCACATCCTGTACTCCTTACAGGTCATTACATCAGGCTTTATGGGAGAATGTCTCCGTAGATCGTTCACGTGAGCCTCACAGCATACGGAGCTCCATTCATGGTCATGATATTGAGATTACAGCAGCTGACATCCAGAGAGTACTTGATTTTGGGGACGATACTGATCACCCCACCAGACTACATCCATTTACAGTAAGAGGTTGCTTCCTTAGGATTAAGTAGGCTAGGGACATCAACTCAGGTGTGCTCAACAAGAGCAACCTGTGTCCCCAGTATAAATACTTGGCGCATGTGATCCTGAAGTGTATTGCTTCTCGAAGGGGTGGGTTTGATGGCCTGTCAGACCAGATTCAGAATGCCTATGTGGCACTGGTGCTGAACCACCCCTTCAGCTTCTCGAGCATGATCTTCTCGTATCTGGTGGATAATCTGGAGGCCAAGGGGAAGGCGGGTTTTTGTATGTACCCCAGATTTCTGCAGCTGATCTTCAACGAGAAGCTGCCATTACTTCCCAAGGAGAGACATGATGCGGTTGCCCTAGAGATTATGGATGACACGACTTTGGGTCGCATGAGAGTGTATCAGGGCAAGCAGGTAAAGCCGCAAGTAAAGAGGTTGATCGGCCATCTGGCCAATGAAAGATATGTGGCGCCAGGTAGACACAAGTGGTGTCATGATGACAGCGATTCAGATGATGAGAGGCTATCGGTCCCAGAGCATGATTCAGATGATGATGACAATGGGGATGCTGGGGATGATATGCATGTTCCACGAGGAGCACAACTTCAGATGTTATACCCCCAGTATCTGCCCCAACAGGCAACATAGCTGAGTCTGCAGGTTTCCACCAGGACTTCATACCTGGTGAGGAGGAAGAAGAATCGGATGAGGAGCCCTTGACGAGGACTGTGGGAAGCAAGGTTGTTCCCACAGAGTATGGACTCCGGGTGGTTGGTGAACGCCCTAGGGATTTGGGAGAGACGACTGCAGATCCCAGCTATGCTCCTGATTCTGCTAGCCGTGTTCTAAGGGGAGCGTCCACCTCGACTGGATCGAGGAAGAAACGGATGGCTCAGCCCCACGACCAGAAGAAGAAGAGGAGAAGACTCACCTTCGTCACCACCACAGCCACTACATCTACCATCACCACTACCACTTCCACAGCCACACCATCCACCACCACAGCCACCACAGCTACCACTACCACTACCACACCTCCCACCACTGTACATATGCCAACCACCATCGTATCTTTCACTCCTACATCACCTCCACTATCTCACAAACCCAACCCTATCTTCACCACAACCACCACCACCACCACTAGCCACCAAGCAGGACCCTCATCTCATCCCGCACATATATATGGATCTCATCTACCTCAATTTGGGGTGGAGGACCAGCTTTCAGCGCTAAACCGTATGGTGATACGACTATTAGCTGCTGATGAAGAGAAGACTGCGCAGATCCGATTGCTTGCAGATCTTACTGCTGTGCAGTCACACCAGATCTCGGAGCAGGCTCGGCTGATCGAGGAGCAGGCCCAGCAAATGGCTGCTCAGAGCCACGAGATCGCCCAACTCCAAGAGCATAGAGTCACTTCTGCTAAGAAGATTGAGGAGTTGGAGAATGCTAAGAAGACCATCATGCTCAAACGTAAGGGATCTAAAGATGTGCCTATGAAGATTAAAGAGGGAGATGGTGATGATGGTGATGATGATGATGAAGATGATGATGATGAGACTGAGGATGATGAGGGGATTGAGGACGAGAGGATAGAGGAGAGGAATGAGGATGATAATGAAGAAGGAGGGGATGCAGCTGCATCTACCTCTGCTCAAGGTCAAGAAATGAGGTCTAAGAAGAATCAAGACCAACAAGCATCATCCTCTGCTCCACCAAGTGATAACCCAGTGATCCAAGAAAAAAGTAATGATTAGATGTCTATGTATTTGATTATTTTTGTATTTGAATCATGTATTTAAACTTATGTATTTAATGATTATATTAAGATTAATGTATTTCTGTTTTGATTATTAACTAATGGTTGATGTGCTACATGTTTAAATCAAACAGATCCAAACTATCAGAGGGATGAGTTCGATGTTGCTCCCCTTTAGCAGATCAAGACTCAGCTAACTATGATTCTTGATCTGCAAGGGATCGTCAGAAGGTCGGTGAGTTATACCCCTGAAGAAGGGGAAATAATTCATGATCTATCAAATGAGCAACTAGCTGAGATCTTCAAGCTAAATCCCGATGAGATTGTAAAGGATTCTCCAACGTGCGACTCGACAAGTGACGAAGAGCTCAACGACGTTGATGCAATAGAGATAGAAGATGTCACTACAGAGCACTACCCTCAGTATGCTGACAATGAGGGAAATGTGATCCCCAATCTGGGTGAATCCCTTGTCAGTGATACGTTTGAGGTGTTAGACAAAATGGAGCAGGAGTCAGAGAAGAAATAGGGATCGGCCCAATCCTCAAATGATGATGTTGATATCTGAAAGGCTGAATGGGCTGCCTGTTTTGAAGAAGTTAGAGCCCAACGTGCTGCACCTAAACAGGACGCCTACACCAAACTCTACAGAGTCAAGAAACATCATAAGGTGTCAGGCAGGATTATAGCATGGGCGTATTTTGAGGACCTTAACGTTTATGCCGTTAAGAGGGAGAACGTCATAGAGTACTTTAGATTTCCACATGATCTAAAGACTCTACCCGGTTTTGAGCTCAACCAGCTGGCCAAACTGAAGTTGTTGTATGCTGACCCGAGAAAGATGTCAGGCTGGTTTGAGGCTACCCTAAGGAAGGAGTACCACACCAGGTGGGTTAACTTCAGACCCCAACAGACTACAAGGTACATCAGAAGGTCTGAAGTTAATGCCAATACTGGAAAGCCAAAGATAGTGTTGAAGTGGAGTCCTCCGCGCACGATGTCAAGAATCCCACTCATGGAAATGCCACAGGACTTCACTCCACACTTTAAGTGGTGGTACTACGATTGGAGGACAGGAGAAGCAGTCATAGTCCTAAACAAAGAGGGACAAATGGATACTATCATGGTATTTGACCCAATGTGGCTTACCAACTGTTAGCTAATGATGTTTACACTCTATACAAGTGGCCACTGTTCTATGATACGCAGGATATAGTACAAGCCCCCCAGTTCCAGAATGTCATAAGACTCTGTTTTGCATTTGAGATTCATGCAGGAGTCATAAAAGAGGATAAGTACAAGAAGTATGAGGAGGTAATGAAGAAAACAAGAAATTAGAGAGATCTAGGTCCAAGGGGGAGTTTGTTGATACATGTATGTCCCTAGATCATGATATGAATGTAATAGATCTTGTTAGTCTAATTCTGATATAATGTTGGAATGATTAATGAAATGATATTGATTGTTTGTTATTTATAATGTTTAATATTTCATTAATGAGTCGATGTTAAATTGGTTAATTAGGTTTGTGGTTGTTTGAATGGTACACATAATGTTATATTAATTAATACATTCAAACTTAACAAAATGAAGTTCTCATACGAATGGCCCATGCGAATGGACCATACGCATGAATAACTTTATACGAATGACTCAGTCGCACGACTGAACCAGGAGACTGGATCAGTTGTATGATTGTAACATAAGATTGGCTCAGTCGCACGACTGAACACTCAGTCGTGCGGATGAATCAACCGCATGGTTCAATTGCACGACTGAACCATACTAATGGTTCAATCGCACGAATGAACAGTACTAACCTATAAATACAACCCAATTGTGGAAAAACGAGAGCTTTTATTCTATTTCGACTCCAGATGTACCTAGCCGTCCAGAACCTCCAAGTTGATACTCCAAGTTCATAGAACGCAGTAGATCGATTCCCAATCAATTCTTAACGTTTGATTCAATACTTTATTGATTCTACGTGCGTTCTCACTGATTGGATCGCCAATCGAATAGGATTCCGCACTATTTGGTTTGGTTTACACGTTAATCATTCGGTATTTCGTTAAAATACAAGGTCCCAACACTTTCCATCTCTAAACGATATCCATCAAGGATGCCATAAAGTTTAGTCATAGTAAGAGTGTTCAAGTTCTTTGTCCTCTTGATAGAGACACAGTAAAATGTCCACTCATTTGGAAGAGCACTCGTGAACTTTCTCGTGAGATCTTTGAGTTCAGGAGTGAGCTTCACATATTGAAGAGAGGAGATAAGATCCATATACCTGAAATACTGCTGCCTGAGGGTCTCTCCAGCAATATAAGTGATGTTCTCGAACTGCTTATTCAGTGAGTCCTTCTTTGAGTCGTTGGAGCTTGAGTATATCTGAGCAAGAGCATCAAACAATTCCTTTGCAGACTTACAATGCTCAAATCCCACCATGATGGAGTTCGGTATTGTAGTCATGTGAATGGTCATAGCATTGTTGTTGATGTATATCTTCTTTCGGTCTTCGTCAGAATAGTCTTCAATAGGTTTTTCTATCATGGCACCGTTTCTATAGGTGATGCCACCTTTGGCTTATACGGGCTATTGACAATGGAGGTCCACATCTTATTGTCTTGGTATCTAATGAAGCCTTCCATTCTTCTGCTCCACGGCCTGAAGTTTTCAGGAGTAATGATGGGAGCCTTTGTCATAGTTCCCATCTCTACTTTGGATTTGTTAAGGGCCATTTTGAGTGAGTGAGTTGAAGGGAGGAGTGAAAAACAGATTGATTGGGATGGTTAGATCACGCAATCAAGAGCCTAAGAAGCTCTGATACCAATTGCAGGATCAGTTAAGGTCACTTAACACTTAGTTTTTCTCTCAAATTACTTTGAACAACACTCGGATGAAGATAGAGTCAATAAGAGTTTATCACAATATAGTAAGTAATAAAGAACACAGAAAGTAATTTTCAAGGTACTTACATATATTGCTTCTCAACTCAAATATTACAAGACTCTTACAAGCTTATCTTTTCAAGTTACAATGAGAAACTATATATAATACTACCTACAACCGGATATACTTTGATACCAGCTGGGATCCCATAGCTAAAGCTTATACCACAAGGCTATAGTTTAAGGTATCTCAGATAAAGTCTTATCTGAGATATGGTAGTCAGGACATGTCCCTGACTTACCTTTTATCACCAACTAAAGTTGGTAATATGTACTATCATAAAAGGTAAACAGTGGAATAAAGTATGGTCAACTGTATGGCTCTTTGAGAAAACACCATATAGTATCAGAGGTCTGCAGCGAAGTGTCAAAGGCCATACTTATGTCCACTGGTTCATAGCAGTGTCTTCCAAAGGTTAAATGGCTTCAAAAGAACAAGTACTTCCGAACCCACTTATACTTCAGAAGAGGCTGCTTCTTTCGAGACTGGGAAACTTCTTCTTTTCTTCATACTTCAGAAGTAGTCTTCTGATTGTTCTTCTAAGACTTTATCTTCGGAAGCATGCTCTTGACATCGGAAGTAGACTTCTGTCTTTGGAAGTTGATCTTTCACTTTGTCTTCGGAAGAACTCTACAACCTTCACAAGTTCCATGCTAAGCTTCGGAAGCCTTTGCATGTAGCACCAAAATTATCTAAGTGATTTGGTTTTTTGCACCAACCTTCTTCTTGATCCAACAGCAATTCATGTTAATGGTTATGAGTTAGCAAGTTTATAGAACACATACAGTTACAACCAAACCTCGACTTGATTACAAGTATATATGATTGGCTAAGTGTACTTGGTTCCCATGATGAACAAGCATACGTCATCAGGAGCCGGCAATACATCGGCTTTAGCACCAAATATGCTTGTCAGGACCAAAGATCTAAGACATCGCCAGGCTAGCAATAGTTAATGATTGTAAACAAAATATGTATCTCATATAAGAATTACAATAACACAAATAACCATGACAAAAGGTAAAGATGAATTGCCTGTGTAGTTACAAGTATCAAGATGTTTACAAGTGTAAGTTTATAAGGTTAACATGTTTCACCCCAAAAGGTATGAAATAAAGTATAAAAGGGGCATGGAGAACTCACATGTAAAACTCACATGATGAAGGATGCACTTAAGATAACAATAAGAAGATAAGATGGTTCGAATGATTTCTTCACGATTCAACCAGATTTGGTGTCTTAGGGTTATAATAAAGATATGATTCAAGAATAGACATGAATTAGGGTTTCATTTGGAATTTGAGGTTTTTAATAATCAAGTCAATTGAAATAAAATAACACAATCGATTATGTTTTGGTTTAATAAGGTTGGAATAAAATCAATTTAAAAAATAAGAATTCAATAATTTAAGTTATTGGATTAATAAATATAGATACATGTGTTGGACCAAAAGAACAATGAGCCAAGATCAGAAAACCTCTAAGTCCACATGGTATCACAACAACTGCTGAAAGCCTCATCAGTAGTTTGACAAGTGCTGAAGACTCAACAGCTGAAGATCAAGTGCTGAAGACCTCAACAGCTGAAGAACTAAAGTGCTGAAGTACAACAGCTGAAGAACACAAGTGCTGAAGCTGAAAGACCAAAGTACTGAAGTACACACTGAAGAGTTTACAAGTGCTGAAGATCAAACCTGATGTACAAGTCTGAAGACAAAGACTGAAGACATCAGCTGATGATATCTACTGAAGTCATCAGCTGATGAAACACCTGAAGGTCAAAGTCTGAAGATCAAGTACTGAAGCCTCAGTAGTTGTCACAACTGCTGAAGAGTACTTCTTCAGTAGTTGTGATATCAGTAGTTTTATATTTTTATGTTTCAGTAGTTTTGTAAAACGACTGAAGAGCTTGTTCTTCAGTCGTTGTAGTTTCAGTAGTTTTATATTTTGTACTTAACATGCTGATATGTTCTCAGTAGTTGTGAACATTCAGTAGTTTGTTAAGAATTAGTTATTTTGTATTAAATCTGCCAGTTGTCACTTTCCGTGATAACAGCAGTGATTGTTGCACTCTATATAAGGAGTGACAACTTATTGTAACTTGACGAATGAATGGAATGAACGAATGATTTGATTAGAAATATTCTACATCTATAAACATTCCTTGAAATCAGAAATATATATTCTCTCCTATAACCGTATGCGCTCTTAATGCTTACAAGTATCGATTCTTGCTACAATTTGTCTAATTCTTGTTTGTATTCCGCTGCTTTGAATCCTAATACATCAAACTTGTGATCGCTGATCCTGTCAAATGGTATCAGAGCAGGTTAATCATTGATCATCTAATAATTGATCATTGAAACTGCTATTCAAGATCTAAGTTTGATTGAATTAGCTTTTGTTTTTGCAAGAAACGGTTATAGAGATTGAACTTTCTGTATTTCTGCTCATTCATCCTGAGATCTTTTCTTGGTTCTCATTGAGTTTGTTGTGGTCTGTCTAAAACTTTTTAAAGCTTGAACTAAATTGTTTTTGAACTGAAAATGACTACTCCCTCCAATGATCCTCACAATACTGGTTCCTCAACCAAGCCACCAATGCTGGTTAGGAATGAGTATAACATATGGCAAAGACGTATGCTCCATCACCTGTCTGTTAACAGCGCAGGTGTTGGACATCAGTGGTACATGGTCCACACAAGCCTATGGTGAATAACCCGGAAACCAATCAAATGGTTCCGAAGAGGAGGGAGCAATACTCAGATGAGGATAAGAAGTTGCTTGAAATTGATGCAAAAGCCCATGGAATTCTGGCCATGGCACTGCCAAATGAAATCTATTCTGGGCTAATGCATCATGAAACTGCCCATGACCTCTGGAATGCCTTGAAAGAACAATTTGGAGGAACAGATGAGGTCTTGGCAAATAATAGAGAAATTCTTGCCCAACAATATGAGACATTCTCTCATAGAAAGGGTGAGACACTGACTCAACAATATGAGCGGTTCTCTTGTTTGATCTCTGAACTAAAAATGGTCAAACTTGAATACACCAATATTCAGATGAATAACAGATTTCTCAGATCACTGCCTGAGAGATGGGACACATATACTATTGTCCTACGCTCCAGTGCAAGTTTGGACAAACTATCTCTCACCCAACTCCATGGGAAACTGCTCACTTTTGAGAGAGAGATAGAACAGAAGAGAAAGCTGTCTTCATCTGGAAAGCTCACTGAAGACTTTGTACAAGGCAACACTGCCTGGTGGGTCATGAGTCAGAATATGCTTCATCTGAATGCAAGTATGATGAGCATATTAATTTCTCTTCGAGCACTTCTGATTCTGCATTTGTGAGTGTTGATGGTCAGTTTACTAGATGTAATAATGACAATCTATGTTTCATTATGGATGATCTCAAGGGGATTGCTGATGATGACTTAGAAGAGATGGATATTTGAGCCAAATGGCCTTGATAAATATCAGATCTCAGAAGTTCTATAAAAGAACTGGAAGAAAATTCCCAGGACTCTCTGGCAAAACCAAAGTTGGTTTTGACAAGAGCAAGTTGAGGTGTCACAAATGCCAAGGCTTGGACACTTTGCAAGAGAGTGTAGATCAACTGGATCTAACTCCACTGCACCTTTGTGACTTTTCCTGGCAAAAGTCAACAACACAGAGGGCAACATCCTGTCACTCTAGTCATCATTCTCAACAACAATCTCCGGCATATTTTGTTTCTCAGGGTCAAATGCCATATCCGTACCCTTGTTATTACATGCCACAGTCAAATCAAGTTCAAGTTCCTATGGCACCACAACCTCATGCACTACCAGAACCTCAGCCTTCCTAATCTCATCAACAATCTCAACCTCAACAAACAGCATTTTCACCCCAGGAGTTGTTGACTGGAGCAGTTTACCAGATGACATGTCTGGTCATGACCAACTGTTCTCAGGTGCTGGTCAACATGGTGGTGACAGTCCGTTTGGGAATCTAGCTCTTATGGCTTTGGAGTCTGCTGATACTTCATTTTCTAATGCCTCTACACCTCAGGTATCACAGGTATCCTCTGAGGCAAAAGCCAAATTATGTTCTGAACCATGCATAGCAGCATTTGCTTCCATTAGAGAAGCAAATGTAGCTCTAATTAATAAGAACATTGAGCTAGAACAAATAATTTCCAAAAACAAAGCTGAGTTTGAGTTTGTGCTCAAAGATAAAAATGATGAGATTTATAAACTGAATTGCCAAATAATTGATGATAAGGCTAGAGAAGAAGTACTTCTAGAGAAGTACAAAGATCTCAAAGAAACCCTTGCAGTTACCCAGGTCGAGTGTGATAGATGGGTACAATCATGCAAAGGTTTTGAAATGCTTCTTAGTAAGCAATCTGCTTCAAATGTGAAGTTTGGAATTGGTTACAATCACACTGCTCCACCTACAGATTTTACCCCAAGAGCAGAGGTAGAATCTGATGGTGAGAGTGATAACCAATCCATCACATCATGTGATCTACCTTCTGATACAGCACAATCAGAAGTAGCAGTCAGCATCAAGCCCTCTTTGAACCTATCAGCTGATGTTGATGGTTCAAATGCTGACATTCACATGATTAATGAGTTGATCAACTCAGGAGTTAATCCTGAAGGTCCTGAAAGGACTAGAGAGCAGGATTTAACACCTGAAGTTCAAACTTCAACTGCTGTCAGTACTGAAGAGAAGAAAACTGGCAGTAGAAAGAGTTTGAAGACTACTAAAGAGGTAGTCAAGAAAGCAACCAATGCTTCCAAAGCATTGAAGAACAAGTCTTCTGTTGCTTCACCCTCTTTAGTTGATGATCAACCTAAGATGAAGAAGAAACCATGTGAAGTATGTGGTTTGTTCAATCATCTTACAGATGATTGTTGGTACAAAAGAGGTTCCAAACTCAAACAAAAGAAGAAATTAATGAGAAAATGGTAAAAATGAAAACTGAGTTTGAGACCACATTTGTATCAGCAACATCAAATCCTGTAACCCTTAAGTCCTTAAAGAAATCCAAAAAGGAAGGGGTTAAACAGGTGACAGCTGAGGGTGCTCAAAGAAAAAGGTGCAACATAGGAACTTATCAAACTCCACTAGCAATGTGTCTGATGAGCTGAAAGCTTTATCACAAAATCAGACACAGCTGGTGATGATGGTACAACATCTGTTGGGTAGAGTTAACCAACTAGATTCTCCTATGTTGAAACACAGAAAAGGAGGTCCAAGCCAAAGGACTCCTCTTCTACACCATCTTCTTCCTCTCAGGCTGTTGTTTCAAATAAACCTGTTAGTTTACCATCTATTGATGAGACCAGGCCCAAAACCAAAAAGGTTTGGGTCTCTAAAACTAACTATGTTTATTTTTAGGGTTCTTCAACATGCCAAAGTAGCATTGGTATGTAGACAGTGGGGGATCTATGCACATGACTGGGAACAACTCTCTTCTTCATGACTACTCTCAAGGAAAGAAGGGATTTGTCTCTTTTGGCAATGATGCTAGGGGTTACATCATTGGTAAGGGCTTTGTCTCCAATGGAGAAATCAAATTTGATGATGTAATCATGTGGAAAATCTCAAGTACAATCTCTTGAGTGTCAGTCAAATGTGTGATAAAGGCCATGTTGCCCTTTTCACCAGTCAAAACTGTAGGATTCTGTCATCCAAAGTTTTGCACTTGATTGACAAGGTGTTGGATGATCACACTCTCCTGAAAGCCAACAGGATAGGAAGAGTGTATGCCTTAGATCTTTCTAAGAAGATAGATCTCAAAGGCAATCCTTGCCTATTTTCCAAAGCCTCTTCTCAAGAATCTAAACTGTGGCACAGGAGGCTTGGTCATGTTAATCTCAAAAACATGAATCAGCTTAGCCACAATAGTTTAGTCAGAGGCTTACCAATAAAGGAGTTCCACTGTGATGAAACCTGCACTGCTTGTTTAAAAGGAAAACAGCACAAAGTCTCATTCCCTCCTATTGAAGTGCCCAAGTCCACTGCCTGCTTGCAATTACTGCATATGGATCTATTTGGTCCTGTGAGAGTAATGAGCATGGCAAAGAAGAAATACTGTCTGGTAATTGTGGATGATTACTCCAGATTTGTATGGACTTTCTTTCTACATTCAAAGGATGAGGCTGCTCAGAAGATATTCACTTTGTCTGTATATTGAGAAGCAGTATTCCCTTCCAGTCAAGTGTATTAGAGAGTGACAATGGAACTGAGTTCAGAAATCATACACTTGATGATTCTATCTTTCAAAGGGAATCAAAAGGCAGTTCAGCATTCCAAGGACTCCAGAACAAAATGGAGTAGTGGAGAGAAAGAACAGGACCCTCATTGAAGCTGCAAGGTCCATGCTGGCTGACTCAGGTTTGCCACTGACCTTTTGGGCTGAAGCTGTCAACACAGCTTGCTATGTGCAAAATAGAGTTTTAGTAAATCAGAGGTTGATGAAGACTCCATATGAAGTTCTCCATCATTTGGCTCCTCTGATTTCATTTTTCAAAGCATTTGGGTGTCCCTGTTTCATTCTCAACACAAAGGATCAACTCCATAAATTTGATCCTAAGGTGGATGCAGGGTATTTTGTTGGGTTATTCATCTACTTGCAAGGCATACAGAGTCTTCAACTGCAGAACAAAGATGGTTGAAGAGACTCTACATGTTAAGTTCAATGAATCTCCAAAGGACAAGATTCCACAAAGCCCTGTGGAGTTATTTGATTTGGACATACTGCAATATGTTCCTTATCAAACTCCTGCTGTTGCTCCTGTCAACAGTTCACCACCTGGTGGTACTGCTGATGATGATGATGATTGCAGTACTCACCTCTTCAGGTTTAGTGATCAGCTGCCTGATTCAGCTAGACCTAATGTTCCTGTAGCTCCAGTAGCACCATCCACAACAAAGTGCTGATGAGATATCTTCGAATTCAACTTCCTTTGAATTACCACACTGATTGGTTTCAAGGAAATGATTCACCATCACCATCTGTTACTGCTGAGCCTGCTACAAACACTTGCACAGATCTCATGTGTATCAAGATCTGAAGAATCACCCTATGTCTCAAATCATTGGTGATATCACTGCTGGAGTATCACAAGAAGTCAATTGTCAAATTTCTGCTTCTATGCTCTTCATCAGTCAGCAAGAGCCAAAGAATTATCACATTGCTTTAAAGGACAATGGATGGGTTGATGCCATGCAGCTTGAGCTTCTTCAGTTCAAGAAACAGCAAGTGTGGGAACTGGTTCCTCTACCTCCAGGTAAGTGTGCAATAGGCACTAAATGGGTGTTTAGGAACAAAACTGATGAAAATGGGCTTATTGTTAAGAACAAGGCCAGACTGGTTGTTCAGGGGTTTGCACAAGAAGAAGGTATTGATTATGATGAAACCTTTGCCCCTGTAGCCAGACTGGAAGCAATTTGATTGTTTTAGCTTATGCTGCTTATCAAAACCTTAAAGTTTTTCAAATGGATGTCAAAAGTGCATTTTGTATGGAAAAATTAAAGAAGAGGTTTATGTATGTCAACCTCCAGGCTTTGAGGACAATAAACATCCTAACTGGGTGTATAAGCTTGATAAAGCTCTTTATGGGTTAAAACAAGCTCCCAGAGCCTGGTATGAGACATTATCAAACTTTCTTCTGGAAAACAATTTCACTAGAGGCTCCATAGATAAGACTTTATTCATTAAGAAAGCTGGGCAGCATAATCTACTTGTTCAAATTTATGTAGATGATATCATTTTTGCATCCCTGATCCAAAGTTGTGTGATGCCTTTACAAAGTTGATGCAACAGAAGTTTGAAATGAGTGCCATGGGAGAATACAGTTCTTTCTGGGGTTGCAAATCAAACAAAAGGCTGATGGAATTTTATTCATCAGTCCAAATATACAAAAGATCTTTTGCAAAAGTTTGATTTACAAAACTGTAAGCCTGTTCTACTCCCATGAGCAGCACCACACAACTGGACACAGATCAGAAAGGTAAAGTGGTTGATGAAACACTTTACAGATGTATTGATTGGGTCCTTGATGTATTTAACAGCTTCTAGACCAGATATTATGTTTGCTACATGTGTTTGTGCTAGATTTCAAGCTGCACCTAAAGAGTCTCATCTGATTGCAGTCAAGAGGATCTTTAGATATCTGCAAGGTACTCCATCTCTAGGTTTATGGTATTCTACCGGACATTCTGGTAAATAGTTGCTTTTTCTCACAGTGACTATGCAGGGTGTAAGTTGACTAGGAAATCAACTTCTGGTGGATGTCAATTCTAGGCAACTGCTTGATTTCTTGGGCAGAGCAAGAAAACCTCAGTTGCTACATCCACTGCAGGAAGCAGAGTACATTGCCTGCAAGTTGTACATCTCAGGTACTCTGGCTTCAAAACCAACTTTTGGATTATGGCATTACAGAGACTAAGACTCCATGTTAATGGATAGTGCTTCAGCTCTTTGCATTGTCAAAAATCCAGTCCAGCACTCTAGGACCAAACATATAGAGATCAGACATCATTTATAAGGGATTGTTTTGAAAAAGGTCTGATTGATCCTAAGTTTGTGCCTAGTGCTGATGAGCTTGCAGACATTTTTACTAAGCTTTGGATAGTTCAACTTTCCAAAACCTGGTGTTAAGGCTTGGTATGCTGCAACTAGAATAAGTGACAACTACTGATGATCTTAGTAATTCATACTGATGATTATGAGTACCTATGTCACATATAAGTACTGATGAGCTCTTTTACCCTCAGTAGTTTTTATAACTACTGAAGGCTAAATGTCTCATAAGTACTGAAGTACTTCATCTGTCTAAACTACTGATGCAGTTACAACTACTGCAATCAGTAAAAATAGATAAGTACTGATGTCCTATGAAACAACTGAAATCAGCCAAAAAGACTGATGAATGTGTTGAGGATAGTTTGAAACAGCTGAAAAGCTAAGAATTGACGAAAACAGCTGAAGAGAACTTTCTCTTCAGTCGTTGTACAACTGCTGTTTCTTTAAAATGAAGCAAAACCACGTCTTCAGTAGTTTTATAACTACTGATGACTAATCCCAAGTCTTCAGTTGTTTACAACAGCTGATGACAAAACCACTGTCTTCAGTAGTTTCATAACTACTGATGACAAACACCAAGTCCTCAGTTGTTTCAATCATCTGAAGTCAAAACCATGGTCTTCAGTAGTTTTCTAAACTACTGATGCCTAACACCCGACTTCAGCTGTTTCAACGTCTGAAAGGATAATACCATGTCAACGGTCGTTTAAAAACTAATGACTAACACACATCCTTCAGTTTTTCCTTACCCGTACCCTATATATATCCCTAACCTTAGCTCTCATTGCTTCATTCTTCAAACCTTAACCTCCTAAAACTTCCCTCTTCTCAATGGGTCTATGCAAATTAAACCGCGACACACACTGTGTTGCCTACCTCACTAAATCGCCCATCTGGACTAAGTCGATACTGCTATCGATATCTTATCAGTTCACATCACAATACACACGGCGCATTTCCCATCCCGCTTACCTGCTGAATCCTTGCACACCAATTTTGGGACGAACATTACTGTTACCACTGGAAGAAAACAACACACCATCCCTCCAGTCGGTCGTCAACAACAAAGAAGTAGTCATCACTCCTGAAATCATCCGCCAAATTCTTCAACTGAATGATGCTACTTCTCCTGCTGGATATCCGAAGGGCACCATAGATCTATCCTTTGCTCAACACGGATATCAAGGCGATCTCAGTGCCTCCACTATCATGAAGAAACACTTTAATGACGCTGAGCGCCTGATTTTTCACATGGTGAATGTATGTTTGGCCCCTAAGACGTCGTCTTGGGATCAAATGTCGACAAATGGCAGCAGGTAATGTATTCTATCTTGAGCAACAACACTAAACTTTTCAGAAATAATATTTTCAGAGCTCAAAGATATGTCTCAAAAACTAACTGCCAACCGTTGGATACTTTATCCACGGTTCATAATGGCCATTATTACAGACCAGCTTAATGCTGAGGGACTTGTTGGCTTGGGAGTCCCTGCTACGGCTGTTCTGCCGGAAGTATACTCCCGGCACAACTCTGACCGGACACTCAAAATGGCTGCCAAGCTGCGAAAACCCACGCAGCTGGAACCCACAGCCACCACCTCCAAATCCAAAGTCCCCACCAAACCCACCAAAAAGAAACCCAAAACGGCTACTCAGGAATTGAGTCCCCTGAGGATGCCCCTGCAACACAAACGCAGGATATATCCACTAGTACAAACCCCCTAGTGGATACAATGACTCCTCCAGCCATAGCCGCTCAGGCTTCCTCTCAAGAGGAGCCTGCAGCAACCACACAAGGGGCACCTACATATCTGGATCTTCCTCACTTGAGGAGATTGCCATTGAAGAGCACCAACCTCCCAGGTGCACACTGCTTCTATCCCTCACCTCAAACAACCGCCCCTCACAGCCCAACTTTAATAGTTGCACAAGTGCTGACTCAATTGCACTCCTCACCCCCTCCCCAGAAACCACTTACTACTGGGAATACCTCTACAATTGAGGGGGAGGAACACAGTGTACTTGAGAACCCACAGCACAGGGGTTTCCCACTTCTATCTCCTGGTGTAGACAAGGAGCTTAGAATATCTAGTGAGGCTGCCACCTCCTGACTCAGCACATGACCAGAGTGAGGCTGGTAACATTGCTAAGACCTCACTAGAGGCAACACTGATGATGATGGACATTCCTGAGGCTGGAAGTCCCCAGTACCAAGCACAAGGGGCACATGCACCAACTGGTCTACACCCAGTGCATGTAAATCATGCTCTAAGCAGGAGGTCAGATGATTCAGCTTCGGCTGATGATGACCTGGGCTTTTTCTATGATGTTCTTGCCCAGAACACAATCCTTGAAGAGAAAGTCAGTAGGCTGCAAAACCACTTGACAACTCTCACAAGGAGAAAGACCATCTGCCTCTACCCACCCACAGATGGCACCTTCACTTGAAGGTTCCCAAACACTGAGCCACTACAAAATCAACCACCTGCCTCTGCTTCAGGCCCTACTTCTCAGGAACAGAACCCTCCTGAGCAAATAGGTGCTGTACTCCAAAATTCCCTCCCTCTCATCACACCCATAATCACTGATATAGTGACCAAAGCCATTGATGAGAGGCTTTCCTCAACTTTACAGCCCTTGGTTGATGCTGCTGTCCAAAAGACTCTTTCTGCGGTACAAACCCCTTCCTCCAATGCATCCAAAAAGGGGGAGAGTACTGCAGTGAAAGAAAAGAAGAGGAAAAGATCCGAGGAAAAGAAGGAAGCGAAGCAAGCCCAAAAGAAGGAGAAAGAACAGCAACCAATGCTCACCTACAAGCGAAAGAAAGGTGCTGATGACGTTGCTGAAGATAAACCTTGGAGCTATTGATAAAAGAGGCTGATGACACACGACCGATCAATGGACAACATCATTGATCAGCTGTTTAGGCAAGGCCATGACACCAATAAACTTGACTCTGAGATTCGACGACTAGAGATTGAAGAAATCCAGAATAGATGGGCAAGTTATGAAGTGTTAGAAAGAGAAAGGCTTGAAATCATGATAAGATTTATTGCAAAATATCTTGGAAGATCAATGATTGAAATCAAAGCTTGGTCCAGGGACAGTATCTTGGCAATCACCACCAAGATCTGTTCGTCTGAAGCATATACTAAGGGGCTTGTTGTTGAAGCTTTGAATGAAGCGGGTGCTGGGAGCAGGACTGAGCTAGCCAAGCAATCAAAAGCCACACTCACCTCAAGGATGCTAGAACAGCCTGTCAACATTCCACACCAAAACCACCCAAAAAACAACCCACCAAACCAACTCCCTTCCTCAAAACCCATAGCCGATGATATACCCTTGAAGAAGAAGAGAAGGATATTGAGGCTAGAAGATGATGAAGAAGATGATGAAGATAGGCTGCCGCTCTCAGCTGTGATTCAGTTGCTAAGGCCACAAGTCACTCCTCAGCAATTACTCCTGAAGTCCAGAGACAAATGGTTAAAGTGAAGCTAGAAGAAGAAGAATTCATAAACAGCATGATGAGGAATTGCTGAAGAGAGTTGACAAAGCTTATGCAGCCACATCTTCTATCATCAATATGAAGGAGCAAGCCCTGAGACTTTACACTCTCAGGCATACCTTTCAATATCAAAAGGAAAGAGTGAGGATTTGGCCTGATCCCAGGGTCTCTCACAGAATCATAAGAAAAATATACCTCAGAGATACATTGGCCAGGTGAAAAAGATCGTAGATGAAGTGATCTCTCTGGTCTTTGTAGTTTCACCCTGGGAAATCCTAGAAGACTTCAAGAAGGCCTACAAAGCTAATCTAACCCCTCAGAAGATGCTGGAAAACAAAATAGTGAAAAAGGGGTTAGTTTACAAGAGGCTTGAGGAAGTCAGGAAAAATGAGCTCCAGTTGTTCCTAGAGGGTAATCACCGGATGAGTTTGCTTACAGAATAATAACAACTGTGGAGCTAAAGAATGGGAAACAGGCCAAATACTGTCTGAGTATTATCGGCGGAATCATTGTTTGAAGGAGGTGCTGAAGAGCTAACCATGGAGGAACAAATCACCTTCCTTGAGGCCTACACAAGAGAGTCGTACAGACTCATTATGGAAGTGAATCTCATGAATGGGATAACAACTCTGTGTCCTGTTCCCCAAAACAGAGTTCCCATTCATACTCTGCCAAACAAATATTTGAGGTTTCTTCCCAGGCCGGAGCCTACATGGGTCATCTTCTCTACTGATCAAGAAGGAAAAAGACCAACATTTTGCCATCAATAAGTGGGAGAATAAATAAGTTAGAGGTTTTGGCTGCATTGGTTCAGGGGGAGTTTGTTGGACCAAAAGAACAATGAGCCAAGATCAGAAAACCTCTAAGTCCCACATGGTATCACAACAACTACTGAAAGCCTCATCAGTAGTGTTTGACAAGTGCTGAAGACTTCAACAGCTGAAGATCAAGTGCTGAAGACCTCAAACATGAAGAACTAAAGTGCTGAAGTACAACAGCTGAAGAACACAAGTGCTGAAGCTGAAAGACCAAAGTACTGAAGTACAACAGCTGAAGAGTTTACAAGTGCTGAAGATCAACAACTGATGTACAAAGTCTGAAGACAAAGACTGAAGACATCAGCTGATGATATCTACTGAAGTCATCAGCTGATGAAACACCTGAAGGTCAAAGTCTGAAGATCAAGTACTGAAGCCTCAGTAGTTTGTCACAACTGCTGAAGAGTACTTCTTCAGTAGTTGTGATATCAATAGTTTTATATTTTATGTTTCAGTAGTTTTGTAAAACGACTGAAGAGCTTGTTCTTCAGTCGTTGTAGTTTCAGTAGTTTTATATTTGTACTTAACATGCTGATATGTTCTCAGTAGTTGTGAACATTTCAGTAGTTTGTTAAGAATTAGTATTTTTGTATTAGATCTGCCAGTTGTCACTTTTCGTGATAACAGCAGTGATTGTTGCACTCTATATAAGGAGTGACAACTTATTGTAACTATGACGAATGAATGGAATGAACGAATGATTTGATTAGAAATATTTACATCTATAAACATTCCTTGAAATCAGAAATATATATTCTCTCCCTATAACCATATGCGCTCTTAATGCTTACAAGTATCGATTGCTTTCTACAATTTGTCTAATTCTTGTTGTATTCCGCTGCTTTGAATCCTAATACATCAACTTGTGATCGCTGATCCTGTCACATGTGTACCTAGTTTAGGAGCTTAATGTAAAATGTCTTTCAGTCTTACATATGTGTAATTGAATGGGTATGAATGAAATACAATGTGTGGTTGATGCATATAATGTTAATATTTTATTGTTATTGGGTGATAACGCTTATTGAACTACTATATAGTTTGTGGTTGTTTTAACAATTCTTAGTCTATATGATTGAGAAAACATGTTTAAACTAATCGTGTGAAGTTCTATGCGTATGGACCATGCTAATGGACCATACGCATGATACTTCATGCTAATGAACCAGTCGCACGACGAACCAGGAGACGGATCAGTCGCACGATTGTGACATGAGATGACTCAATCGCACGACTGGATCTTCAGTCGTGCAAATGGATCAACCGCATGCTTTAGTCGCATGACTGAACCATGCTAATGGTTCAGTCACACGAATGGAAAACACTAACCTATAAATAGAACTAATTCATGAAAATATAAGAATTCGAATACCTACCACACAATCGTACCCTAGCGTTCAGAGACCCAATAAGACTTGTTCCAAGTTCAAGATCATAGCATCGTGTTCTAATCATTCATGACGTTTCATTAATGTTAGAGTGATCATAACTGTCTTCTCCCTTATTAGATTACCAATCAAATAGGATTCCGCACTATTTGAGTTAGTATACGCGCAGAATCAATTAGTACTCCGTACCCAAACCGGTCCTAACAAGTGTGCCACTCACCCTCTCATATACCACCACCCATATCACCACTGCCACACTACCACCACTAGCCACCAAGCCGGACCATCATCCACCCATCATTCACTACAGGATCATCTCGCCTCCATTGGGGTAGAGGAACAGCTATCAGCACTCAACCGATGGTGCTGAAGCGTTGGCTGCTGATGAAGAGAGAGCTGTTAACTACGTCAGTGGGAGCTTAATGCTACCAAGTCAGCAGATATCACAGCAAGCTCAGCAGATAGCCCAACTCCAGGAGCAAAACGACCAATCAACTAAGAGAATGGGGGTTGTGGGGCGTTGGAGGACAAAACAAGACCATCATGCTCAAGCTCAAGGGATCAAAGGATAGACACTCAAAATAAGAGAAGGAGATGATGATGATGATGATGATGATGCGATGATGATGAGATGATGATAGTGATGATGATGAGACAATGATGATGCAGAGACAAAGAAAGGCAGAATGATGAGATGATGAAGAAGGAGATGCAAGCTACATCTGCCTTAGCTTAGGGTCAAGAGAACGCACAAAGAGAAATCAAGACCAAGGAGCCTCATCTTCTTCCCACCACTTATGCGCCTGCTATACAAGACAAAAGTAATGCTTAGAAGTTATGTATTGTGAAAATTTTGTACTGAATATGTATTAATTATTATATAATAATGTTTATGCATCGTTATCAAATGTTTGATTGTCTTGATTAATTACTAACAATGATGTGACATGTTAAATCAAGAAGATCAATCATCTCAGCAAGATGAGTATGATATTACTCCCCTTCAGCAAATCAAGTCTCAACTTACAATGATCTTGATTTGCAGGGATGTTTTAGAAGGTCGTAAGCTATACTCCTAAAGAAGGAGAAATCATCATGACCTTACTGATGAACAGCTTGCTAAGATGTTCCGGCTCAACCCGGACGAGATTGTCAAGGACGCTCTACTTTGAAGATACAAGTGACGAGGAGCTCAATGACATAGATGAAACGAGATTGAGGACGTCACGACTGACCATATCAGAGTATGCTGACAGAGAGGGAAATGTAGTCCCAATCTGGGTGATACTCTCGTCAGTGATACTGACAGGATCAGTGATCACAAGTTTGATGTATCAGATATAAAGCAGCGGAATACACACACGAATTAGACAAATTGTAGCAAGCAAACATATATATGAAGCGTTAAGATCGCATACGGTTATAGGGAGAGAATATGAATTTCTGATATCTAGGAATGTTTATAGATGTAGAATATTTCTAATCAAATCAATCAATCATTCCATTCAATTGCTCATATCGCTCAATTGATTACAATGGGTTGTCACTCCTTATATAGAGTGCAACAGTCACTGCTGTTATCACGGAAAGTGACAACTGGCAGATCCAATACAGAAATAACTAAATCTTAACAAACTACTGAAATGTTCACAACTACTGAAACATATCAGCAAGTTAAGTACAAAATATAAAACTACTGAAACTACAACGACTGAAGAACAAGCTCTTCAGTCGTTTTACAAAACTACTGAAACATAAAACATAAAACTACTGATATCACAACTACTGAAGAAGTACTCTTCAGCAGTTGTGACAAACTACTGAGGCTTCAGTACTTGATCTTCAGACTTTGACCTTCAGGCGTTTCATCAGCTGATGACTTCAGTAGATATCATCAGCTGATGTCTTCAGTCTTTGTCTTCAGACTTTGTACATCAGTTGTTGATCTTCAGTACTTGTGAACTCTTCAGCTGTTGTACTTCAGTACTTTGGTCTTTCAGCTTCAGCACTTGTGTTCTTCAGCTGTTGTACTTCAGCACTTTGGTTCTTCAGCTGTTAAGGTCTTCAGCACTTGATCTTCAGCTGTTGAAGTCTTCAGTACTTGTCAAACTACTGATGAGGCTTTCAGCAGTTGTTGCGATACCGTGTGGGACTTAGAGATTTTCTGATCTTGGCTCATTGGTTCTTTTGGTCCAACAAACTCCCCCTGAACCAATGCAGCCAAACCTCTAACTTATTTAACTCCCACTTATTGATGGCAAAAATGTTGGTCTTTTTCCTTCTTGATCAGTAGAGAAGATGACCCATGTACGCTCCGGCCTGGGAAGAACCTCAAATATTTGTTTGGCAGAGTATGAATGGGAACTCTGTTTTGGGGAACTGGACACAGAGTTGTTATCCCATTCATGAGATTCACTTCCCATAATGAGTCTGTATGACTCACGGACATAGGCCTCAAGGAGAACAATTTGTTCCTCTTGAGAGAGTTCTTCAGCTCCTCCTTCGAAGAAGAACTCTGGACCATAGTACTCTGATAAGTACTTCATGGTCCTGCCATTTTTCAGCTCCACCGTAGTTACCTCCCTGTATACAAATTCATCCGGATGGTTGCCTTCAAGGAGTAACTGGAGCTCATTCTTTTGGATGTCTTCAAGCTTTTTGTATAACAACCCCTTCTTAATCATCTTGTTTCTAGTAAGGCTTGAGGTGTCTTCTTTGCTTGGTGAGCTTTCTTGAATTCATCAATGATTTCCCAAGGTGAGACTACAACGGCCAACATGATGGTAGATTCTATTGTTTTTCGTACTTGGCCGTTGTATCTGTGTGGGATAGTTCTTTTATGGATTCTAGAACTCACCCTGGGGTCTGGCCATACTCTCACTCTCTCCCTCTGATACTGAAAGGTGTGTCTGAGAGTGTACAGCCTTTGAGCATGCCCTTTCATGGCTTGAATAGATGATGACTGAGGAAATTCCTTGTCAACCATCTTCAACAGTTGCTCATCGTGCTGTTTCTGCTGTTCTTCTTCTTCTATCTTACTCTGACCATTTCCCTTTGAGAGTCAGGTGTGATCATGGATTGACTCTGGGTTGGTAGCTTTAGAACAGCAGAGAGTGGCAGACTATCATCTTCATCTCTCTTCTGTTCTTCTTCCATCCTCAGCACACCCTTCTCCTTCTACGGGGTACATCACTGGATGATGGTTGTGTTGGTGAAGGGATTGGTTTTGAAGAGAGAGGATGTTTGGATTTTGGCTTAGAGGTTGGTTGGGAGATTTGAGGGATAGGATCTGTTTGAGTGGGTGGAAGGGAAGGTTGATCTAGCATCCTTGTAGTTAATTTTGCTTTTGTAAGTTTCGCCATCTCTAACCTTTTGCCAGCCCCAGCCTCATCAAGGGCTTCCACAATGATCCCTTTGTTGAATTGCTCAGACAGACAGATTCTGGTGGCTATAGCCAGAATGCTGTCCCTGGACCATGCGCGGATCTCCATTAATGATCTTCCCAAGTATTTTGCAATAAATCGGATCATTATTTCCAACCTCTCTTTCTCAAGAGCATCGTACCCTGCCCATCGGGTTTGTATCTCTTGTACCTCTACCTTCTGATCTCACTGTCCAGTGTGGCTGTGTCAAACCCTGCCTGAATAGTTGGTCAATTATTTTATCCATGGAGCGGCTGTGTGTGGTGTCAGCTCCTTTGACCAGCTCCTCCAAAGATTTTTCTTCAGCAGTTTGATCATCAGCACTTCTCTTTCGCTTGTACGTGAGCAGAGGTTGCTTTTCTTGTTTCTCCTCTTCCCCAGATCTCTTCCTCTTTCTATCTTTCACTGCAGTACTCTCCCCCTTTTTGGTTGCATTGGAGGAAGGGGTTGGTACCGCAGAAAGAGTCTTGTGGACAGCAGCATCAACCAGTGGCTGTAAGGTTGAGGAGGAAAGCCTCTCATCAAGGGCTTTGATCACTATATCAGTGATTATGGGGGTGATGAGAGGGAGGGAATTTGGAGTATAGCACCTATTTGCTCAGGAGGGTTCTGTTCCTGAGAAGTAGGGCCTGAAGCAGAGGCGGGTGGTTGATTTTGGGGTGGCTCTGTGTTTGGGAAACCTTCAAGGGAAGGTGCCATCTGTGGGTGTATGATGGTGGCAGATGGACTTGCATCCTGAGACATCTTGGCCAGCAGCTCTTTGAGTCTGCTAACCTCATCCTCGAGAATGGTGTTTTGAGCAACTACATCGAAGAAGAAGCTCAGGTCATCATCAGTTGATACTGAATCACCTGACCTCCTGCTTAGAGCAGGATGGACATGCACTGGGTGTAGACCAGTTGGTGCATGTGCCCCTTGTGCGTGGTACTGGGGACTTCCAGCCTCAGGACAATGTCCATCATCAGCTGTTGCCTCTAGGGAGGTCTTAGCAATGTTACCAGCCTCACTCTGGTCATGTGCTGAGTCAGAGGAGGTGGCAGCCTCACTAGATCTTCTAAGCTCCTTGTCTACACCAGGAGATAGAATTGGGAAACCCCTGTGCTGTGGGCTCTCAGATGCACTGTGTTCCTCCCCCTCAATTGTAGAGGTATTCCCAGTATAAGTGGTTTTCTGGGGAGGGGGTGAGGAGTGCAATTGAGTCAGCACTTGAGCAACTATTAAAGTTGGGCTGTGAGGGGCGGTTGTTTGGGGTACAGGGGTAGAAGCAGTGTGCACCTGGGGTGGATGGTGCTCTTCAATGGCAATCTCCTCAAGTGAGGAAGATCCCAGATAAGTAGTGCCCCTTGGGTTGCTGCAGGCTCCTGTTGAGAGGAAGCCTGAGCGGCTGTGGCTGGAGAGTCATGGTATCCACTAGGGGGTTCGGACTAGTGGATATAACCTGCGTTTGTGGTGCAGGAGCATCCTCAGGGGACTCAATTCCCTGAGTAGCCATTTTGGGTTTCTTTTGTGGTGGTTTGGTGGGGACATTGATTTGGGAGGTGGTGGCTGTGGGTTCCAGCTGCGTGGGTTTTCGCAGCTTGGCAGCCAGTTTGAGTGTCCGGTCAGAGTTGTGCCGGGAGTATACTTCTGGCAGAACAGCCGTAGAAGGGACTCCCAAGCCAACAAGTCCCTCAGCATTAAGCTGGTCTATGATAATGGCCATTATGAACCGTGATAAAGATCCAACGGTTGGCAGTTGGTTTTGAGCCATATCTTTGAGCTCTGAAAATATTAATTCTGAAAATTTCAGTGGTTGTTGCTCAAGGATAGAATACAATACCTGCTGCCATTTGGTGGACATTTGATCCCAAGACGATGTCTTAGGGGCCAAACATACATTGACCATATGAAATCAGGCGCTCAGCGTCATTAAAATGTTTCTTCATGATGGTGGTGGCACTGAGATCACCTTGATATCATGCTGAGCAAATGAGAGATCTATAGTGCCCTTCGGATATCCAGCAGGAGAGGTAGCATCACTCAGTTGAAGAATTTTACGGATTGTTGCAGAGTAATCACTACTTCGTTGTTGTTGACGACTGACCGGAGGGATAGTGTGTTGCTCTCCTCAGTAGTAACATTAACGTTCATCCAAATTGGTTCAAGGATTCGGCATGTAAAACGGGGTTCAGAAGGAATGCCTTGTTGTATTGGGACTGACCATAAGATCGATAGCAGTATCGAACTTAGTCCAGATCGGCGATTTTGTGAGGTAGGCAACACAGTTGTGTCGCGGTTTAATTTGCAAGACGCCATGGAATTTGTTTGAGAGGAACGTTAGGTTTGAAGAAGATAAGCATGGAGAGCTCAGGTTAAGGGTATTTATAGGGTACGGGTGAGGAACGACTGAAGGATGTGGTGTTAGTCATCAGTTGTTTTAACGACCGTTGACATGGTATTATCCTTTCAGACGTTGAAACAGCTGAAGTCGCGGTGTTAGGCATCAGTAGTTTAAAAAACTACTGAAGACCGTGGTTTTGACTTCAGGTGATTGAAACAACTGAGGACATGGTGTTTGTCATCAGTAGTTATGAAACTACTGAAGACAGTGGTTTTGTCATCAGCTGTTGTAAACAACTGAGACTTGGTATTGGTCATCAGTAGTTATAAAACGCTGAAGACGTGGTTTTGCTTCAGTTGTTTAAATGAAACAGCAGTGGTACAAACGACTGAAGGGAAAGTTCTCTTCAGCTGTTTTCGTCAATTCTTAGCTTTTCAGCTGTTTCAAACTGTCCTCAACACATTCATCAGTCTTTATGGCTGATTTCAGTTGTTTCATAGGACATCATACTTATCTGTTTTACTGATTTCAGTATTATGACTATCAGTAGTTGTAACTACTTCAGTAGTTTAGAGCAGATGAAGTACTTCAGTACTTGTGAGACATTTAGCCGTCAGTAGTTATAAAACTCCTGAGGTTAAGAGAGCTCATCAGTACTTATATGTGACGACACTCATGATCATCAATATGAATTACTGAGATCATCAGTAGTTGTCACCTATTCTAGCTGCAGCATACCAAGCTTACACCAGGTTTTGGAAAGTTGAACTATCCAAGGCTTAGTAAAGATGTCTGCAAGCTCATCAGCACTGGGCACAAACTTAGGATCAATCAGACCTTTTTCAAAACATCTCTTATAATGATGTCTGATCTCTATATGTTTGGTCCTAGAGTGCTGGACTGGATTTTTGACAATGCAAAGAGCTGAAGCACTATCCATTAACAATGGAGTCTTAGTCTCTGTAATGCCATAATCCAAAAGTTGGTTTTGAAGCCAGAGTACCTGAGATGTACAGCTTGCAGCAGCAATGTACTCTGCTTCCGCAGTGTGTAGCAACTGAGGTCTGTTTCTGCTCTGCCAAGAAATTAAGCAGTTGCCTAGGAATTGCATCCACCAGAAGTTGATTTCCTGGTCAACTTACACCCTGCATAGTCACTGTCAAAAAAGCAACTAATTTACCAGAATGGTGGTAGAATACCATAAACCTAGAGATGGAGTGCCTTGCAGATATCTAAAGATCCTCTTGACTGCAATCAGATGAGACTCTTTAGGTGCAGCCTGAAATCTAGCACAAACACATGTAGCAACATAATATCTGGTCTAGAGGCTGTTAAATACTCAAGGACCCAATCATACATCTGTAAAGTGTTTCATCAACCACTTTACCTTTCTGATCTGAGTCCAGTTGTGTGGTGCTGCTCATGGGAGTAGAACAGGCTTACAGTTTTGTAAATCAACTTTTGCAAAAGATCTTTTGTATATTTGGATTGATGAATAAAAATTCCATCATCCTTTTGTTTGATTTGCAACCCCAGAAAGAACTGTAATTCTCCCATGGCACTCATTTCAAACTTCTTTTGCATCAACTTTGTAAAGGCATCACACAACTTTGGATCAGAGGATGCAAAAATGATATCATCTACATAAATTTGAACAAGTAGATTATGCGCCCAGCTTTCTTAATAAATAAAGTCTTGTCTATGGAGCCTCTAGTGAAATGTGTTTTCCAGAAGAAAGTTTGATAATGTCTCATACCAGGCTCTGGGAGCTTGTTTTAACCCATAAAGAGCTTTATCAAGCTTATACACCCAATTAGGATGTTTGTTGTCCTCAAAGCCTGGAGGTTGACATACATAAACCTCTTCTTTAACTTTTCCATACAAAAATGCACTTTTGACATCCATTTGAAAGACTTTAAGTTTTTGAAAGCAGCATAAGCTAAAAACAATCGAATTGCTTCCAGTCTGGCTACAGGGGCAAAGGTTTCATCATAATCAATACCTTCTTCTTGTGCAAACCCCTGAACAACCAGTCTGGCCTTGTTCTTAACAATAAGCCCATTTTCATCAGTTTTGTTCCTAAACACCCATTTAGTGCTATTGCACACTTACCTGGAGGTAGAGGAACAGTTCCCACACTTGCTGTTTCTTGAACTGAAGAAGCTCAACTGCATGGCATCAACCCATCCATTGTCCTTTAAAGCAATGTGATAATTCTTTGGCTCTTGCTGACTGATGAAGAGAGCATAGAAGCAGAAATTTGACAATTGACTTCTTGTTGAACACCAGCAGTGATATCACCAATGATTGAGACATGGGGTGATTCTTCAGATCTTGATACACAATGAGATCTGTGCAAGTGTTTGTAGCCGGTTCAGCAGCAACAGATGGTGATGGTGAATCATTTCCTTGAACCAATCTTGGATGGTAATTCAAAGAAGTTGAATTCGAAGAAATCTCATCAGCATTGTTGTGGATGGTGCTACTTGGGCTACAGGAACATCAGGTCTAGTTGAATCAGGCAGCTGATCACTAAACTGAAGAGGTGAGTACTGCAATCATCATCATCATCAGCAGTACCACCAGGTGGTGAACTGTTGACAGGAGCAACAGCAGGAGTTTGATAAGGAACATATTGCAGTATGTCCAGATCAAATAACTCCACAGGACTTTGTGGAATCTTGTCCCTTGGAATTCATTAAACTTAACATGTAGAGTTCTTCAACCATCTTTGTTCTGCAGTTGAAGACTCTGTATGCTTTGCAAGTGGATGAATAACCAACAAAGTATCCTGCATCCACCTTAGGATCAAATTTGTGGAGTTGATCCTTTGTTGAGAATAAAACAGGACACCCAAATACTTTGAAAAATGAAATCAGTGGAGCCAAATGATGGAGAACTTCATATGGAGTCTTCATCAACCTCTGATTTACTAAAACTCTATTTGCACATAACTAGCTGTGTTGACAGCTTCGGCCCAAAGGTCAATGGCAAACCTGAGTCAGCCAGCATGGACCTTGCAGCTTCAATGAGGGTCCTGTTCTTTCTCTCCACTACTCCATTTTGTTCCGGAGTCCTTGGAATGCTGAACTGCCTTTTGATTCCCTTTGAGAGATAGAAGTCATCAAGTGTATGATTTCTGAACTCAGTTCCATTATCACTCCTGATACACTTGACTGGAAGGGAATACTGCTTCTCAATGTACAGCACAAAGTGGATAATCTTCTGAGCAGCCTCATCCTTTGAATGTAGGAAGAAAGTCCATACAAATCTGGAGTAATCATCCACAATTACCAGACAGTATTTCTTCTTTGCCATGCTCATTACTCTCACAGGACCAAATAGATCCATATGCAGTAATTGCAAGCAGGCAGTGGACTTGGACACTTCAAGGAGGAAATGAGACCTTGTGCTGTTTTCCTTTTAAACAAGCAGTGCAAGTTTCATCACAGTGGAACTCCTTTATTGGTAAGCCTCTGACTAAACTCTTGTGGCTAAGCTGATTCATGTTTTTAAGATTAACATGACCAAGTCTCCTGTGCCACAGTAGATTCTTGAGAAGAGGCTTTGGAAAATAGGCAGGATTACCTTTGAGATCTATCTTCTTAGAGAGATCTAAGGCATACACTCTTCCTGTCCTGTTGGCTTTCAGGAGAGTGTGATCATCCAACACCTTGTCAATCAAGGCAAAACTTTGGATGACAGAATCCTACAGTTTTGACTTGTGAAAAGGGCAACATGGCCTTTATCACACATTTGACTGACACTCAAGAGGTTGTACTTGAGATTTTCCACATGATTAACATCATCAAATTTGATTTCTCCATTGGAGACAAGCCCTTACCGATGATGTAACCCCTAGCATCATTGCCAAAAGAGACAAATCCCTTCTTTCCTTGAGAGTAGTCATGAAGAAGAGAGATGTTCCCAGTCATGTGCATGGATCCCCCACTGTCTACATACCAGATGCTATTTTGGCATGTTGAAGAACCCTGCAATAATAAACAATCAGTTAGTTTTAGAGACCCAAACCTTTTTGGTTTTGGGCCTGGTCTCATCAATAGATGGTAAACTAGCATGTTTATTTGTAACAACAGCTTGAGAGGAAGAAGATGGTGCAGAAGAGGAGTCCTTTGGCATAGACCTCCTTTTCTGTGGTTTCAACATAGGAGAATCTAGTTGGTTAACTCTACCCAACAGATGTTGTACCATCATCACCAGCTGTGTCTGATTTTGTGATAAAGCTTTCAGCTCATCAGACACATTGCTAGTGGAGTTAGATAAGGTCCTATGTTGCACCTTCTTCTTTTGAGCACCCTCAGCTGTCACCTGTTTAACTCCTTCCTTTTTGATTGCTTTAAGGACTTAAGGGTTACAGGATTTGATGTTGCTGATACAAATGTGGTCTCAAACTCAGTTTTCATTTTTACCATTTTCTCATTAATTTCTTCCTTTGTTTGAGTTTGGAACCTCTTTTGTACCAACAATCATCTGTAAGATGATTGAACAAACCACATACTTCACATGGTTTCTTCTTCATCTTAGGTTGATCATCAACTAAAGATGGTGAAGCAACAGAAGACTTGTTCTTCAATGCTTTGGAAGCATTGGTTGCTTTCTTGACAGCATCTTTAGTAGTCTTCAAACTCTTTCTACTGCCAGTTTTCTTCTCTTCAGTACTGACAGCAGTTGAGTTTGAACTTCAGGAGTTGAATCCTGCTCTCCAGTCCTTTCAGGACCTTCAGGATTGACTCCTGAGTTGATCAACTTATTGATCATGTGAATGTCAGCATTTGGACCATCAACATCAGCTGATAGGTTCAAAGAGGACTTGATACTGACTGCTACTTCTGATTGTGCTGTATCAGAAGGTAGATCACATGACTTGATGGATTGGTTATCACTCTCACCATCAGATTCTACCTCTGCTCTTGGGGTAAAATCTGTAGGTGGAGCAGTGTGATTGTAACCAATTCCAAACTTCACATTTGAAGCAGATTGCTTACTAAGAAGCATTTCAAACCTTTGCATGATTGTACCCATCTATCACACTCAACCTGGGTAACTGCAAGGGTTTCTTTGAGATCTTTGTACTTCTCTAGAAGTACATCTTCTCTAGCCTTATCATCAATTATTTTGCAATTCAGTTTATAACCTCATCATTTTTATCTTTGAGCACAAACTCAAACTCAGCTTTGTTTTTGGAAATTTCTTGTTCTAGCTCAATGTTCTTTATTAAAGCTACATTTGCTTCTCTAATGGAAGCAAATGCTGCTATGCATTGTTCAGAACATAATTTGGCTTTTGCCTCAGAGGATACCTGTGATACCTGAGGTGTAGAGGCATTGGAAGATGAAGTATCAGCAGACTCCAAAGCCATAAGAGCTAGATTCCCAAAAGGACTGTCACCACCATGTTGACCAGCACCTGAACAGTTGATCATGACCAGACAAGTCATCTGGTAAACTGCTCCAGTCAACAACTCCTGGGGTGAAGAAGCTGTGTTGTTGAGATGAAGGTTGTTGGAGATGGGGAAGGCTGAGGTTCTGGTAATGCATGAGGTTGTGGTGTCATAGGAACTTGAACTTGACTTGACTGTGGCATGTAAACAAGGTACTGATAAGGCATTTGACCCTGAGGAACAAAATATGCCGGAGATTGTTGTTGAGGATGATGACTAGATGTGACAGGATGTTGCCCTCTGTTTTGTTGACTGTTGCCAGGAAAAGTCACAAAGGGTGCAGTAGAGTTTGATCCAGTTGATCTACACTCTCTTGCAAAGTGTCCAAGCCGTTGGCATTTGTGACACCTCAACTTGCTCTTGTCAAAACCAACTTTGGTTTTGCCAGAGAGTCCTGGGAATTTTCTTCCAGTTCTTTTGTAGAACTTCTGAGATCTGATATTTATCAGGCCATTTGGCTCAAAATATCCATCTCTTCTAAGTCATCATCAGCAATCCCCTTGAGATCATCCATGATGAAACATAAATTGTCATTATTACCTCCAGTAAACTGACCATCAACACTTACAAATGCAGAATTAGAAGTGCTCGAAGAGAAATTAATATGCTCATCATACTGGCATTCAGATGAAGCATATTCTGACTCATGACCCACCAAGGCAGTGTTGCCTTGTATAAAGTCTCAGTGAGCTTTCCAGATGAAGACAGCTTTCTCTTCTGTTCTATTCTCTCTCAAAAGTGAGCAATTTCCATGGAGTTGGGTGAGAGATAGTTTGTCCAAACTTGCACTGGAGCGTAGGACAATAGTATATGTGTCCCATCTCTCAGGCAGTGATCTGAGAAACTGTTATTCATCTGAATATTGGTGTATTCAAGTTTGACCATTTTTAGTTCAGAGATCAAACAAGAAAACCGCTCATATTGTTGAGTCAGTGTCTCACCCTTTCTATGAGAGAATGTCTCATATTGTTGGGCAAGAATTTCTCTATTATTTGCCAAGACCTCATCTGTTCCTCCAAATTGTTCTTTCAAAGCAATCCAGAGGTCATGGGCAGTTTCATGATGCATTAGCCCAGAATAGATTTCATTGGGCAAAGCCATGGCCAGAATTCCATGGGCTTTTGCATCAATCTCAAGCAACTTTTTATCCTCATCTGAATATTGCTCCCTCCTCTTCGGAACCATTTGATTGGTTTCCGGTTATTCACCATAGGCTTGTGGGACCATGTACCACTGATGTCCACACCCTGCGCTGTTAACAGACAGGTGATGGAGCATTCGTCTTTGCCATATGTTATACTCATTCCTAACCAGCATAGGGCTTGGTTGAGGAACCAGTATTGTGAGGATCATTGGAGGGAGGGTCATTTTCAGTTCAAAAACAGTTTAGTTCAAGTTTTAAAAAGTTTTAGACAAACCACAACAAACTCAATGAGAACCAAGAATAAGATCTCAGGATGAATGAGCAGATATACAGAAAATTCAATCTCTATAACCGTTTCTTGCAAAAACAAAAGCTAATTCAATCAACTTGGATCTAGAATAGCAGTTTCAATGATCAATTATTAGATCGATCAATGATTAACCAGCTCTGATACCATTTGACAGGATCAGTGATCACAAGTTTGATGTATCAGAAATAAAGCAGCGGAATACACACACGAATTAGACAAATTGTAGCAAGCAAACAATATATGTAAGCGTTAAGATCGCATACGGTTATAGGGAGAGAATAGAATTTCTGATATCTAGGAATGTTTATAGATGTAGAATATTTCTATCAAATCAATCAATCATTCCATTCAATTGCTCATATCGCTCAATTGATTACAATGGTTGTCACTCCTTATATAGAGTGCAACAGTCACTGCTGTTATCACGGAAAGTGACAACTGGCAGATCCAATACAGAAACTAAATCTTAACAAACTACTGAAATGTTCACAACTACTGAGAACATATCAGCAAGTTAAGTACAAAATATAAAACTACTAAAACTACAACGACTGAAGAACAAGCTCTTCAGTCGTTTTACAAAACTACTGAAACATAAAACATAAAACTACTGATATCACAACTACTGAAGAAGTACTCTTCAGCAGTTGTGACAAACTACTGAGGCTTCAGTACTTGATCTTCAGACTTTGACCTTCAGGCGTTTCATCAGCTGATGACTTCAGTAGATATCATCAGCTGATGTCTTCAGTCTTTGTCTTCAGACTTTGTACATCAGTTGTTGATCTTCAGTACTTGTGAACTCTTCAGCTGTTGTACTTCAGTACTTTGGTCTTTCAGCTTCAGCACTTGTGTTCTTCAGCTGTTGTACTTCAGCACTTTGGTTCTTCAGCTGTTAAGGTCTTCAGCACTTGATCTTCAGCTGTTGAAGTCTTCAGTACTTGTCAAACTACTGATGAGGCTTTCAGCAGTTGTTGCGATACCGTGTGGGACTTAGAGATTTCTGATCTTGGCTCATTGGTTCTTTTGGTCCAACAGATACATTTGAAAAAGGATCAGATGGAGCAAGAGTCCGAGAAAAAATAAGGATCAAGCCCAAGCCTCAGATGTCGATATCAACATCAAAAAGGCTGATGGGCGGCTTGTTTTGCAGAGATCCGAGCCCAACGCACTGCTCCAAAGCCGAGTGCCTACACCAAGCTCTACAAAGTGAAGAAACATCTAAAGGTGTGAGGAAAGATTATAGCGTGGGCATATTTTGAGGATCTAAACGTGTATGCCATGAAGAGAGAAAAGGGCATAGAGTACTTTAGATTTCCACATGATCTAAAGACTCTTCCCGGTTTTGAGCTCAACCAGCTAGCACGCTTGAAGTTGCTATATGCTAATCCAAGAAATTGTCAGGCTAGTTTGAGGCCGCATTGAGAAAGAGTACCACACTAGGTGAGTTAACTTCAGACCTCAACAACCGACAAGGTACATCAGACGGTCTGAAGTTGATCCCATTACTGGAAAGCCAAAGATACTGTTGAAGTGGAGTCCTTCGCACACAATGTCAAGAATCCCTCTAAGAGAAATGCCACAGGACTTCATTCCACACTTCAAATGATGGTACTACGATTGGAGAATAGGTGAAGCGGTCATAGTCTTACACAAGGAGAGCCAAATGGATACTATCCCGGTATTTAACCCTATGTGGCTGACCAACTTGTCTGCTGATGATGTTTATACTTTGTACAAGTGGCCACTATTCTATGATTCGCAAGACATTATACAAGCCCTCTAGTTTCAAAATGTTATAAGGCTCTGTTTTGCATTTGAGTTACATGTCGGAGCTACAAGAGAGGAGAAGTACAAGAAGTTTGAAGAGTTGATGAAGAAGGTTAGACAATAATGTAAACTAGGTCCAGGGGGAGTTTGTAGATACATGTGTACCTAGTTTAGGAGCTTAATGTAAAATGTCTTTCATGTCTTACATATGTATAATTGAATGGGTATAAATGAAATACAATATGTGGTTGATGCATATAATGTTTATATTTCATTGCTTATTGTGTGATAATGATTATTGAACTAACTATATAGGTTTGTGGTTGTTTACATAATTCTTAGTCTATAATGATTGAGAAACATGTTTAAACATAATCGTGTGAAGTTCTCATGTGAATGAACCATGCAAATGGACCATATGCATGATATTTCATGCTAATGAACCAGTCGCAGGACTAAACCAGGAGACTGGATCAGTCGCACGACTGGATCTTCAATAGTGCGAATGGATCAACTGCATGCTTCAGTCGCACGACTGAACCATGCTAATGGTTCGGTCGCACGAATGGAAAACCCTAACCTATAAATACCACTTAATTCGTGGAAAAACATAAGAATTCGAATACCTACACACACAATCATACCCTAGCCATCTAGAGACCCAAGAAAACCTGTTCCAAGTTCATAGATCACAGTTGATCATGTTCTAATCATTCATAATGTTTCATTAATCATTAGAGTGATCATAACTATGTTCTCCCTGATTGGATTGCCAATCAAATAGGATTCCGCACTATTTGAGTTGGTATACGCGCGGAATCAGTTGGTACTTCGTACCTAAACGGTCCTAACAATAAAGATTAAATGTGATGTGTGAAAAGTAATAGTTAATTTAATAATTAATTATTTAAATTTTGATAAAGGTAATTAATTAAAAATGACCTTAAAATTTCCTAAACTCATTTTATAAAATTTTGAGCTTTTATATGATTTATTGTAAAAGTCATGTAATATCAAGCCTTTAAAAATAAAGTATAATAGAATGTTATAGTATTTTATAAGTTTCAAGAATCTTAAATGAAATTTAAAAGAATAACTGTATTAGCTAATTATATATATAACATGGTTAAATGAATAGATGAATAATATTTAAATAATTATTAAATAATCATTTGTGTAGTTTATTATTTAAACTATTTATAACATGTAGGTTTAATACGTTTAAAATAAACCAATTTTGAGTTATAATATATTATAACATATAAAGACTTAATATTGTTTTTATAAGCTTTTTATTCTTTAATTTAAGAATAATAGTTTTAAAATCTTTAAAAATTATCTTAATAATTTCTAGAATGTTTTTAGTTAACAAAAAAATTTTATTTAAATTCATTATTATAATAAAAAATTTCTGATTTAAAAATGTATAAGAAACAACTAAAATAAAAAAAACATGATAGAGACAGGGTTCTAACCCCAGACCTCCCATGTAGCATAGTTGCAACTAACCGGCGGGCCAAAGACCAACACTTGTTTAAAATTGAAAATTATATAATAAGAATCCTTCTTCAAATAAACCCCGGTTCCTAAGATCTCTAAATTCAATACGATTTCCAATTGAACACAGAATCATACAAGTTAATGGAATCAAGGTTTGGGGTTTGATCACACATATACAATCGAGCTTGAGCAGGCGTTTAATTACCTTATTTGAGGCTGATTCGATGGTTATAAGAAGAACGAGGTCGCGATAATGTAATTGTTGATTCAAAGTGCAAACATTGTTGTTAATCAAATTAACCTTGCAGGTAGATTCTAAGGTTGAAAATAAGCAAAAGCCTTCTGTCAATTTTGAGCTAAGGTGCCCGGAAGGTGACGTTCGACAAGGTTGCAGGTGCGACCCAAACGTGGTGATCGATTTTGATATGTCAAAGTGTTTGTGTGGTAATTGATGATTTAGAATGATTAAGGGGACCGATTAGGGCATTAGCCCTCTGTTTTGAGGTATTGATTTAATTGGTTTCTCTATGAACGAGTTAAGGTTTTGAATTGATGTTTCGGTTTCGGGTGCACAGCCTTAATGTAACACCCGGTTATGAAAGAAAGGCAATTAAGTCCAAGTGGAGGGACTAAAAGTGTAAAAAGGACAAAAATCTTTGAAAAGTTGGTGTACAGGCGGGCATGGCCGCCCACCCTCACTTCACATCAACATATCTTCAGTTCTAGAGAGAGAGCAGAGAGAACTCTTGGGCTAGTGAAAGAAGAAGAAGAAGTGAACGAATTCAAGGTAAATTCGTGGTTTTTATGTGTTTATGACGGGTTTTATCCCGGTTATGTGTTTATGTGCTTATGGGTTGTGTTTATGCTCGGGTGTGTGTGTTTTTGGATGTTGTTTCTAGGTGTTTTGAACTCTTTGCAAGTGGGTTAAAAGTAAGAACACCCAAGTTGCACCAGGTGAGTTCTAGACCCTGGTTTTTACTTGTTTTCAAACATCTTTGGGGCTGAAAATGTATTTAAATGATTTTCCAATGTTTGAGTATGTATGCCCATATGTATTGTGCATGTTGTATGTGACTCTTGAATGCTCATAGGTTTTTCATGTTTAGAATAGCCACATTAAGCTTTGAACAGATGGATTTGATGACTGGGTTGAAAACATACTGGAAATATGTTGAACAGAAGGTCCATGCACCTAGATAAGGCTCATGCGCCTGAAAATGCCTTAGAAAGAATTAAGTGTAATCCATGCGCCCAAACAGTATCCCATGCGCCTAAGATTACCTTAGAAATGATTAAGTATAGCCCATGCGCCTGAACAGTGGCCGATGCGCCTGAACAGTGGCCCATGCGCCTAGAAATGTTAGTCGGACGACTAAGTGTAGGGTCATGCGCCCCAATAGTGCCCATGAGCCCAAGTGGCCCATGCGCCTAAGTGTCCATGCGTCTGAATTGCTCATGCGTCTAAAGAGTTCATGCGCACAAATAGTGCCCATGAGCCTGAATAGTTCATGCGCCTAAAGTGAAAATGCTTAAGTGTTGGCTAATGCGCCTACATAGTGATGAAACGCCCGAACAGGGCTCATGCGCCCAAATAGTTCCCATGCGCCTAAGCACTTAGAAAATTTTACAGAATTTTTTGGGAGTCTTTGCTTTAGGTTTTGACTGAGGTTGACTAAGGGCTTATTAATGATGATGTTTCGTGCATGATATGATTACTTATGATTGTTCCTTATTATTGTTATTGATATTATTATTATTACTTATAGTATGTGACTTTACGTGGTATGTTATTATCATAACGTAAAGTATATCGTAATATAAAGTGAAGGAGTGATAAAGAAAAGAAGTGGAACATTAATGAAAATGTTAACAAGTCTTGCAAGCTTATAGGAGGTACACGACCATGTTGTCGTTAGCTCAACTGTGCTGCGGGTTAGCTACCCTATTATGCACACAGGGTCAATCAATTGAGATTGGCAGGACCTTTGCAGCGTGTCCTGGGTGATTGGGTTGGCCTTGTACATAGTACACAGAACCCTTTCGAGGGATACATTGACCCTTTCGAGGGATACAGTTGACCCTTTTAGGGGATATAGTTGACCCTTTCGAGGGATACAGTTGACCCTATCGAGGGTATAGATGGCCCATCACCCGTTTTCCATCGCGCATATAGTTGGGGTATTGCTCACGGGTCCATACAGAAAGTGAAACATAAAGATAAAAGTATACAGAACAGACAAGGCATACAGTAAAGAGAACGAACAATATATGTCACACCCCAACCTTGACGGCGGAAACGTCGAGATGTGAGGGTTAAGATTGTTCACAGCCACATAACGCTATATTTAAATGTAAATATTAAAATTATAAGTTTCAAAAGGCATTACAAACATAAGTCTCAAACACGAAATAAGTTCCAACAAAATAAAACATTACATAAACATTTTATTTAGTTAACTAGGTCCAAGTCCTAGTTTTATTGCAATCTTCAATAGACCACTTTAAACTTGGGGGTTACCTGAAACATGATAAAAATAAAAGGTCAACTATAAATAGTTGGTGAGATTCCAAGATTTTCATACATAATATGATAAGGTTACAAGTAGCAATTCATGTCATTGGTCATAAGTTAGTAAGGTTATAGAACACATATCGTTACAACCAAACCTCGACTTGATTACAAGTATATAAGATCGGCAAAGTGTATTTGGTTCCCATAATGAACGAGCATACGTCATCAGGAGCCGGCAAAACCTTGGCTTTAGCACCAAATAGGCTTGTCAGGCCCAAAGATCTAAGACGTCACCAGACTAGCAATAGTTAATGATTGCAAACAAAAATATTTATCTCATATAAACACTTACAACACACAAATAACCATGACAAAAATATGAATTGCAAGTGCTTACAAGTTTAAACGTTTACAAGTGTATGAGAATAAGTATCATGTTTCACCCCAAATTAGTATGAAAATATAAAAAAAAGGGGCAAGGAAAACTCACATGTCAAATAAGTATATAATGAAGATCAATAAGAATAATATATGTCGTTCCAAGATAAAACGTCACAAGACGCCTAGATATATATAAATATTACAAGATTTAGGCTAATAATAAGATTAACGAGTTAACATGAACTAGGGTATCAAAATTTGGAGGTTTTTATAAAGTTAGTAAATTCTTATAAAATATACTATTTTATAAACTTTATAGAACTTATTTAAAAGAAATTAAATCTTTTGTAATTAACTTGTGATTTTTATTAAAAAATGTATATATATATATAATTTATTATCATCATGATAAATCCCTAGTAAAAAGAAAAACATACGGTCTAATATAGATTTATTTACCTCACAATATTTTATAAATTCTTCTTTTTTATAAATATATTTAATTATAACATTTGTAAAAAAAACATCTAAAATAAAATGTTAAAATGTCTTATGATAATAAATTTATAAGGCATATTTAGATGACTTTTAAAAATATTTGGGGTTTATAAAAGTCATTTTTATAATTATTATAAATTTTCTATAATTAATTTAAGGCCAAAAAGGCTTTAAAAAATTACATGAGGTGCCTGGGTTCAAACCCGGGACCTCATGTATGGGGGGCAATGTCTTAACTAGTGAACCAGGGCCTTGGCCTTGGTTCATTTTGGTTTCTAATTCTTTTAAACACAACTAAAAGGTTTCCCCCAAACCCCAAGAACCCTAATTTGTTCAAGTCCAAAACTGACGATCGATTCGATGTTAATGCTCGAGTTAATCATGGGGCTTTGATTCCCCACTGTATTTCGAGCATAACCATGTGTTCAATTACCCGATTTGAAGATGAACCGATGATGAACAGACGATGCTAAGGCCGCGACACACGTACGACTGGTTCGATGTTCAAACGATGATGTTAAACAAATTTGTTGCACAGGAAGTTTCCAAAAAACTTGTTGTACAAAAGCCCTTTGTCAATTTCAGGTCTTGAAGTCCAGAGAATGGTGTTCGAGTTGAAGATAGGTCGCGACTAAGTGGGTAATCAAGTTGATGTTTGGGCTTGTTTTAGGTGAAATTGATCGTTGTACTCGATTAGAGTTAAATAAACGTTCGATTAGGTTTAGTTAATTGGTTATAATTGAAGTTTTAATGCCCGAACGGCTGTGTGGTTTAAGGCGTCGGTCATAGACCCGATTCATCTTAGTAACCGTCGTTTAAATTCAATTAAATGTTGCCTTCAGGTTCGATTCAACTCTAGAGGGGCTCGGTATGATGTTTGGATCAAGAATTGACCAAAATTTGGTGGTTATGGGGTGGCCGGAGGGTCGCCGGACCCTCTTTGGGCGGAGGTCGATGGGTGAAAGGGGGAGATGGGTTGGGTTTTCGAATTTGACACTTTTAGTCCCTGTGGTTTTCCTCTTGACATTTTATGTACAAAGTTTCTATTTAGAATTTATAAAATAACATATTAACCCCCTAAACTTTATTACCTTAAATTTTAAACACCTTAAGATTTATAAATTACTATAAGTATCATTGTTACTATAAATTTTATTATTATTACTAATATTATTGCTATTATTATTATTATTAGTATAATTATTATTATCGTCATTAACATTATAATTTACAATTGTTATTATTATTGCTATTACTATTCTATTATTATTACTAATATTATTATTATCATAATTATTATTATTATTATTATTGTTTAATAAAACTTTAAATTAAATAAGGAACAATACATAAATAGGTCTTACAAAAATTAACTTTTAATTAACAAAAAATATGAGATGTTACAATATTTGTTCATATAGTTGATGCGTACTCGCATATACAGTACAGAGTTATATTTTATAGAAAAGAGTATTTTCGTATACAACATATAGAAAGTATTTTATTACTTATAAAACTAGAGCTCACTCAGCAACGCTGACTTTTACATATTTTCAGTTGGCAGGTAATTATTGCTGAGGATGGCACGAGGGTGAAGCTACTCGGCAGGAAAAGTCTGACATCTATTCGTACTTTGTGTTGTTGTTGTTTTGTAATGCATATAAACAAGTCTTTTATAATCAGTTAAACGATGATGTATTGCTCAACAACAGTGGTTTAAATGAAATGAATGGCTTTTGATAAAATTATTCCGCTGCTTAAGTTTGTTTAATTATAATGTTTAATGTTTTAATTGCTATGATTGACCAACTGTGAGGTTTCCAGGAACGGGGCCTGACACTTAACGGCCGAATTAATCCAATAAAATCGTATTCAAGTTCGAAACTGATATTCCATAGTTAATATTCCGTTTAATCGCGTTTACGTCGTGCGTTTTTGGTGGTTTTGACCATCGTCGGATCGATGGCCGGAGGTGACCAAAGAAAGGTCGACGGGAAGGGGCAATAGGGAGGGCGGTTTGGGTTGTTGAACAAAATTACACATATGATCCCTCTGCTTTTATTATCTTATCATTTTATGCCCAAAACTCCTTTATTAAGTTTCTAAAATGTCAAAACACCCCCTGAAGTTAATTAACTTTCAATTTTAACTAATTTACTAATTTCTAAGCTTTTATAATAATTGTTATTGTTATTAATATCAGTAATAGTTATTATTATTATTTAATTATTTTAGTTATTATTATTAGTATTATTATCATTATTATAACTTTCCATTATTATTTATTGTAAAATGATTAATAGGTCCTTATGAAAAGAATTATTTATAAATCAATAAGTTGATTACATATTTAATGTATTTGATCCGTCAAAGTTATTACATAGTTTAATAATAAATAAAAAAACTCAAAATAAGTTTGGATTCGGGCCAATAACTTGAAAAATGACGGATGTTACAGTCTCCCCTACTTTAAGAAATTTCGTCCCGAAATTTAATCACAAGGGGACTAATTTCAAGGATATGAGGAGAGTTGAATTTCATTTCATGTTCGCAAGTAAACTCTTGGAGGCGTTTAAATTCAACAAATTTAATTATGATGTTTTGCTATGCTTAAGTTTGTTAAATTTCATAATTCATGATTTCATGTGTTTCTTCAACGAAGGGTACAAGATTATTCATTTAGAATTTTAAATTATAAGCTTTTGTATTTTAGACAGTTCGAGACGATTAAAAAGGTTTTGCCATGAGTGAAGCACCAAGAATTGAATCGATTCGAGACTCAACTTATCAAACATGAGGAATAAGTTCAATACACTTTTGGATGGGTTATAAATTCATAAGAGCTTCTCAAACAAATAAATTTAACAATTTACTTAGATGATCATTTATTGATTACTATGTTATTAAGAGTTCAAAGTTACATTAGGTTAAGGTCGTTACGAGAATCGTGTTTGTTAAGATTAAAGATTCAATTAGAATGAGGGCATCATTGTAATAGGTTTTCAGGATAAGTGCGGTTTTGAAGGGAAGACATTTAGAAAGATTATTAAGAGTCATTAAGAGAAAAGGGATAATGAGTCTTAAGATTCAGGAGGACAAAATCAATGATGAAACAATTTCAAAATAACAAGATGTTTCGAGTGTAACGTTTGGTTTACAAACCAAAACATTACATTGACTTATCAAAGTATTAGGTAAACTACAACCTTAATGACGACATGCGTACCTATAAGCGGACACTCACCCCAAGGGTTCCCAGGTAAGGTAAACGGATCTAGCGGTTGATTTGGATTTATATGAATACCTTCCCTAGACAGAACACCTCGAGATACAGACATCCTACTCTTCCAGCATTACATGTTTCAAGATATAGGACATAGACTTTGACGAGACTTGAAAACCACGAATAACAATTCAAATCTTATTTTGGGAACCATTTGATTTAGGCACATAATGCCTTAGAATATGATTTAAGATTTGTGTGTGCATTGATAAGATTCAAAGAATAATAAGAAACACATAAGGCATAAAATCACATAATCAAGTATAAAGATATAAGCACATAAGATCCTATCTGAGCATATAAAATACATGAGAGGACTCATGTGTAAAGGTACTTAGTTATAGTCTAGGTCATTCCATTTCTAATAACCTAATTCCCTATAACCATAGCTCTGATACCAATCTGTCACACCCCGACCGACAGCGGAATCATTGAGGCGGATGAATGTGAAACGATTGTTCATAGCACATGGAACTAAATAAGTTGTAATAATATTAAATATTATTTTTATTGAACAATACAAGACAATTAAATCAATACATTACAAATGAGATATAAACAACAACATAATATTTTCAATAACTAAGTCCACATCCTATATGAGCACGAAGATATCCACAAGTAGTAAACCTGAAACATGTCAAAAATAAAGGGTCAACTATAAAGTTTGTGAGTTCCCATGATTTAAACACATGCATAAATATATATATATATATATATATATATAAATGGTTTACAAGTAGCAATTCATATCAATGGTTATGAGTTAGCAAGTTTATTGAACACATACAGTTACAACCAAACCTAACTTGATTACAGGTAACTCTTGGAGGCGTTTAAATTCAACAAATTTAATTATGATGTTTTGCAATGCTTAAGTTTGTTAAATTCATAATTCATGGTTTCATGTGTTTCTTCAACGAAGGGTACAAGATTATTCATTTAGAATTTTAATTTATAAGCTTTTGTATTTCAGACAGTTTGAGACGATTAAGAAGGTTTTGCCATGAGTGAAGCACAAGCATTGAATCGATTCGAGACTTGACTTATCAAACATGAGGAATAAGTTCAAGATAATTTTGGATTGGTTATAAATTTCATAAGAGCTTCTCAAACAAATAAATTTAACAAGGTACTTAGATGATCAATTATTGTTTATTATGTTGTAACACCCGGAAATTTTCTTTGAAGCCGACGAAAGAAAGAAAAGAAATAAAGTTCAAAGTCGAGGGACCAAACTTGCCAAAACGAGAAAGCCCTTGAATGAGTAGTGGTATAAAAGGGGGAAGGCAGGCGACACCCTCCCCCCACACTCACCCTAGGTGGATTTGATGTAGTACTAGGGATGGACTGGTTAGCAACCTATAAAGCAAACATCGTATGTCGCAAGAAGATGATACGATTAGTTGCGCCCGATGGGAGTTTGGTTACGATATATGGAGATCGTGTTAGTACGATCCCGAGGGTGATTTCGATGGTGGTGGCGGGGAAGTGCATGAAACGTGGATGTAGTGCCTACTTGGCCTACGTAAAAGATGTGGATGTGTCGGTACCGTAATTATCTGAGGTGCTAGTGGTGTGCGACTTTCAGGACGTATTCCCGGAAGACTTACCTGACGTGCCACCGGATTGCGAGATTGAGTTCCAAATGATTTGATACCCGGTGCTCAACCCGTTGCCAAAGCACCATATCGATTAGCTCTGACTGAGATGCAAGAACTCATGAGCCAATTGCAGGAGTTGATGGATAAGGGATTCATTCGATCGAGTATCTCCCCGTGGGGTGCTCCGGTATTGTTTGTAAAGAAAAAGGACGGGAGTATGCGAATGTTCATCAACTATCGAGAGCTGAACAAGTTGATAGTGAAGAATCGGTACCCGTGACCAAGGATTGATGACTTGTTTGACCAGCTCCAAGGTGGTAGTTGGTTCTCGAGAATAGATCTACGATCTGGCTACCATCAATTGAAGGTGAAAGAACAAGACATTCCTAAGACAGCTTTTCGTACGTGTTATGGACACTACGAGTTCCTCGTTATGTCTTTTGGTCTAACTAACGTGCCAGCTTCCTTTATGGATTTGATGAATCGGGTGTGTCGGCCTATGTTGGATAGATCAGTGATTGTGTTCATTGATGATATTCTAATCTACTCGAAGAGCGAAGAAGAGCATGCCGGTCACATTCGGGAGGTGTTGGAGACATTAAGAAGGGAGAAGTTGTATGCCAAATTCTCCAAGTGCGCGTTCTGGTTGCGCGAAGATCAATTCTTGGGTCATGTGGTGAATCCTGATGGAATCATGGTGGACCCGGCAAAGCTGGAGGCAGTGATGCAATGGAAGTCTCCAAAGATGCCATCCGAGATTCGTAGTTTCTTGGGGTTGGCAGGATATTATCGAAGGTTCATTCAGGACTTTTCCAAGATCGCTTCTCCACTAACCAAGTTGACCCAAAAGGATGTAAAGTTTATATGGGGTCAAGCTCAAGAGAAAGCATTTGAGGAGTTAAAGGCAAGGTTGACTCAAGCTCCTGTTCTGTCATTACCCGAAAGAAGCGAGGATTTGGTGGTTTACTCTGATGCTTCCTACTCATGGTTGGGGTGCATGTTAATGCAAAGAGGGAAGGTTATAGCCTATGCATCCCGACAGTTGAAAGTTCATGAGGTCAATTATCCCACTCATGACTTGGAGCTAGCAGTCGTGGTCTTTGCGTTGAAGATTTGGAGGCACTATCTCTACGGGACGAAGTGCACCATTTTCACTAACCACAGGAGCTTGAAGTATTTCTTTGAGGAAGAGGACCTAAACATGAGGCAGAGAAGATGGTTGGAGCTCATAAAAGATTATGACTGTGAGATCCATTACCATCCGGGCAAGGCTAACGTGGTGACTGATGCCCTTAGCTGAAAGGAGAGGCCCGAGCCAATTCGGGTGAAAGCATATCAACTAATCATGACTTCTGATGTGATGAAGCAAGTCAAAGAGATTCAAGATGAGGCACTGAAAGAAGATCATCTTAACTCTGAAAGGATGAGAGGTCTGGTTGGGGAATTAGGTGAAAACACACTTGGTGTTAAAACTCGATTTGGACGAGTGTGGATTCCTCGTTTCGGGGATCTACGTGCAAGGATTATGGATGAAGCTCACAAGACTCGATACTCCATTCATCCTGGTGCCACAAAAATGTATCAAGATATGAAGAAAGATTATTGGTGGCCGGGTTTGAAGCGTGATGTGGTGGAGTATGTTAGTAAGTGCCTTACTTGCTTACAGGTGAAGGCCAAGCATCAGAAGCCATATGAGAAGATCCAACCTTTGGATATACCGGAATGGAAGTGGGAGCACATCACCATGGATTTCATTACGAAGTTGTCGCGTACCCAAAAGGTTACGATGCCATATGGGTGATTGTCGACCGTCTGACGAAGAGTGCTCACTTCCTACCGATTCGTGAGACATATTCATCTGAGAGGTTGGCGGATCTATTGATCAAGGAAATTGTAACTCGTCATGGTGTGCCAGTGTCTATTGTATCCAACTGTGACACCCGGTTTACATCCAAATTCTGGAAGAAATTCCACGATGCCATGGGGACGAGGTTACATATTAGCACGGCTTATCATCCCCAAACTGATGGTCAATCAGAAAGGACCATTCAGACACTGGAAGACATGCTTTGGGCATGTGTCATTGATTTTAGGGGGAGTTCGGATGACCATTTACCGTTAGCTAAATTCTCATTCAACAACAGCTATCATGCCAGCATTGGCATGCCACCATATGAGATGCTATACGGTAGGAGATGCAAAACACCCGTTTGTTGGGGTGATATTGGTCAGAAGGAATTGGGGAGCATCAAGGTGATTGAGGCTACGACTGAGAATTAAAGCCTTCATAAAGGCAGCCAAAGATAGACAGAAGTCGTATGCTGATAAACGACACAGACCGATTGAGTTCCACGTGGGTGACCGGGTTATGTTAGAGGTCTCACCTTGGAAGGGTATCATCCGATTTAGGAAACAAGGTAAGCTAAGCCCGAGATACATAGGACCTTTCCGAATCATCGCTCGAGTAGGAGAGGTGGCCTATAGATTGGAGTTACCAGAGGAGTTAAGTGGAATTCACCCGACATTCCATGTATCTCATCTGAGAAAGTGCTTAGCTGATGAAGACATGATTGTTCCACTGGAGGATATCGAAGTAGACGAAAGGCTCAATTACGTGGAGCAAACAGTGGCAATCATCGATCAAAAAGAGAAGAGGCTGAGAAATAAAGTGGTTCCACTTGTGCGTGTACGGTGGAAGCATAGGAAGGGATCCGAATCTACATAGGAGACTGAGGAGGAGATGAGGCAGCATTACCCTTGTCTGTTTGAGGAATAACAGGTTTCGGGTACGAAACCTATTTAAGGGGGGGGACTTGTAACACCCGGTTATTTCTTAAAAAGAAAAGAAAGAATAAGAGTTGAAGAATAAAGAAAGGAAATGTCAATAAACCAGGTTGAGGGGTTAAAAGTGTAAAAAAGGACAAAAATACAAAAGTTGGTGTAAAGGTGGGCATGGCCGCCCACCCTCACTTCCCATCACCTATTTTCACTTCGGATTAGAGAGAGAGAGCAGAAACACTCTCTGTTGAAGAAGAAGAAGATGAGGAGGATTGAATTCAAGGTAAGAATTCAAGGTTTTAAGTGTTCATGCTGGGTTTTTGTCTCAGTTACATGCTTATGTGCTTATGTGTTTATGTGTGTGTCCATGTGTGTGTGTTTTGGTGTGTTTTTAGGTGTTCGAACTCATTTGCAAACGAGTTAGAAGGAAGATACACCCAAAGTGCACCAAGTGAGTTTCTAGACCCTGGTTTTACTTGTTTTAAACTCTTCTTGGGGCTGAAAATTTATTAAAATGATTTTACAGTGTTTATGTATATATACTCGTATGTATTATGCATGTTTGATGATGATTCTTAGATGCTTATAGGTTTTTCATGCTTAGAATAGCCTTGGTAAGCTTAGAAAAAATAGGCTTGATGTTTGGATTCGAAATTATCCTAGAAACATGTTGAACAGAAGGTTCATGCGCCTAAATAAGGCCCATGTGCCTGGAATTGCCTTAGGAATGATTAAGTGTATCTCATGCGCCTGAACAGTGCCCTCATGCGCCTAAAAAATTAGACAGACGCCTAAGTGTATGGCCATGGGCCCCAATAGTACCCATGTGTCTGAATAACCCCATGCGCCTAAGTTTCCATACGCCCGGATAGCCCATGCGTCTAAGTGTCCATGCGTACGAATGGGTCATACGCCTGAATAGTGTCCATGCGCCTGAAAGGTTCATGCGCCTAAGTGTTAAAGCAGTTAGTATTGGCCTGATGCGCCTGTATAGTGGTGAAGCGCCCAAACAGGGTCCATGCGCCCAAATAGTGTCTAAGCGCCTAACACTTAGAACTTATTTCCGAATTTTTGGGAGTCTATGCTTTTAGGGTTTTGACTGAGGTTTGACTAGCGTTTATAATGATGGGTTTCATGCATGATTATGATTGTTCCTTATTATTTTTATTAATAATATTATTATTAATAATAATAATATTATTATTATTATGTGACTTTACGTGGTGTGCTTATAATCGTAATATAAAGTATTACTAATAATAAAGAAGAAGAGCAATAAAGAAGAGAAGTGGAACTTTAATAAAATGTTAACAAGTCTTGCAAGCTTATAGGAGGTACACGACCATATTGTCGTTAGCTCAACCGTGATACGGGTTAGCTAGCCTATTATGCACACGGGGCCAGTCAATTGAGATTGGGGACCCTTGCAGCATACCGTAGGTGTCTGGGTCGGCCTTGTATACAGTATGTAGAGCCCCTTGTGGGAAAATAGAGGGCCAGCACCGTTTTCCCCATGCATACAGTTTAGGGTATTGCTCATTGGTCTATACAGATAGTGAAAGATAAAAATAAAAGAGTATAGAGTAAACAAGGCATACAGTAAAGAGATAAAGCATTACCTAATTGTATAGTTAATGCGTGCTCATGTATAAAGAGATGAAATTTTCATGGAAAAGAGTATTTTCATATGTATACCTACAGAAAGTATTTTATTACTTTTAAAACTAGAACTCACTCAGCAACACTGACTTTTATACATTTTCAGTTGGCAGGTAAATATTGCTAAGGATGGCACGAGGGTGAAGCTACTAAGCAGGAAAAGACTAACATCCATTCATACTTATTATTGTTGTTGTTTTGTAATGCAATTAAATAGTTCTTTTGTATTCGATTAAACAATAGTATATTGCTCAACAATAGTGTTTTAATGAAATGAATGGTTTTTGAGAAATGATTCCGCTGCATAAGTTTGAGATTTATAATGTTTTTAATGTATTTAATGTTGTGAATGACCAACTGTGAGGTCTCCAGGAACGGGGCCTTACATTGAGTTTGCAAATGAGAGCTTCTCAAGCTGATCCGTTTATATATACCAGGCGTTCCCGGGTCCTTAAACGCGACAAACACGTAACGCGAAGAGTTAACTCGGTCTAATACCCATAGCTATCTTATTTTCATTAAATGATCTAGTCTAAGCCCATTATTATTATTTGGCTCAGTTGGATATTATTCGGGGCGTTACACTAGCAATAGTTAATGATTGTAAAGAAAATATTTATCTCATATAAGACTTACAATAACACAAATAACCATGACAAAAGGTAAAGATGAATTGCATGTGCAGTTACAAGTATCAAGATGTTTACAAGTGTAAGTTTATAAGGTTAACATGTTTCACCCCAAAATATGTGAAATAAAGTAAAAAAACGGGCATTGAGAACTCACATGGAAATCTCACAAGATGAAGGATGCACTTAAGATAACAATAAGAAGATAAGATGGTTCGAACGATTTCTTCACGATTCAACCTAAGATTTGGTGTATTAGGGTTAGAATAAAGATATGATTCAAGAGTAGACATGAATTAGGGTTTCATTTGGAATTTGTAGGTTTTAATAATTAAGTCAATTGAAATAAAATAATGCAATCGTTTATGTTTTGGTTTAATAAGGTTGGAATAAAATCAATTAAAAATAAGAATTCAAATTAAGTTATTGGATTAATAAAGATTAAATATGATGTGTGAAAAGTAATAATTAATTTAATAATTAATTAATAATGTTGATAAGGTAATAATTAAAAATGACCTTAAAATTTTCTAAACTCATTTTATAAAATTTTGAGCTTTTATATGATTTATTGTAAAAGTCTTGTAATATCAAGCCTTTAAAAAAAAGTATAATAGAACGTTATATTGTTTTATAAGTTTCAAGAATCTTAAATGAAATTTAAAAGAATAACTCTATTAGCTAATTATATATAACATCGTTAAATGAATAGATGAATAATATTTAAATAATTATTAAATAATCGTTTGTGTAGTTTATTATTTAAAGTATTTATAACATGTAGGTTTAATACGTTTAAAATAAACAAAGTTTGAGTTATAATATATTTATAACATATAAACTTAATATTGTTTTTATAATCTTTTATTCTTTAATTTAAGAATTATAAGTTTTAAAATCTTTAAAAATCAACTTAATAATTTCTAGCATGCTTTTAGTTAACAAAATAATTTTTATTTAGATTCATTATTATAATAAAATTTTTCTGATTTAAAAATGTATTAAGAAACAACTAAAATAAAAAAAACGTGGCAGAGGCAGGGTTCGAACCCCTGACCTCCCATGTAGCATAGTTGCAATTAACCGGCAGGCCAAAGCCCAACACTTGTTTAAAATTGCAAAGTATATAATAAGAATCCTTCTTTAAATAAACCCAGTTCCTAAGAACCCAAAATTCAATACAATTTCCAATTGAACATAGAATCATACAAGTTAATGGAATCAAGGTTAGGGCTTTGATCACACATATACAATCGAGCTTGTGTATGTGTTTAATTATCTGATTTGAGGCTGATTCGATGGTGATAAGAAGAACTAGGTCGCAATAATGTAAATGTTGATTCAAAGTACAAACATTGTTGTTAATCGAATTAACCTTGCAAGTAGATTCTAAGGTCGAAAATAAGGAAAAGCGCTCTGTCAATTTTGAGCTAAGGTGCCCGGAAGGTGACGTTCGACTAGGTTGCAGGTGCGAACCAAACGGGGTGATCGATTTTGATATGTCAAAGTGTTTGAGTGGTAACTGATGATTTAGAGTGATTGAGGGGACCGATTAGGGCATTAGCCCTCTGTTATGAGGTATTGATTTAATCAGTTTCTCTATGAACGAGTTAAGGTTTTGAATTGATGTTTCGGTTTCGGGTGCACAGCCTTAACGACCGAATTAATCCAATTAAAATAGCATTCAAGTTCGAAACTGATATTCCATAGTTAATATTCGGTTTAATCGCGTTTAAGTCGAGCGTTTTTGGTGGTTTTGACCATCGCCGGATCGATGGCCGGAGGTGACCAAAGAAAGGTCGACGGGAAGGGGGAATAGGGAGGGCGGTTTGGGTTGTTGAACAAAATTACACATATGATCCTTTTGCTTTTATTAGCTTATCATTTTACGCCCAAAACTCCTTTATTAAGTTTCTAAAATGTCAAAACACCCCCTGAAGTTAATTTAACTTTAAATTTTAACTAATTTACTCATTTCTAAGCTTTTATAATAATGATAATTATTATTATTAATATCAATAATAGTTGTTATTATTATTTTTTAGTATTTTGGTTATTATTATTAGTATTATTATCATGATTATAACTTTCCATTTATTATTTATTGTAAAATGATTAATAGGTCCTTATGAAAAGAATTATTATAAATCAATAAGTTGATTACATATTTAATGTATTTGATCCGTCAAAGTTATTACATAGTTAAATAATAAATAAATAAATAACTCAAAATAAGTTCGGGTTCGGGTTAATAAGTTGAAAAATGACGAATGTTACAGTCTCCCCTACTTTAAGAAATTTCGTCCCGAAATTTAATCACAAGGGGACTAATTTCACGGATATGAGGAGAGTTGAATTTCATTTCACGTTCGCAAGTAAACTCTTGGAGGCGTTTAAATTCAACAATTTAGTTATGATGTTTTTCTATGCTTAAGTTTGTTAAATTTCATAATTTATGATTTCATGTGTTTCTTCAACGAAGGATACAAGATTATTCATTTAGAATTTTAAATTATAAGCTTTTGTATTTCAGACAGTTCGAGACGATTAAGAAGGTTTTGTCATGAGTGAAGCACCAAACATTGAATCGATTCGAGACTCGACTTATCAAACATGAGGAAAAAGTTCAAGACACTTTTGGATTGGTTATAAATTTCATAAGAGCTTCTCAAACAAATAAATTTGACAAGGTTCTTAGATGATCAATTATTGTTTACTATGTTATTGAGATTTCAAAGTTACATTAGGTTAAGGTCGTTACCAGAATCGTGTTTGTTAAGATTAAAGATTCAATTCAGAATGAGGGCATCATTGTAATAAGTTTTCAGGATAAGTGTGGTTTTGAGGGGAAGACGTTTAATAAGATTATTAAGAGTCATTAAGAGAAAAGGGATAATGAGTTTAAATATTCGGGAGGACAAAATCAATGATGAAACAATTCAAAATAACAGATGTTTCGAGTGTAACATTCGGTTTACAAACCAAAACATTACATTGACTTATCAAAGTATTATGTCAACTACAATCTTAATGAAGACATGCGTACCTATAAGCGGACACTCACCCCAAGGGTTCCCAGGTAAGGTAAACGGATCCATTAGTTGATTTGGATTTATATGAATACCTTGCCTAGATAGAACACCTCGAGATATAGGCATCCCATTCTTCCAGCATTACATGTTTCAAGTTATAGGACATAGACTTTGACGAGACTTGAAAACCACGAATAACGATTCAAAGCTTATTTTGAGAACCATTTGATTTAGGCTCATAATGCCTTAGAATATAACTTAAGATTTGTGTGTGCATTGATAAGATTCAAAGTATAATAAGAAACGCATAAGGCATAAAATCACATAATCAAGTATAAACATATAAGCACATAAGATCCTATCTAAGTATATAAAATACATGAGAGGACTCATGTGTAAAGGTACTTAGTTATAGTCTAGGTCATTCTTTTTCTAATAACCTAATTACCTATAACCATGGCTCTGATACTAATCTGTCACACCCCGACCGACGGTGGATTATCGAGGCGGACGAATGTGAAATGATTGTTCATAGCACATGGAACTAAATAAGTTGTAATAATATTAAATATTATTTTTATTGAACAATACAAGACAATTAAATCAATACATTACAAATGAGATATAAACAACAACATAATATTTTCAATAACTAAGTCCACATCCTATATGAGCACGAAGATATCCACAAGTAGTAAACCTGAAACATGTCAAAAATAAAGGGTCAACTATAAAGTTTGTGAGTTCCCATGATTTAAACACATGCATAAATATATATATATATATATAAATGGTTTACAAGTAGCAATTCATATCAATGGTTATGAGTTAGCAAGTTTATTGAACACATACAGTTACAACCAAACCTAACTTGATTACAGGTAAACTCTTGGAGGCGTTTAATTCAACAAATTTAATTATGATGTTTTGCAATGCTTAAGTTTGTTAAATTTCATAATTCATGGTTTCATGTGTTTCTTCAACGAAGGGTACAAGATTATTCATTTAGAATTTAATTTATAAGCTTTTGTATTTCAGACAGTTTGAGACGATTAAGAAGGTTTTGCCATGAGTGAAGCACCAAGCATTGAATCGATTCGAGACTTGACTTATCAAACATGAGGAATAAGTTCAAGATAATTTTGGATTGGTTATAAATTTCATAAGAGCTTCTCAAACAAATAAATTTAACAAGGTACTTAGATGATCAATTATGTTTATTATGTTGTAACACCCGGAAATTTTCTTTGAAGCCGACGAAAGAAAGAAAAGAAATAAAGTTCAAAGTCGAGGGACCAAACTTGCCAAAACGAGAAAGCCCTTGAATGAGTAGTGGTATAAAAGGGGGAAGGCAGGCGACACCCTCCCCCCACACTCACCCTAGGTGGATTTGATGTAGTACCAGGGATGGACTGGTTAGCAACCTATAAAGCAAACATCGTATGTCGCAAGAAGATGATACGATTAGTTGCGCCCGATGGGAGTTTGGTTACGATATATGGAGATCGTGTTAGTACGATCCCGAGGGTGATTTCGATGGTGGTGGCGGGGAAGTGCATGAAACGTGGATGTAGTGCCTACTTGGCCTACGTAAAAGATGTGGATGTGTCGGTACCGTAATTATCTGAGGTGCTAGTGGTGTGCGACTTTCAGGACGTATTCCCGGAAGGCTTACCTGACGTGCCACCGGATTGCGAGATTGAGTTCCAAATTGATTTGATACCCGGTGCTCAACCCGTTGCCAAAGCACCATATCGATTAGCTCTGACTGAGATGCAAGAACTCATGAGCCAATTGCAGGAGTTGATGGATAAGGGATTCATTCGATCGAGTATCTCCCCGTGGGGTGCTCCGGTATTGTTTGTAAAGAAAAAGGACGGGAGTATGCGAATGTTCATCAACTATCGAGAGCTGAACAAGTTGATAGTGAAGAATCGGTACCCGTGACCAAGGATTGATGACTTGTTTGACCAGCTCCAAGGTGGTAGTTGGTTCTCGAGAATAGATCTACGATCTGGCTACCATCAATTGAAGGTGAAAGAACAAGACATTCCTAAGACAGCTTTTCGTACGTGTTATGGACACTACGAGTTCCTCGTTATGTCTTTTGGTCTAACTAACGTGCCAGCTTCCTTTATGGATTTGATGAATCGGGTGTGTCGGCCTATGTTGGATAGATCAGTGATTGTGTTCATTGATGATATTCTAATCTACTCGAAGAGCGAAGAAGAGCATGCCGGTCACATTCGGGAGGTGTTGGAGACATTAAGTCCATATCCTATATGAGCACGAAGATATCCACAAGTAGTAAACCTGAAACATGTTAAAAATAAAAGGTCAACTATAAAGTTGGTGAGTTCCCATGGTTTAAACACACGTATAAATATATAATTATATATATATATATATATAATATATATATATATATATTAATATATATATATATATATAATATATATATATATATATATATAATATTAAAGGGTTTACAAGTAGCAATTCATGTCAATCTTATGAGTTAGCAAGTTTATAGAACACATACAGTTACAACCAAACCTGACTTGATTACAAGTATATATGATTGGCTAAGTGTACTTGGTTCCCATGATGAACAAGCATACGTCATCAGGAGCCGGCAATACATCGGCTTTAGCACCAAATAGGCTTGTCGCCCAAAGATCTAAGACGTCGCCAGGCTAGCAATAGTTAATGATTGTAAACGAAATATATATCTCATATAAGACTTACAATAACACAAATAACCATGACAAAAGGTAAAGATGAATTGCATGTGCGGTTACAAGTATCAAGATGTTTACAAGTGTAACTTTATAAGGTTAACATGTTTCACCCAAAAAGGTATGAAATAAAGTAAAAAAGGGGCATGGAGAACTCACATGGAAAACTCACAAGATGAAGAATGCACTTAAGATAACAATAAGAAGACAAGATGGTTCGGACGATTTCTTCACGATTCAACCTAAGATTTGGTGTCTTAGGGTTAAAATAAAGATATGCTTCAGGAGTAGACATGAATTAGGGTTTCATTGGGAATTTGTAGGTTTTAATAATTAAGTCAATTGAAATAAAATAACACAATCGTTTATGTTTTGGTTTAATAAGGTTGGAATAAGATCAATTAAAAAAATAAGATTTCAATAATTTAAGTTATTGGAATAATAAAGACTAAATCTGATGTGTGAAAAGTAATAATTAATTTAATAATTAATTATTTAAATGTTGATAAAGGTAATTAATTAAAAATGACCTTAAAATTTTCTAAACTCATTTTATAAAATTTTGAGCTTTTATATGATTTATTGTAAAAGTCTTGTAATATCAGCCTTTAAAAAATAAGTATAATAGAACGTTATATGTTTTATAAGTTTCAAGAATCTTAAATGAAATTTAAAAGAATAACTCTATTAGCTAATTATATATATAACATCATTAAATGAATAGATGAATAATATTAAATAATTATTAAATAATCTTTTGTGTAGTTTATTATTAAAGTATTTATAACATGTAGGTTTAATACGTTTAAAATAAACCAAGTTTGAGTTATAATAATTTATAACATATAAAAGACTTAATATTGTTTTTATAATCTTTTTATTCTTTAATTTAAGAATTAGAAGTTTTAAAATTTTTAAAATTAACTTAATAATTTCTAGAATGTTTTTAGTTAACAAAATAATTTTTATTTAGATTCATTAATATAATAAAAATTTTCTGATTTAAAAATGTATAAGAAACAACTAAAATAAAAAAAACATGGCAGAGGCAGGGTTCGAACCCCTTACCTCCCATGTAGCATAGTTGCAACTAACCGGCGGGCCAAAGCGCAACACTTGTTTAAAATTGCAAATATATAATAAGAATCCTTCTTCAAATAAACCCTAGTTCCTAAGAACCCAAAATTCAATACGATTTCCAATTGAACACAGAACCATACAAGTTAATGGAATCAAGGTTAGGGCTTTGATCACACATATACAATCGAGCTTGTGTATGCATTTAATTACCTGATTTGAGGCTGATTCGATGGTGATAAGAAGAACCAGATCGCGATAATGTAAATGTTGATTCAAAGTGCAAACATTGGTGTTAATCAAATTAACCTTGCAGGTAGATTCTAAGGTCAAAAATAAGGAAAAGCCCTCAGTCAATTTTGAGCTAAGGTGCCCGGAAGGTGACGTTCGAGTAGGTTGTAGGTGCGAACCAAACGTGGTGATCGATTTTGATATGTCAAAGTGTTTGAGTGGTAATTGATGATTTAGAATGATTGAGGGGACCAATTAGGGCATTAGCCCTCTGTTATGAGGTATTGATTTAATCGGTTTCTCTATGAACGAGTTAAGGTTTTGAATTGATGTTTCGGTTTCGGGTGCACAGCCTTAACGACCGAATTAATCCAATTAAAATCATATTCAAGTTTCTAAACTGATATTCCATAGTTAATATTTGGTTTAATTGCGTTTAAGTCGAGCGGTTTTGGTGGTTTTGACCATCGCCGGAGCGATGGCCGGAGGTGACCGGAGAAAGGTCGACGGGAAGGGGAATAAGGAGGGTGGTTTGGGTTGTTGAACAAAATTACACATATGATCCCTCTGCTTTTATTAGCTTATCCTTTTATGCCCAAAACTCCTTTATTAAGTTTCTAAAATATCAAAACACCTTCTGAAGTTAATTTAAGTTTAAATTTTAACTAATTTACTAATTTCAAAGCTTTTATAATAATTATTATTCTTATTAATATGAGTAATAGTTATTATTATTATTTTTTATTATTTTAGTTATTATTATTAGTATATTATTATTATTATAACTTTCCATTTATTATTTATTGTAAAATGATTAATAAGTCCTTATGAAAAGAATTATTTATAAATCATAAGTTGATTACATATTTAATTTATTTGACCCGTCAAATTTATTATGTAGTTTAATAATAAATAAATAAATAACTCAATAAGTTCGGGTTCGGGTTAATAACTTGAAAAATGACGGATGTTACACGTATGCATTGTTCATTATGAGAACTAAGTACACTTAGCCAATCGTATAACTTGTAAATTTGTAATTAGTCTAGGTTTGATTGTAGCTATATGTGTTCTATAAACTTGCATAACTCATAACCTTTGACCATGAATTGCTACTTGTAACCTTTTTATATATTATGTATATTAAACCTTTGAAACTCATCAACTTCATAGTTGACCTTTTATTTTTAACGTATTTCAGGAAATGCCAAGTTTGAGGTAATCTTTTGAAGTTTGCTTAAATCTAGGATTTGGACCAAGAATAATGAATAAAGAGATTTGGATTATTTTTGTTTTATGTTTTGATTTTTTTTACATGTTGAGACTATGGTTGTATTTGCATTTGAAATTTATGATAATATATTTACATTTAAAGATAGTGTTATGTGGCTGTGAACAATCTTAACCCTCACATCTCGACGATTCCGCCGTCAAGGTTGGGGTGTGACATAATAGTTCATCCTTCATGAATCTTGACATGTGATCTCGTGAGATGTGGCCTAAACGTTGATGCCACAACATGGATGATGTTTCCAAATCTCGTGTTCATTTACATTATATGATAACAACAATTTTGAAAATTGATCATCTAGTTCTAACTTATATAGATTTCCATCCAGATAACCATAACAACAGACATGAGAGTTTAAAATGATAGTGACTTCGCCACGACCATGCAAAACTTCATAACCATAATTGTCTAACTTTGGTACAGATACTAAGTTTCGAGTAATCCTCTATACATATAATGTATCATAAATTTTAATACAATGACCAGTTTTCATTATTAATTGCATGGTTCCCATGGATTCAACGTTATGTTCATCACCATCCCCCACCTTAATTTTCCTTTGCTTTCTTTCTCGCTTCTGGATTGTAAGGAATCACTGTGTTGAGTTAGTAACATGAACCATAGGACCAGAATCAACCCACCATGTGTTATTGAAATGTTAACATTAAAGGACTCAAATATCATAAATAGATTGTTACCTTTCTTAGCCAGCCACTCCTTGAACTTAGGGCAATCTCGTTGGGTGTGTCCCTTATTATGATAGAATTTACAGCGAGATTGTCCAAAGGAGGCATTTGAGCTGGAAGCTGCACTTGTACCAGCCTTATGAACTTTGGAGCTTTTCTCTTTGAAGTTTTCCTTCCTCTTTAATGATATAATGGTGGTAACATGACCAACATCAACCTTTTCTAGCTTCAAGCGTTCTTCCTCCTACACATACATTACTATCAACTCACCCATTGACCATTTTCTTTTTGGGTGTTATAGTTGATCTTAAAAGCATCAAAGCGTGAAGGAAGAGAAGCCATAAAGAAGTGTACTAGAAAACCATCACTGATCTCCATGTCTAAGCTCTTGAGTTTATGAGCCATGTCGTTCATCATCGTTATGTGTTCACGCACATTGTTAAACCCATCATACTTTGTAGTAAGCATCTTCAGAATTAGAGTGATCGCATGTGCTTTAAAAAATCCCTTAAACTGTTCCTCCACTGATTTCAGATAAGTTTTGGCATTATTTGAATCAGGTATTGCTCCCCTGATTGCAAGAGAAATGAAGTTTTGATTACCAACAGAGACATTTGTTAGATCTCTCCCACTTTTCATACTCTTGTTTTTTATCTGTAGTACTTTCAGCAGTAAGAGTAGCAAGAGCGTCATGTCTCAAGGCATAATCAAGATCCAACATGTCAAGAGTAAGTTTAATAGAATCCCTCCATGAGACGAAGTTTGCCCCGGTTAAAACTTCAATTCCAAAGTTAGGAGTAATAGTGGATGTTAAATTGATATAAGTAGTAGAATAGTTAAAGTGAGCTAGAAATTCATGGGGAAATTTTTTTGTGAATCTAACTGTTATTCTCTACGACCTCAGTGTATCGGTAGACGCTCATTTACAGGGTACTAAATAAATAAATAAAGCAGACATAATTAATACATTGAATATAAAACCTATTATAACACCAAAATAATAGGCTAAAAATAAAGTTCTAGTTGAATATTGGCTTCGCGTTGGCTTTGATCAAAATTCAAATGTTATGAACAAATTAAAAAAACATTCTATTTGCACGATGGCTTTGCGTTGTCTACGACCAATGTGCAAATATTATGAACAAATTAGGTAAGGTTTTAAATAAATGTTGTCTTCGCGTTGGCTATGACTAACATCCAAGTATCATGAACATAACTATAGTAAGGCATATAAATACTATACAACATCTTTGGGCAGAAGTGTAATATTTATATTAATTTTCCAATATTTATCATGTGTATTATCAAACAACTAATCATTAGGTTTATCATTTGATGATACACATAGTTATATAATTATATAAAATGATAACGTTAAACTTTAATGTCAAATCAAGTGATATACCGTTAGGATTAATCACTTAATCTTTCAATGAAGTTACTATTTTTTATTTTTTTATTTTTTACTTTATTTTTTTAATTTGATTTTAAGATATATAAGTAACTGATTAAATTAATTACATGATGAATTATTTCAGGAAACTGCATTTATATTGATTTATAAAAATGCCCGAAACTTATAGAAACTTTCGTATAAAATTAATGCAAAATATGTAAATACCATAATTGCAATGAAAGTTTTATTTTGTGCATATAAATTTGAGATTGTTTATATATTCTTCATGTGTCAATAAATGTAAAATTAAATAGTAAGAACAAATATTAAAACATGACACTTGATTATTTATACGAAATGTCCACTCGAGGATTCAAAAATATTCTGTAAATAAAAAATAATAATTCTAATAATACCTAAAGTTCATGGATTGATTTAAGATTATTAAAATCAATAAATAAATAAAAAAGTTGCAATTATCCCAATTCAATTTTGTAAAAAATATTAAACGATACCAAAATCAAAATTTTAAAGTGGTGTTAATATCTTTATTTTGGAAACCGATTGATTTCCATAAATGAAAATTAATTTTATTGATTGCAAAATAATGTCTCAAAAAATTATATTGAAATTAAGGAAACAAATAATGTGTTCCATCTACAAATCATAAATCATATAGAGTAATAATGGAAAGTGTGAATCAAAGAAAAACATGATGTTTAATAATCCGATTCAGTGATTGGTTTTCAAAATCAATTAATTAAATTAACTATTGAACATGAATGTAAAATGAAATCATCCATTAAATAGTAAAAACGTTAATGAATAAATCTATAAACTAAACATGTTTATTCAATCTCAAATATAAACTAAACATCAAAACAATTACAACTTACTTGTGGGAATAGAAATTTTTAATGAAGATAATGAAGTCATGATCGTGAGATTCGTTCCGGTTATGAGGTTTAGAGAGATCGATAAATGATTTGAGAGAATAAGTTATTGGTGTGTTTCGGTTATCTTCCTACTCTTCTATTTATAACATCTAAGGGGAAGTCCTAATTATAATTATGAGGTATTTCCATCAAATAACCCTCTTATAATATTAAGGACTAATTATATCATATGGTGAAACTTATTTAAATGATCGGTAGACCACATATTATAAGTTATTTCTGACAACATAAATATAACATTTAAAGGAAAATACATAAAATGAGAACTAGAAATAAAAAATAACAAGAGATGGAAAACAAGAACACATAAAACAAAAAAGAATGCTCGAGTTAAAAACAGATTTCATAAATAAGAAAAATCACATCTATTTATTCGCATGCATCTTAATGGACTGTCGAAAATGAATTCACTTGCCTTAAATAACATATAAAAATTGTATGTTGTTGGTGCTAGAAATATTTGTTTGCCCTGTTTAGCGTGTATTGTTCGTATGCTTGAATTGGGATGAGAGTTACAAAAATACATAACAAATGAACGGTTTGAGTAACGTATATAGACAAAAAACCAACTCCAAAGATATGTCTCTGCAGGTTGCGGGCAAGCACAAGTTTGAATCTTTAAGTGATTCGAACTAATGTTTTTACCCTCCGTGACGTGTTGTAATAAAACACGGGTAAGGAGTTTATCAATCATCTTCACTCCTTATAAACCCCATCAAAGTATGCTCACCCATCGTATTCTCATTATACTTGCATTTCAAATGCTATTATGAGCTCCAAGCTAGTTAGATAAGCTAGTTCGAAAGTATTGAAAGAAAAACAAGTATCAAAGCGAAGTCTGTCTTTAATGATTAGAGAGATCATCAGAGCATCTAATTAAATCAAGTTGTTAGACAATGTTGAAAAATACCAGAGACCACAAAAGAGTTTGATTATTTGGGACTTACACTTTAAAAAGTACACCATATCTTCTATCTGACAAGAACCTCTCAATACGTACAACTTCATGCTTGACAAGATCATGCAACGACAAAACAGTTGCTTCACATTACCAAATCAGAATCAAGTTGCTTCACATTACCGTTGAACATGTCGAACAATAGCTTTACTCAACGAAAAACTAATAGGGGCACTCCATAGTGAAGCAACCTTACCAGTAGTGACATTGTTGCAGACATCTTTACGATAAAGGCAAAGCATTTGCGTCATCAAGATCGACAAATGAAGGAAACAAAGTAAGCAAGAAGAAAAACTAACAAAAAAACCATTCTAAACTTCTTTGTACATTTCTTGTTAGCATGGTCGATCGAGATATTTGAGTGTCCGTATTATTACTACATCTTGATCAAAATATAAAAGTATTTCTCTCATCTTCATTCTGAAAATTTAATTTCTTTTCACACAAGATTATTCTTGTTTAAATCATTAATCGTGACTTGTATCGTAATATGATACTTGTTCTTGAACATTGGACGAAGTCATACATTCTTGAGGGTCTCGTCCCTAAAGAACCTTCTACAAACATAGCTTAAGCAATTCGGGATGCTTGGGTGAGCATTCACATGACTTGTTTTGTGGTAGCTTTTCTCACTACCACGATCTAGAATGTTTAGAATGATCTAGAATACACGATGTATATTAGATGCTTAGTTAAAGGGAATGTTCCGGCAACATCCTAGTCACAAGCAAATTGAGAATATTAAAGCGTTTGATGCACGTACGTAAAAATGTAATAAAGGTTTTCAAAATTTCATTTCGTTAAGATGAAGAACTACATCGCCACTAAACGGAAACACCAAGCGGCTGGCTACACGTATGATCACAACTCTCGAATTTCTTGAAATCATGACGAATTTATACTCACCTATAACATGAATAACTTAAGTTTGTTCACATTTCATGTAATTTTAAGGTTTTCTATTATACGTCCAATGCTTACATCTACCAAGGCTTGTAAGTTTTGTCCTTGAATGGCAAAACTCTTACCATAAATAGCTCTTATCAGTATTGCAGCCTCCTCATTTGAATAACTCTACACAACCAACATTTTTGCATCTGTAATGTGAAATATGGAATATATTCAATCTTATCCTTGCATTTCTCACAATTAGTCCTCTGATTAATTAGCTTATGTTAACTAAGAAGACCGACTAATACTTTAAACAATAACCTCAAAGTGATCATGATATTTGATTTTATCTTGAAGGACATATCTAAAGGTTCTGATTTCAAAATTCCAAATAATTTACGCTTTAAATCATCAAGACATTTAATATTTGTCAAGTTGTCTAGGCCTTAAATCTTGTGTGCTCACCGGAACTCTAAACATCTAATCCACATTGGTGTTTGCAATATGATCTACAATCTCTATTATGACTTGATTCAAGTGTTTGATGGTATGTTTAGTTTGCGAGGTTAGCTGAGGGACTAATAAACTGGTGCATTTAACATCTAGATCTGTCGAGCATTAGTGGTCTACACTAATCACATATGGTTAGCATGTACATATACTAGCATATGAACCAGTACATATGCTCAATAGCTCCTATGCTGACTAAGTGAAAAACACCTAAGCTGATAAGCTAATGACCGTGATCAGCTTTACAACGCTGATGTCTTTACTTACCTGATTAATATGCGATCACATATATAGATATGTGTAAAACTAAAACAACATTTTTATCACCCTCTAATTAGTGACTATAATAATTGACCAAACAAAAGAAATATAAGTACCCATAACAAGTGACAAACAAAATATATATACATGCTTCAAGATTTATAAGAACTATAACTAGAAATCATGAAATAATTATCACCCATGAAATAATTATCACCCATGAATGGACGCTTAGAGTTAATAAAGAAACTAGATTAAATTAGGCAAAAATATCAGAACTAGACAGATTAAACTTTAAAACTTTATACTTTTTAAAAACAAATTAGTCAAGATATCACAAATACAAGATTTTTATCAAGATATAAGTAGTTTTACTAGTCAAATAATATATTTAAAAATTATACTAATACCATTACCGAGAAAAGCTAAACACTTAGTTTTTTAATTACTAACCTCTAATTATGGTCTGAATCTTTATAAGAGAAGAAAGTTGAACCTTCAAAAGCCAAAACAACAATATCATCACCCTCAATTACACTTTTAATCCTCTTATTCTTGTGTGTCATCTGATGTTAGAAGATGATTAAGAGCAACTTTTGTCTTCTTGTGTCCTATGGGCACCTCGTTGTTTACATCATCTTCAACCTTCCTCTTGTTTGACCCGTCTTTCTCCTTTTCCTCATCATTTTGAGAAGCATGCATTTGATCTTCAGAAACCACTTGCTGTTGATCTTCTTCCATCTTTGAGGCGGTTCCATTCTTATCTGTTTCTTTTGGTTCAACCGGACAAGTTAACAACGAACGGATCTCTTCAGTGGCTGCAAGATCAAGAGGGCTCTTCCCGGCTTTATTTTTAAAATTTATGTCTGCGCCTTTTTTAACCAAGTATTTAATAAGATCAATGTAGGATCCCTGCACAGCATAGTGAAGCGCAGTCATGCCCTTGCGGTTTGTGGATTTTATAGAGACCCCAGATGAAATTAATGTTTGGATGACTTCCAAATGACCTCTTTGAGCAGCAAAGTGAATTGCACCCGTGTCATCCCTGGCAGCTGCACCAATATCGGCCTTGTTCTTGCAAAGGATATTCACCACTTGTGTCTGACCAGCCGATGCTGCTAAATGTAATCTAGGGTTTATTACAGGTTGAATTAAGGAAATTAACTAGCCACATTTGTTAAATATGAACTGTTAGTTAAAAAGCTAGTAATAAAGGTGGCAATCTCGACCTCTGTTGTTAACCACAGCCCAGCACACCCTTGTCGCCTCACTTCAAAAGCCCCATATCAGGCGCTTAGGCCCGTTTTCAAGCTATTTTCTGGCTAAAAAACCGGCAAAAACACATCTGAACAAGTTTATAACAACTACCCTAGCCCTGCATAAGCCTGGAATCAACCTAAAAGGCTATAACAGCCTAAAACATGTGTAAAACCCCTAAAATCTCACTTAAAAAAGCCCTTTCTTTTTAAGCACCTTGCGCCTAGGCCCAAGGCTAACCCATTTTGCCTTGAGTGCACCTTGCGCCTTCGACAAACTAAATGGGTCAAATTGGGTTACGGTTTAGACTTTAATCTCCAGCATGCCAAAGTTTACTTTTAATGAATAAAACTCCTACTTAACATTATTCAAATAATTATATTTTAGCAAAAAATAATAATGATTACTACAAGTCTACAACAATACAATTATATAATAATGACTAACATTATATAATATTTTAAAAGAGGACACATGTGTGGGTCAACCTAACAGACATGACTTGTACTAGATATGCACATTTTTAATAATTATATAGCACCCATGTCGCCACCTCTAATGAGCATAACAAAATTGAACTGTCATGAAATAACTTTCAGAGATCTGATGTAAATACCCTGACAGATTATATATGCAAATATTAATGTGAGATAGCTGATTTTCTAAATTTCCTTTGTCGTAGTCAACGCAATTTTAAGTGTACTCTAAAGTCTTATCCTATAATGGTGTATTATTTACTGTTTAATCCTGGTGCATTGTCATTTCTTGTCTAATAATGCTCATTATTACTAAATAAATAATGGTAAAGGAAGTCCTTTCAGGGCATACACAACCTCCTTATAATGATTTGTTTCAAGTAGGGATACTTAGGTTGAAATAAAACACAAATGTAATGTAAGTAATTTAAGAATCCAACATCCAAGGCTCCTTATAAGCAATATATATATAAACAGAATACCTAAATTCACATCTTCTCACTACATATTTTGGACCCGCTGTCAATTGCATTTACTTAGCACCTACGGAAGCAAGCTACTAGGAAATGACTATCAGTGTTAATTGGTTACCTCCAAGGATAGACATTTGAAATCATTTGATAGTTATTGGACATGCTTAAGATTGTGTGACAATACAACATATAATCAAATTTTAATTAGCAAGATAACAAATAAACAAGTAGATTTAACAGACATATCCTTTCATATTGTTGGTGTCTTTAAAAACACTAGTAAAATAGTGTCTTTGTTAAATAAGCGGAAGAAATAAGGTGTTACGGTATGACACCACAAGATAAAACTAACATCCAAACATAGTGAAACAGAGTGTCAAGACAAATCATAGTGTAGTATAGAGAAAAACAAATGACTTAATGCAAGGACTACAAGAAGCAAATATATTATGCACAAAAGAAAGAATTTGAAAAGGAATGACCAAAAGTGCCATCAAGAATTCAACAAATTACCCAAAACACAGTTTAAGGTTTAAAGCATCCTACCTAGATGCATAACCGTCAAAATTCTATTAGAAAAGGCTTAATATGTAGCTACATATGCATTTACGGAAGATGCTTCTTTGAAATGGTTGTGACTCTGATTAACCAATTCAAACTATGAGTAACAATTTAACCAGATAAACGAGCAATTTTCATCCTGATCATCCTTCTAAATTTTAACTGACGTATGCCAATTAACAAATCAACGAATCCGTTCAAGTGCAAAAGGCTACTGTAAGTTAACTTCATGTCTTCTTCATTCTACCTTCTCACTGGACCTGTAAGTGCCAATTAGCACAGACGCTAAGCCCCAAAAATATAGCTCAAACATATTCCGATAAATTGGTAACAACAAATCCAACAAATTCGAAGATTCAAGGCTCAGATTACTTAAACACGATGCCAACCATCAAATCCCCTTCAGTTTCTGGACATCAAACTATGCCCTCATTTGGCAGAAAAAATCACTTCAAAATTGATCCAAAAATAATATATGAAAACCTCAAGCAACACAGTGCAAACAGGACAACATTGAAATTCGCAAAATGAAACCCTAGCATTACGATCAAACATTGAGGAGGTTGTATAATGCAATAAAGATGATGTTAAAGGTGAAATGAAAGAGTAGAGAGAAGGATACGGGGTTCTGGAGTGTTTATCTCTGGAGTTGATGGACAAAGGATTGGAGGTGATAATGGTCTGTACGGCAACAACATCACCTGCTCGAGCTGCTTCGTGAATATCTTGCTTCGGATTCGAGGTTTTCCCCATCCTTCTTCAACAGAATCAAAATTTGGAATTTTTAGGGTTTCTGATTCAAGGGTTTGAAGTTGAATTCTGTTTGTTTCAAACTTGTATTTGCAGTTGTATCTATAAAGTTTCAGCGTGATTAAATGAGCCGTTCACAATTGAAATACGCGACTGTGTTTAGTATGTTATATATTTACTAGGTTATTATATAAATAAAATATATTAAAATTATTCTTTTTATGAATATTATAAAAATATAATTAATATTTAAAAGTTATAACATATAATGAATTAAAATTATTATTTGATATTTAATATGTATTAATAAATTATTACAATAACTACATTTATAATTTAGATGTTTAACAGTTTAGATAGTTATCATTTAATATGAGAGACAACACAAATATAAATATATTATTTTAATATATTTTAGTTAAAAAGAAAAGTTAAATAATAATTTTTATAAATTTACTATTTATTATGAGAGAGATGCGGGAAAATGATTTTTTTAATATGCTAAAATAATGACACGTGTCATTTGATATGCTAGAATAATAACACGTATCTTAATAACATCTTTTTATATTATAGGTTATAGATACACGGAATGAATAATTAAAAAATCATAAAAATATATGTTCTTGTTTGTATTTACTTATATCAATGATTATATTTAATGAAAATAAAAAAATGATACATTTCTATATCATATATAGATGTATAAGAACTTACTATGCTAATTATATTTGTAAAATGTACTTACAATCATCACTTGTATACCTATCAACTTTCTAGTTTTAAATACCACAAACTTGAGAATGAAAATAAGAATGTGATATAAATTTAACACAAAAAATGGTTTTAAAATTATCAACTCTTGTTCACACTTATCATTCAACAAAATAAAATAGTTTACTCATCACAAATACAACTTTATGAATGGATTTCTTAATAGAAAAGTACAAAAAAACATAATTTTGTATACCAGAATTAGAGTAATGAGAAAAGCACAAGAAAACCCTAAAGTTGGCATAGCTATCATGTGGATGTCTTTCAATGCAACTCATGTTTCTCATGCACCCAAGCGGATTTCCGACTTTTAAGAACCTTGTAACTCTCCTCTTGACTCGTCCAGCTGGTTAATCATAATTGTCAGAGGCTGCAATTGGGAAGATGATATTGATAAAAACATTACATGCTTACAAAATAAGCAAGAACTACATATAGCCCATAAGTTTGAATTTTTAGTGATTTAACACGGTATATGGACACACCTTAGACTTTGTCTTAGTTTCAACAAGTCTTTGTTTTATACCTCTACCTTTCGAGAAGAAGACCTCTTTCACATTCATATTTTTAACACTCTATTTGAAACCATGAAATGTTAATGTAACAATTATAGCATGTACTAATGATGTTTGATCATATACCACTGATGTTTGATTAGCCATAGATGCTTGACTTGCATTTTCAAACAGCTTGATTCCATATGCATCCGCACATACATGACCCTTTAATGTAGGAACTGGTTAGACAAGGGATATTGACTTTTAGCTAGTTAAGGAGAAAAAATAATAAAAAATAACCAATTAAAGAAGTAAAAACAACTATACATAGATAAAAAAAGATTAACCGATGATGTAGGCTTCATATACATATCGTACCTCAAATACATTGTTGCTGCTTGAAATAAAGTTCCACTTCCTGATCATATAAACTTAAATTGTTTGACTATTTATATAACAATAAAAATTATCATATATTAACATAACTCTGTCACTTGTAGCCTCATCAAAAAAACATGATCATCCTAATCAATACTGGTTCTCATTTTATGTAGAAGTTTTTTCATCTTGTCTAAATTGAACTTAATATAAGAAACACTAAAACTAATAAAATATTCTAGTTTATCTATTCTCAAAGGTAAGAAAATAAAACCATTAATCTATTTGTTTTAAAAGAAAATAGAGTGAACAGATTCTACTAAGGCTCATGAGGGTTAGCTACACACATAGAATGTAAAATAATTAAAATCACACACACGTTGGAAAGAGAACTACAAAGAACGTATACGTATATCTATAAAATAAAGATAAATAAATTAAGTCTTTACCTAAACACCATATTAACTCACCATAGAAATTCCTGAATCACCCTATACATATACATATATATATATATGTATATATATATATATGTATATACATATATATACATATATATATATAGAAGAGATTAAATGAGAACTCATTTTTTGTGAGAACTCTAGAAACCAATCTCAACCATTAGTTTTCAATGATAAAATTGTAATTAACAAAAACATATTTAAAAAAATTATAAATCGAAAAATAAAATAAATATAAAAAAATAAAAACACAAAAATGTTCCCATAGTTTCCCTCCTTTATAAATAATAAAATAAAATTTAAAAAAATAAAAAAAATCTTGTTTTTTACGAATTCGTTTTACACATGTGTAATACCGGATTTACACATGTATAAATCCAGTATGTGTAAATCCAGTATTACACATATGTATAACTAGATTTACACATATGTAAACAACAAATGGATGATTTTTTTTAAAAAAGTATATCAATATGGTAGACGTTAGAAATATAAAAAATACTAAATTTTATGGTGTAATTTTTTTGAAAAAATAATGCCGTAAAAAAACGTTATGAAATTAAAAAAAATGGAAATGACATATGATTTGCATGTGAGAAAAAATGAATAGCCCAGATTGGTTCCTAGAGCTTTCACAAAAAAAAGTAGTTCTCAAGATAACCTACCATATATATATATATGTATATATATACACACACGAACCCCAGCAATATTTAAGAAAAAAATTCAATGGATGTTTGAGTTTGTTGAAATATTAAGTATATATGTTTAAGCCTAATGAAAATTCGGCATGACCCTTTTCTTTTTGTAATAATCCAACAACACTTGGTTGTGACCTTAAAACAATACATGTATCATTTTAAAAGCAAGCTTACCATAAATGGGAGTGAAATACATTCTAAAATGTCCTAAGTAATGAAGTTTTTTGTGCCACTCGGATGTGTAAACAAGGTTTAAAAGAGAATATGAATTTTTGTTTAATCATTTAATATAAAGAGGTGTGTAGGTGATGGTACTGTTGATATTATATTTGTGATCCAATGAATTTTCTCAAGCCAAATTCTTAAGCTCCTTACATACTCTCAAATAATCATGTAAATACTAATACTAATTTGTTAATAAGGTAATTTTGGGTATATTATTTTAATATCATTTCTATCTTTTCAATAAGAAAGCTTCTTCATAAATAATAACGCATCCTTCCAATACAAATAGCCTATATGTTGGAGCTCTCTATAGATAAAACTAAAAGCATTAGCAAACACCTAAGAACAACCGATTAATATACTATGAACTACCTAAAGTACAAATTTCAAATAAAAGTAGCACAAGAAAATCAATGCAGGAACACAACAATCCCAAAAAAGCCATCTTAGTTATTACTCATATACACGTATGTTAATGCATAAAACATACCTTCATGTCGACAACCAAAACAAATCATGGAGAAGGAACAAAATTGTGTAACACTATGTAGTAAATCAATTAAACAAACAATCGAAACTGTTAACGCAAGTCAAAAAGAAACATGTAAATGGCAAGACGAAAAGTAAGATCCCATCCAATAACACCTACAAAAATCAAACCGAAAATTCAAGCCATAAACAATTTTAGAACCAAACAAAACTAAAATCACTCATCGATTATCATAACAATATTAAAAAAAATACAACAACTTGACTTATTGTATCTCAAATCCATAGCTCCTTTTCTTATTTCGAAACACAAGACACAAGCATAAAGTCTAGCCATAAGTACTAAACTCTCAAACAACCTGATGTGAATTAAAAATAAATTCAAAATTTGTTATAAACAACAATCTACAACACTTAGTTCTGATTACCCATGAAAGAAGCAAGGTCATGAAAGAAATGCGAGAAACTTGCAATCGAGAAAGAAATTGAGGAAGAGGAAATAGTTAAACGTTGAAGAGTTGAAGGAATATGCGAAATTAACAACTGATATAATAAATCATCGTCCCCACCATCATCATCGAAGTGCCTAAGGGTTCAGATGAGGGTTTTGCCAAATGATGAAGATATAGTGTTAGAACGTATGTTTGCGGGTTATCAAATTTGAACTCTTGAAATTGATTGAGAATCAAAACATAAAACAATGAATAAATTAGGGGAAGTGCTTGTGATTAGATACAGTTATGATATTCAAGAAAGCGTTGACGAAGACCACATTCGAAGAAGAGACCGGATCAATGGAACTCTTCTTTAGCATCATCAGTTTGAGGAATAGTGACCGGACATGAATCAAACGCATGGTGAAACCTGATAATATTGTGCCGATGAAGATGAAGGAATAAATAATCAAGATCAAACAGCGAATAAACAATACAAAGCAAATAAACATCGATTAATCATAACGACAGAAGAAAACATTACCAAATCATGATGATCCAGATGAAGATTTACAGGAGATTGGGAAAACTGTTTATGAAGATAGAGTAGCGGTCGATGAGAGGATATAGGATTAGGGTTTGCGTTAGAATAGGCAAGTGAACATAACGGGTCAGGTTTTGTGGATCAATACATAGATCTACGTGTCTTAAACATTATAGATTTTAACTAGGCGGGAACATTTAAAATAGAGGTCTCATAAACCTGCCATGTGGCAATCAAGGCTTTAGAATTATGTCAAGTGGCCACCCCAATTACCTTTTTAGTAGAATAATAAGTAGAATAGGATATGGAATAGTTTTAAGTGGTTGTGAGTAAAGGATATAGAAAATGTTATTGTTGATTGGAATATTTGAAGAATTGTTGTTTAATTCCTATAAAGTTTTTAATATTTTTTAAAGTGGTTATGAGTATAGCAAAAAAAAAGTAATGATAAATGTATAAAAAGTATTATTTAATTAAAAAGGAGAGAAAAAATATAGTAATTTTTATTTTAATCATATGAATAAAGATGAGGAATTTACTATGAATGTATAAAGGTGTTTATCTTAAAGCATTAATTGTTGAGCTCGGGCACGACTTGTTAGCAATGATTTTAAAATCGAATTTATCGATTGTCTTACTGATTCACTAGTCGAATCGGTTGAATCGGATTTAAGAACCAGATAGTTTTATAAATAATTTAGAATTTTACAAAATATGATTTTTAACATTCATCATAAAAAATACAAAAGATCATGTAAAAACTAGCAATATTTTATCAAATAAGTAAATAGTATAATTTTAGAAATATAATATAATTAAATAACCTATAAACAACTGAGAAAACAAATGTCTTTCTTTCTTTTTCTTAGTTAACAAAAATATTTTCAAAAATTAACTAAACATTGCTGATAAAGATTTTGAATTTTGATATGACAAGAGGTAAAAAGATATCAGTAAAACCACTGTAGATATGTAAATTTTCAATTATTTTTTACTCAAACACCATCAATCAATCAATATATTTAATTTAGAATCCAACTAAGTTATCATTATCACTGTAACATCTCGTATATTTTCGTTAATAGAAAGTTAACTTCGTTTATTCTTACAAGGGTAATTATTATCCATTATGAAACTTATGTGTTATTTATGTTTATTTGTAATTTTTCTTTAACCCTTAATATAAAATCTAAAAATATAACTATTAACTTAAATAATAATAATGATGATAATTATAACAAAATTAATAACTAAAATAATAATGGAAGCATTATTAATAAAATTAATAAAGATAATTGTCGAAATAATAAAACTAATAATAAGATTACTACTAATAATAACTTGTGAAAATTTTAAACTTGTAAGAGTTAAAAACTTAAAATAATAAACTTAGGGAGGGTTAGTTGTCATTTTTAAAACTTAAAATAAAGGTTTTATGCATAAAATGATAACTTTTGAAACTACAGGGGGTAATTTTGTAATTAACTAAAAACCCAAACCACCCGCCCCTATCCCTTGCGTTTTTTCCGGCCACAACTCCGGCCACCCTCCGGCCGGAGTCCGGTGGTCCTAAAATTCCCTTTTTCTTCGAATTGAAACCCCCAAAACCATGCCAACCGTTTCCTGTACTCGAATCGAACGCGGTTAACTACTTTAATTTGGTTTTAACATTGGTTACAAAGCCTATTCGACTGAGTAATCGAGGGTCGTTAAACTCATAGCCGTTCAAACATTAAAGTACATAATAATCGAATTAACTTAACATAAATAATCGTTTATTCATTCCTAACGTTGTAATCAAGCTAATTTCTCCTGAGAAACACATAACCATTGAATTCGAGTATCACTTTCATCGTGAACCTGCAACTCAAACAAAGACTACCTTCCAAGCATTATTGATTTCAATTGATAGAGGGCTTTGGTTCACCTAGGCCTTTAGATGCTTTCTACAACACGAATTTGACTATCGTGCACATTTGCATCGTGAACCGACTTCGACCAAGCCACAATGTGTTCTTCATTTGTTCTTATAGTGGTCAACTTTGAATTGAGTAATTAAATGTTGCTATATACTCGCTTTCATATAGAGAACAAAAGCCCTATGGGAATTCTGTATAAACAACATCGAATACGTGTCAATTTGGGGGATTTTGAATTAGGGTTCATAGGTTAATTGGGGATTGTTTCTCTATGGTTATGTTTTTAAGATTTGAAAACTGGGTCTTAGCACGACGTCTGCCTTTAGTTCACTGGTTCCCCACTCTCATTCTATACTAGAGGTCCCGGGTTTGAACCCGGCGACCTCCAATATATTTTTTGGGCTGTTTTAGATGCTAAAAATTATAAAAAATTTCTAAAAATTATAAAAAAATCATTTTTATAAACTTTGTGTATTTTTAAAGTTATTCGACTATGTTATAATAAATTTATTCTTTTAAAACATCTTAATATTTTATTTATGTATTTATTTATTGTATTTTAAATATCATTGACAAATGTTATAATTAGTTTATTTCATAGAAATAAACTTTAACTAGTTGAAATCACTAAATGACTATTGGTCATTTCGTTATCTTTAATTGTAAATTAATTATGTTAATTATAAAGTATTATTTACATTTCATAATTAAATCATTATAAAAGGGGTAATTAAGTTTTCTTCATTTTATTAATATATATATAATATATATATATATATATATATATATATATATATATATATTATATATATATATATGACTTTCGATTTATTCATTTATAACCCCCAAAATTCCTATCAAAACCCTAGTTCGTATTAAAACGTTAATCTCATTGTTAACTTAAAACGTGTATATATATAGGTGCCTTGTGAGAACTACGTTGGAACGTTTCTTATTATATCTTTTTTTTCACCAATTATATACATATTGATCAAGTGAGTATTTTTATACCCTCTTTTTTTATACTTTCACACTTTGGGGTGAAACATTTATATTATAAACTTTGCACTTGTAAACACGTTTGATTCTTGTAAACTTATGGCATTTCACCTGTATGTTGTGGTTAGTTGAACTTTGTGGCTACCATGTAATGTCAAATATATGTACAATCCTTAACTATTGCTAGCCTAGCGAAGTCATAGATCTATAGGCCAGACAAGCCTGCTTGGTTGATCCAAGTATACTTAGTTAATCGTATATACTTGTAAACGTTTGAGACTTATAAAACTTTGTCGAGTTTTGATTATGCATTCTGTCTTACATCCTTAGTTACTTTGTTCTCTAACTCACAACATGAATTGCCATCTTTTATATACTTATGTATTGTAAACTATGAAAATCTTACCAACATTATTGTTGACCTTCTATTTTTAATATGTTCAGGAAATACTCAAGCTTGATCGCCATTTTTAAAGTTGTTCACACCTAGGAATGGACCTAGTTAATTTAATGAATGAGTTTGTTATATTTCTTATTATGTTTTCTTATTCGAGACTTACGCTTGTATATACCTTTCAAACTTATGAATAACATATTTGGATTTAATAATAGCGTTATGTAGCTGTGAACGATCTTAACTCTCACTCCTCGATGTTTCCGCCGTCAAGGTTGGGGTGTGATAGATTGGTATCAGAGTCCATAACTATAGGGATTTAGGTTATTAGAAATGGTGACCTAGACTATAGTATGCATGAACCTTATAGAATTATAATTCTATCTTGTAAATTATATAGTTTGCTTGCTACATAATGCTATGCCCTATTATGTGCAATTTGATGTCTTAGCATATGATTACCTAAACATTGTTACTTGTCTCCCTAAACTTAACTTTGACACTTTGACTCTCCTCGAACATGAAACCTCTTAATCTTATTTTCGACGACACGTGGAATCTTATGCTTATGCTTATGACTTGGATCTTTAGACGTTATGTCTAATCTATATAAATCTCATCAAGGTTTTGATTTTATAAACCCAAGAAATTTGTGTGACTCATAGACACCTGTATCCTAGATTTCTTGGCAAAAGGCCTTCGGGCTAAGGCAAGCATATCGCATAAATCCTTCCGGACTAGTTATGCTTACCTGGGGATTTCTGGGATGAGTTATAAACTATGGTCAACATACACAAGTTTCCAAGGCAAATGGGTCAATTTACCTTGATGTGTCAATGTTCCCAAATGGTAATGCGTTACCAATGAAACCATCCGGTTTATATTTAAAATATCAAAACTCCTTGATTCCTTGGACTGGTTTATCATTGAAACTCTAATATCTTCTCATTCCTATCTCATAGAATGTTCCCGTTAATATTGAACTCGTTATACTCCTCAATTCCTACGTTTAAACAACGTTATACGTTGTGCACCTTATGTAATTATCTTCATACCTTGACCAATGTGTACATGGATCCTAATATATCCAAAGATATTGGTTGTCTAAACCGAATGGTTTTTAAAACTTAAAATTATTACTTAGGGTTTTCTAATGTCTTTAAAGCCTGTCCCATAACTGAAATCATGCAATGCCAAAAGGTTGAATACCTGCATCCCGGGATACCTTGTCTAGGCAAGGTATACACATAAATTTGATTCGACCGTTGGATCCGTTTATCTGACCTGGAACTCATGAGATGGGTGTTCGCTTATAGGTACGCGTGTCTACCATAAAGTTGTGGTTGACATAACACCTTGAGAAGTCAACGCATTTCCCTTTTATTTTAAACCGAACGTTTACATCTCATTATTGTGTTGAATCACTTCCGTTATTGATCTTGTTTTCCCGACTTAAACCAATCAAGATTTGAGAACCTAACACAATTAACTCTGTTATCCTGAACTTTAACCTTAAATCCTAGCAAGCATGATTTTCTTTTCCTGTTAATGTTACATTTGTGTAATTTGAAGTTTCTGAATTTCTAGCTGATATTCTCTTCATTTGCTAAGTCGAGCTTTATAAAAACTTCAAACCGGTTTGCATCGTAGGCAATGCAAGAGTCCGCAAGTCAACTTATGACTAAAGACACTTGTATCCCCTAAATGATTCTATCTCATCAAAACAGGGGTGATTCCCTTACTTTGGTGATGACTTTCCCTTCACTATTACTGTTCTTATGAAATCTCATCGTCAAGACAGAAGTGAACATCATACCTTGATGACGATTTCCTTCTTTTTGTTTTTATGAATTCGTATTTTACAAATGGAATTAGGTCCTTAAAATAGGAGTAAAATTTCGTATCTTGGTGATGGTTTTCAATTTTTGTATTGTGTGTTTTATGAAATCTCATCCTCTGAATCGGGGTGATTTCCTTGTTTTGAGGACAGATTTTAATCATTTTCTTTTGAAACTCGTATTTCAAGAATGAAATGACCCTACCAAAATAGGATTGAATCCCGTACTTTGGTGACAAAGGACAGTTCTCGATTGTTTTCTTATTATTATGAAATTCAATCATCAAGATAGGCGTGAAATCCATACCTTGATGATAATATCACCTGTTTAAAACTTTATGGATGGTATTTTCCTCAAATAAAATGACCCCATCAAAGTAGGAGTGAATTATGTTCTTTGATGAAACTTTTCATTTTGCTATATTTTGCTTTTATAAAACTTCACTGTTAATATAAGAGTGATTATCCTTACCTTAATGGTAAGTTACCTCATTTTATTTTTGTGGATCCTCAATAATGAGTTAGGATCAAGCTCTCGTTTGGTAGTTAAGAGTCATGCATTGGGAAATACACCACCAAGCTAGGAGTGATAACCATATCTTGGTGAGTATTTCCATTCCTTGATCTCAAACTTACCAAGGTTTTAAGACTTCAATTGACAAGAAACATGTAATAACTTGAAGGGTGAACACCGTTATCTGATTTATCGACGATAGTGTTCCAGCCAGTCAAACTAAAGCATGAATCTTGAACTCAAAAGGGGTCATTGTTACTTTAGGGTAACCCTAGTTCCAAGCCTGGAACATTTAAATTTTAATCGATTTCTTCTCTCACGCTTTTATGTTTCAATTTGACGTTTGATCTAGCTTTATGGAACCTTTCTATCAACCTTCATTTTGAGTTATCATCAAAACTAATTGCACGATGATAACACTCCTAAAACAATCTTTCGTACAAGATAAGTTTTTTATAAACTTATGTCATGCTTTTCTGGTTATAGCAATGCAAGGTTGTGTTCATGGGTTTGATGAACCGCGCGTGCAAGCCGTACTCGGAAAGCTATTTGTGTTCGCCTTTATTGTCGATATTCTGAATTGTTTAAATTCCAATCCAATCACGAACGACATCTTGTTTAACTTTTTAACCATAATTAAAAAAATGCAATTCCTATTATTTTGGATAATCTTAAACTCCTAATCTTGAAAATCTCTAAATCTCTATCTTGATTGCGACTCACAAGACTATTTATTACATTCATTTCCGATGTGGACAAAAAGGATCATGAATTTCCGCGATTAGTATTCATGGTTTGGCATAAAGGAAATGTTGATGTAGCTTGGTATATGTTCAAATTGTCCTGTATTTCTTGATGTCATTTGGTGCATTATTGACCGATTGGCTAGTTTCGTGCATTTCATATTGACTCATGTGAGATAACGAGTTGAGAAATTGACTCGTACTTACCTCAAATAGTCCGTTATCGTGGTGCATCATTAAACATCGATCGTTAATTCTGATGATCGATTCACTTTCTGATATTAGCAATGCCACTAATCATCTTTGGGAACCCAACTCAAAATCTCGGCATATCGTATCATTCTTAACCTGACGGTTTAACTGAAGGAGCGATACATATTCACAAGATATGCGTTAAGCTTGTGTCAATATATAGTGGCACTTGGGATTCTTAAATTCTAATGGTCAAACTTTCATACAATTACGAGATATTGTTATTTTCCTTCTTATTGGCTTCAAGACGTCACTTTATTACACAATTTCATTCCAGATGATGGGAGAAGTGTGACTTATAAGTTTAATATACCTCAGGAACTCATCATCGTTTTCCAACGTTTCATGTGTCAAAATCTCAAAGAATTAGTTGTCAATGATAACTTTCGCATTCCACTGGAAGAGTTCAAATTTGGATGCATCGTGTAAAATTCCATAATCCTCAAAGAGAAGCATCTCACCTGTAATCAAACGCCAACCACATTTCGCTAGTACACTTATCTTTCATCATAAGTCTCCTGTTTGTTTAAGTTTCATTTTTAATTTTGGGACAAAATTCTTTTAAGTTGGGGAGACTGCAACATCTCGTATTTTTCCGTTAATAGAAAGTTAACTTCGTTTATTCTTACAAGGGTAATTATTGTCCATTATGAAACTCATGTGTTATTTATGTTTATTTGTAATTTGTCTTTAACCCTTAATATAAAATCTAAAAATATAACTATTAACTTAAATAATAATAATGATGATAATTATAACAAAATTAATAACTAAAATAAATAATGGAAGCATTATTAATAAAATTAATAAAGATAATTGTCGAAATAATAAAACTAATAATAAGATTACTACTAATAATAACTTGTGAAAATTTTAAACTTGTAAGAGTTAAAAACTTAAAATAATTAACTTAGGGAGGGTTAGTTGTCATTTTTAAAACTTAAAATAAAGGTTTTATGCATAAAATGATAACTTTTGAAACTACAGGGGGAAATTTTGTAATTAATTAAAAATCCAAACCACCCGCCCCTATCCCTTGTGTAAGGCCCCGTTCCCGGGATGCTCACAGTTGGTAAATCATCGCGCATAAAACATATACTTTACATTTAATCATTTATAAAACATTGCAGCGGAAACATAAAACAAATGGCATTTCATTTCATCATAAAAACTTTTGTAAAATAATGCATCGTTTGTCGGTTATAAAATTACATTGTTGTATTACATCACAAAAGCTTTAAATAAATGGATGTCATCCAGAAGAGCTGAGTAGCCGCCTCGTGCCATCCTCAGCAACGTTTACCTGCCAACTGAAAACGTATAAAGTTAGCGTTGCTGAGTGAGTTCTAGTTTTATAATAAAACATACATAAAATCGTTATTTATTTCTTTTCAGAGTCCATACTATACGTTTCATTCGTTCGTGATCATACATCATACGTACATAGAGATAATATCATTATTATCTTCCATTACATTCGTTAACCTTCGTTCATTCATTACATCTAGTGACATGTACGTTACCCCGAACATTGTGCACGAAACTGGTAACTGGGCTTGAGGTCTTTCATAGACCCTGAACATTATGCACGAAGCTGACTCCAGTACCTAGGGCAAGTACATTCACCATTCATCTTTTCTTTTTCATTCCGGATCAATGCCATATGCTATACCCCGAACATTCTGCACGAAGCTGGTTACTGGGCCTGAGGTCTTTCATAGACGCTGAACATTATGCACGAAGTTGATTCCAGTACCTGGGGCAAGCAGCAAGGATCCTATACATATGGTCCATCACAAGGATTGGACCCTAGTATGCATCCTTGTTGGGTAGCTAACCTGCATACAGTTGAGCTAACACCCTTCATTGGGTGTGGACCTCCATACATTTGCTTGCAAGACTTTATACGTTCATTCATTCGTTAATGCATGCATTCATTCATCATGTTCCTCTTTCATTATTTTTCACTTTACGTTACATAATACTTTCGGTTCATCCATTAATCATAACACGTAAAGCCATAGAAAGATACACATACATCATCATAAGGAACATATCATATCATTCATACGTCATCACACAGGGCATCATACATACATAACATACATCATGCATATTCATGCAACATCATCATCATCATCATCATCAGCAGCATCAATCACAATGCATAACGTGCCCCTCATACCATCTATGACCCCAAAAGTCAACTTATATAGCCCCCCGGAATCTCCCAAGTCAAAGCCTACTTTACACATTTTCCCCAAAAATCAAAAAAATATTCTAAGTCCTAGGCGCATGGGCACTATGCAGGCGCATGGGGAACACTTAGGCGCATGGGCCACTTTCAGGCGCATGGACACTATTCAGGCGCATGGGGAAACACTTAGTCAAATCTAGCCCAGTTTCTAGGCGCATGAGTACTATTCAGGCGCATGAGCCACTTGGGCGCATGGGCCACTTGGGTGCATGAGCACTATTGGGGCGCATGGCCCTACACTTAGTCATCTGACTCATTTCCAGGCGCATGAGCCACTATTCAGGCGCATGGGCTATACTTAAGACTTTTCTAAGGCAAATTTTGGGCGCATGAGCTATTGTTTAGGCGCATGGCTTACACTTAATTCTTTCTAAGGCAACTACAGGTGTATGAACACTTATCTAGGCGCATAAGCACTCTGTAAACCATGTTTCTAGGATATTTTCAATCCTATTCATCAACCCATCTGTTTTAAGCATAATGTAGCTATTCTAAACATGAATAACTTATAAACATTCAAGAACCAACATCCAACATACACAATACATACGGGTATTCACACATAAACTTTGTAAAATCATTTTAATATGTTTTCAGCCCCAAAGGTAGTTTAAAACATGTAAAAACCGGGGTCTAGAACTCACCTGGTGCAACTTGGGTGTTCTTCCTTTTAACCCGCTTGCAAAAAGTTCAAAACACCTAGAAACAACATCCAAAAACACACACACCCGAGCACAAACACAACCCATAAGCACATAAACACATAACCGGGATAAAACCCGACATAAAAACATAAAAACCTTGAATTCTTACCTTGAATTCAATTTTTGTTCTTCCTCTTCTTCTTCAATCCGAGAGTATTCTCTACTCTCTCTCTAAAACCGAGAAAAATGGTGAAGTGAGGTGAGGGTGGGCGGCCATACTCACCTTTACACCAACTTTTGAAAGTTTTGTCCTTTTTGGACACTTTTAGTCCCTCCACTTGGACTTTATTGCCTTTCTTTCTTTTATTCTTTATATCTTAACTTTTAAAAATAACCAGGCGTTACAAGTCCCCCCCTTACATAGGTTTCATCCCCGAAACCTGTTATTCCTCGAACATATGAGGATAATACTACTCATCCCCTCCTCAGTCTCCCATGTAGACTCGGATCCCTTCATGTGCTTCCACTGTACACGCACAAGAGGAACCACTTTATTTCACAGCCTTTTCTCTTTACGATTGATGATTGCCACTGGTTGCTCCACGTAATTGAGCCGTTCGTCTACTTTGATATCCTCTAGTGGAACAATCATGTCTTCATCAGCTAAGCACCTTCTCAAATGTGTACATGGAATGTCGGGTGAATTCCACTTAACTCATCTCGTAACTCCAATCTATAGGCCACCTCTCCTACTCGAGCAATAATTTGGAAAGGTCCTATGTACCTCGGGCATAGCTTACCTCAGTTCCTGAATCGGATAATTCCCTTCCAAGGTGAGACCTTCAACATGACCCGGTCACCCACCTGGAACTCGATCGGTTTGTGTCGTTTATTGGCATACGAATTCTGTCTATCTTTAGCTGCCTTCATGAAGGCTTTAATCTTCTCAAGCTTCTCAGTCGTAGCCTCGATTACCTCGACGCTCCCCAATTCCTTTTGACCAATGCCACCCCAACAACGGGTGTTCTGCATCGCCTACCGTATAGCATCTCGTATGGTGGCATACCAATGCTGGCATGATAGTTGTTGTTGTACGAGAAGTCAGCTAACGGTAAATGGTCATCCCAACTTCCCCCAAAATCAATCACACATGCCTGAAGCATGTCTTCCAGTGTCTGAATGGTCCTTTCTGACTGACCATCCGTTTGAGGATGATAAGCTGTGCTCATATGTAACCTCATCCCCATGGCATCGTGGAATTTCTTCCAGAATTTAGAGGTAAACCGGGTGTCACGATCTGACACAATAGACACCGGCACACCATGACGAGTTACAATCTCCCTGATGAACAGGTCAGCCAACCTCTCAGATGAATATGTCTTGCGAATCGGTAGGAAGTGAGCACTCTTCGTCAGATGGTCCACAATCACGCATATGGCATCATACCCATTCGTACGTGGCAGCTTCGTAATGAAATCCATGGTGATGTGCTCCCACTTCCATTCCGGTATATCTAAAGGTTGGATCTTCCCATACGGCTTCTGATGTTCCGCCTGCACTTGCAAGCAAGTAAGTCAATTACTCACATACTCCGCCACGTCACGTTTCATACCCGGCCACCAATAATCTTTCTTCATGTCTTGATACATCTTTATGGCACCAGGATGAATGGAGTATCGAGTCTTGTGAGCTTCATCCAAAATCCTCACATGTAGATTCCCGAAACAAGGAATCCACACCCGTCCAAATCGAGTTTTAACACCAAGTATGTTTTCACCCAATTCTCCAACCAGACCTCTCATTCTTTCAGAGTTTAGATGATCTTCTTTAGTGCCTCATCCAAAAACTCCTTGACTTGCTTCATTACATCAGTGGTCATGATCAGTTGGTATGCTTTCACTCGAATCGGCTCGAGCCTCTCCTTCCGATTAAGAGCATCAGCTACCACGTTAGCTTTGCTCGGATGGTAATGGATCTCACAATCATAATCCTTTATGAGCTCCAACCATCATCTCTGCCTTATATTCAGGTCCTTCTGCTCAAAGAAGTACTTTAAGCTCTTGTGGTTGGTGAAGATGGTGCACTTTGTTCAATACAGATAGTGCCTCCAAATCTTTAGTGAAAAGACCACGACCGCTAGCTCCAAGTCATGAGTAGGGTAGTTGACATCATGAACCTTTAGTTGTCGGGATGCGTAGGCTATAACTTTTCCTCTTTGCATTAACACACATCCCAACCCCGAGTAAGAAGCATCTGAATACACACCAAATCTTCTCTTCCATCGGGTAACGACAAGGTAGGAGCTTGAGTAAACCTCGCCTTCAATTCTTCGAATGCCTTCTCTTGAGCTTGACCCCACGTAAACTTACATCCTTTCGGGTCAGCTTGGTCAGTGGAGAAGCGATCTTGGAAAAGTCTTGGATGAATCTTCTGTAGTAGCCCGCCAAACCAAGAACTACGAATCTCGAATGGCGTCTTTGGGACTTCCATTGCATCACTGCCTCTACCTTAGCTGGGTCCACCATTAATCCCGTTGGGATTCACCACATGACCTAAGAATTGAACTTCACGTAACCAAAATGCGCACTTGGAGAATTTTGTATACAACTTTCCTTCTTAACGTCTCCAGAACTCCCGAATGTGGCCGAATGAAATCTCACTGTTCGAATAAATCAGGACATCATCAATGAACACAATCATGATTTATCCAACATAGGCAAACCACACAGATCAGATCCATAAAAGAAGCTGGCATTGGTCAAACCAAAGGACATGACGGAGAAACTTTAGTGACATAGCACGTACGAAAAGCTGTTTTAGGATATCTTTCTCATCATTTTAGATGATGGGAACAGATCGAAGATCTATCCTCGGAAACCAAAAACAAATGGCTATTGGAGCTGATCAAAAACAAATCGTCTATTCTTGGGACGGGGTTTTTACGGTTCTTACTGTCAACTTGGTCAGCTCTCGATAGTCAATGCACATCCTCATATACCGTCTTTCTTCTTCACAAACAGGACCGGAGCACACCCAGGGAAAAGTACTCGGTCTAATCTGTCACACCCTCAAAATCCACTTGCGAGAGTTTTACCGCGAGGCGTGTGAACAAACCAGGATCACAGTCAATAGTTACTCAGAACGACTCTAAATGCCATAATTCAAACAAAATCAACCAAAATACCAACTTTAAACAATGCGGAAGCGTTTTTGAAAACAACCCAAGTCTATAAAGTATAACTTATGGCAAAACAAGTGCCAAACCAAAAGTAAACCATAATTGTTAAAATGTCACATTGTCTTGAAGCATAATGTCTTAAATGAAGTGAACCGTGCAGTGCTCCTATGGCAAGCAAGTTAAGGACCTGAGAAAAGCATACTAAAATGTCAACACATAGGTTGGTGAGTTCAAGAGTTTGAGTTCAATAAACATGTAAACAGTTGCGATAAATAAGCAGTGTATGGTAATAGATAGCTAGTCTATTATCAGTAAATATTAATACATAGTGATTTTGCAATTGAAGCTGACTGTGATAGTTGTTGCCTCCTGTCACGACTTACCATGTCGTGACAATGATCAATAGGACAAATTGCACCCGGTTGACCTCGAGTCACACAGGTGGGGCTCGTCAGACCCAGTAGTACTACCCAAGTTCCCCGCTATTAAATATTAACAATTCAAAAGTGTGAGGACTTTTCCATGGTAAACAGCACTATATTAATATTACACAACTTAAATCATAAAGCGTTCGTATAAATACCAGTATGCTATCTCCCCCAAAAGAGATTAAGTAAAGAGTGGGGCATGAACTCACCTGATGTATGCAAAGGTACTTAGGGTTTATTTTGAGAAACGAGAGGATAGCCAACCTTCACAGGTTACCTAGATCATGTGAGTACATAAGTACGTGTAAATAAAAGACATGTGAAACCCTAATCATACCAAAATCAAAGACTCAAGCTTCCAGACAAATAGACACGTTTGACCTAGTTGACCCGTTTGACCCGTTGGTGACATTATGAGTTATAATTCAAATAAAGCCAATGAACACATACAACATACATGATTAACATTCAAATAGTCATACATATGCTATATCAACCAGGTGTATCACATAGATCATCATACAATCAAGTACTATACAAGTCATGCGAATCTAGAACATTAACATAACACTAGCTACAATACAACTAACATGTCATACAAGGTTCAACCATTCATCACATGCCATGTGAAGCCACTCACGACTTCACATCCTAAACCCTGCCAATCCTACTAAGTAGGGGCCTCAGATCCGCACGCGTGTATAATGATCACAACCAAATTCTTTAAGCATACATTGCATTCACAACATCACAACAATCAATTACCAGACCCAAGCATGATGTCCTACTACTACACAACATCCAAACCATACATGATTACCAATTCCAATATCACCCATGATTATCCAAACATGCCATACAACTAATTTAACACGTTCTATTACACTAGAATCCATCCTTGAACATAATAGCAAGTTCCTAACATCTCAAACATGATCACAACATCATACTTCAACGTTTACACAAATAAAGTTTCCCTTTTGGGAAAGAATGTCCAAAATCTATCAAACATCCAAGGTATGCATGAATTCATCAATAATATACCAATTCAAGCTCATACTAACATCTAGACATGATCAACAACACTAAACACCTCAATCCAACAATCTTCATAAACAAAAGTTTCTACTTTTGGCAAGCTATGATCAACATCATCAAATAAAGATTTCTAGCATTCATAATACAATCTAGCATCTAATTATCATCATGAACCCATCCATAACATCAATCCATCACTAGATCACTTCTACATGCAAAATAAAGTTACTATTCTTAGTAACCTATGAACAATGCATCAAAAAATGCATAATCAACGTATTCTAACATTCATACAACCCAATAATCATCAACATTCATCAAACAATCATCACATCACATAATCAAGCCATTTTCGAATTAGGGTTTGCTTAAAACCAAAATTCATGATCAATCCCTAAAAACATTAATTCTTGCATAATCGACGTTAACTAACATGTATACAATCTAACTAACATGTTAACATCATCAAACAACATCAATTTCGACCCAACAAGGACCAATTCACGAATTAGGGTTCGGCCATAATGAACAACTCAAAAAAACGTGAAAAATCTAACCTTTAAACTTGTTATAACTTGCAATTGATGATTCCAACAAGTTGTGCACCTTGTAATCGAACAAATCGAGGTTCTTGCTGGATTGTGACGATTCGAAGATGGAGAGGGAGAGGGAGGGAGGTCGCGGCCGATGGTGCTTTAGGGTTGGAATTTTTGTTTTATTAATTTTAATTTACATATTTACCCTTTAAACCCTTGTGTTTTGGTATTTTATAAAAACTAAGCTTTAAACTCTTTGTAAAGTGTTTTTAACTTCATAATATAAAGATATAAACTTATAAAGTTCATTATATATCTTATCTTATAAAAACACAAGACATACGAATAAATAGACACGTTTCCGCGTTACGCGATAAATTCTTTAATTAATTGTTTATAAATGTGTAAACACATAAACATAACCCAATATTCACATAATCACTTAGATTCACATCAAATTAACATTAATCATTATTATTAGGTCACCAACGTTCAACGACAACTAGTGTGTGCTCACGACACGTGTAACAAGACTTAACGGAACTAACGGAGTTGGTAACGGAAATTTACCGGATGTCACATTATCCCCATGTTGAAAGAATTTTCGTCCCGAAAATTGCGTTACATGGTGAGAGTGTTCCATCACTGGTTTCCATCACTGGTCTACTGCATTGGCACACAGAAATCGAAATCGTGAGTTTTGGATGAGTTGTCACATCATCCCCATGTTGAAAGAAATTTCGTCCCGAAATTTAAATCAATACCTTCGTCTGCTGGCATCGTTCCTTCGAATAGTTGAGGGTACTTAAGCTTCATTTGATCTTCCCGTTCCCATGTGAATTCCGGTCCACGTCGCGAATTCCAACGGATTTTAACAATAGGTATCTTGCTTTGCTTAAGTGTTTTCACCTCACGGTCCATCACCTCCACTGGTTCCTCAATAAAACGCAATTGTTCATCCACCTGAATTTCTTCTAGTGGTACGACCGTCGTTTCATCAGTTATGCACTTCTTCAAGTTTGACACGTGAAATACATCATGAATTCCACTTAGCGAATCAGGTAGGGATAATCGAGGCTACTGGACCTACTCTTTCCACAATCTCAAATGGTCCAACGTACCTCGGGTTTAGTTTCCCTCGTTTACCAAACCGAACTACGCCTTTCCATGGTGAGACTTTCAACAAAACCTTGTCACCAACCTGAAACTCTAAAGGTTTCCGTCTCTTGTCAGCATAACTCTTTTGCCTGTCTCGCGCTGCAGCCATACGGTTCCGTATCTGTATAATTTTCTCAGTCGTCTCATGAATTAACTCGGGACCTGTTATTTGACTATCACCAATTTCTGCCCAGCAAACCGGTGATCGACATTTTCTCCCGTACAACGCCTCGAAAGGTGCTGCTTGTATACTAGTGTGATAACTGTTGTTATAAGAGAATTCCACCAATGGCAGGTGAATTTCCCAGTTATTCCCGAAGTCAATCACACAAGCACGTAGCATATCCTCCAACGTCTGTATAGTACGCTCACTGACCATCCGTCTGTGGATGATATGCAGTACTCATATCCAAACGTGTACCCAAGGATTTCTGCAATGATTGCCAGAAATGTGACGTGAAACGAGCGTCACGGTCAGAGATAATTGAGATCGGTACCCCGTGTCTCGAAACGATCTCCTTGAGGTACAGGCGAGTTAACTTCTCCATCTTGTCGGTTTCCTTTATTGCAAGGAAATGAGCAGACTTTGTCAATCGATCCACAATAACCCATATCGTGTCACAACCAGTACTAGTCCGGGGTAGTTTAGTAATAAAGTCCATGGAGATTTGTTCCCATTTCCACATTGGAATCTCGGGTTGTTGTAATAGTCCGGATGGTTTTTGATATTCCACTTTCACCTTCGAGCAGGTCAAACACTTGCTCACGTACGTAGCTACATCCGCTTTCATGTTAGGCCACAATAGTGAGCCTTTAGGTCATGATACATCTTGTCGGATCCAGGATGTATAGAATACTTAGATTTGTGTGCCTCGCTCATAACTAAATCTCTCAGATTTCCATGAACAGGCACCCAAAGTCTATCCATGAAATACCGAATTCCATCCTCTTTCATCACTAGCTGCTTATCCATTCCCCTTAAAAATTAGAACCAATATTTTCCACTTTAAAGCTCTATTTGTGCCTCCTTAACTTGTTCGGGCAGTTGGGTACTGATAGTAAGCTGTAAAGCTCGCACCCGTCGGGGTTTAGCTGTTTCCTTCCTGCTTAAAGCATCGGCAACTACGTTCGCCTTCCCGGATGATACTTAATTGCGCAATCATAATCATTTAGTAGTTCCACCCAACGTCGCTGCCTCATATTCAACTCTTTTTGCTCAAAGATATGTTGAAGACTTTGTGATCGGTGTAGATTGTGCACTTGGTACCGTACAAATAATGTCTCCAGATCTTTAAGGCAAAAACTACTGCGCCCAATTCTAAGTCATGGGTAGTATAGTTCTTCTCGTGAACCTTTAGTTGTCTCGAGGCGTAAGCTATCACCTTGTCTCGTTGCATCAAGACACAACCCAATCCTTGAATGGATGCATCGCAATACACCACAAAGTCATCTGTTCCCTCTGGTAATGCTAATATCGGGGCAGTACAGAGTTTTTGTTTTAATAATTGGAAAGCTGATTCTTGACTCTCAGCCCATTTGTATGTCGTTCCTTTGTGAGTCAAGGCTGTGAGAGGTTGTGCGATCTTAGAAAATCCTTCTATGAATCGGCGGTAATATCCTGCTAATCCAAGAAATTGCCTTATCTCGCTTGGTGTTTTGGGTGTAGTCCAATTCTTTATCGCCTCAATTTTGGCAGGATCAACGTGTATTCCTTTCTCATTAACAATATGACCTAGGAATTGTACTTCTCTTATCCAAAAGTCACACTTTGAGAATTTAGCATACAGCTGCTCATTTTTCAACAGTTCCAAGATCATTCGTAAGTGCTCTTCATGCTCCTCCTTGGTCCTAGAGTATATCAGTATATCATCGATGAACACAATGACAAACTGATCAAGATAAGGTTTGCACACGCGGTTCATGAGGTCCATGAACACAGCAGGTGCATTAGTCAACCCAAAAGGCATGACCAAGAACTCATAATGACCATAACGAGTACGAAATGCAGTCTTGGGAATGTCTTCTTCTCGAACTCTGAGTTGATGATAACCAGATCTCAAGTCAATCTTCGAGTAATAGCTTGATCCTTGAAGCTGATCGAACAAGTCGTCGATACGAGGTAAAGGGTATCGGTTTTGACTGTTACTTTGTTTAACTCTCGATAATCGATGCACATCCGAATGTACCATCCTTCTTCTTAACAAAGAGTACAGGAGCTCCCCAAGGTGATGTACTAGGTCGGATAAAACTTTATCCAGAAGCTCTGAAGTTGTGACGACAACTCCTGTAGTTCGTTGGTGCTAATCGATAAGGTGCTCTAGCAATCGGAGCTGCGCGGGAGTCAACTCAATCTGGAATTCCACTTGGCGGTGCGGTGGTAATCCAGGAAGATCTTCTGGGAACACCTCCGGAAAGTCGCGTACTACGGGAATATCCTCCATTCTCTTTCTTCCTTTTGCTTATCGGTTACAAGTGCTAGGATAGCCACGCGGCCCTTTCGTAACAACTTTTGAGCTTTCATATACGAGATGATGCCTATCACAGCACCACTCCTATCACCTTTGACAGTAAGAATTTGATCACCAACCGGGATCCGTATAATCTTCTCGTGACATATGACTTCCGCTTGCTTGCTAGAGAGCCAATCCATGCCTATCACAACATCAAAACTCCCCAGCGTAACAGGCATGAGATCTATAGCGAAAGTATGACCAGCAAGTTCTATCCTACAGTCTTTAAGGATATGCGTTACATGGATTTGTTTACCGTCGGCTAATTCCACCGTGTACTTAGATTCTAAAGCAGAGGGTATATCACTTAAAAGACTACAGAATTTTAAGGACACAAAACTCCTATCGGCTCCAGTATCAAATAGTACCGTAGCAAAACAACCATTAACAGGGAATCTACCAGTAACAGTTGTGGGATCATTTAGAGCCTCACCTGAGCCAATGACGAAGGCTCTCCCTTTGGCTCCATCTCTATTGCCGCCATTTCCAGTGCCGTTTCCACCATTGTTGTTATTATTGCCATTGTTGTTGTTGTTCCCATGATTATTGGTGTTGTTGTTGTTGTTGCCATTTCCGTTCCTTCTTAGTTGTGGGCAGTTTCGTTTGTAATGCCCTTCTTTCCCACACTCAAAACAACCCTTGGGAGTTTCTTGAGGTTGTTGTGGCCTCCTCATTAGTTCACCACGGCAATCCTTCGCAGCGTGTCCAATCTTTCCACAACGTTGACACTTGAAGCTATCACACCGTCCCACATGGTGGTAGTTACACCGTGGGCATTGGGATGTCTGCCGCCGTAACCGCTGGGTCCTTGGTTATTTGGGGCAGTTTGGTTGAAATTGCGGTTATTATCGAACCGCCGCTGCTGCTGCTGGACTGGTTGTTGCTGCTGTTGGGATTGTTGTTGACCGCCAGACGATGATGATGATGATTTGTTGTTGCTGTTGCTGGGAGCATCCCACTTCCTTTTGTTGTCGGGCACGCTCACCACAGCGCCCCGTTTGGGTAGACGCCCTTGCTCTACCGCCTGGTCAGTAAGTTTATGAGCAATCTGGATGGCCTGCTGGATCGTAGTCGGGTTAGAAGCCGTTACCATACTTGGATTTCAGGCACCAACCCTCGTATGTAGTGCTCGATTCTCTTATGTGTCTCATTAACCATTCCTGGACACAATGTGGCCAGCTCATGAGTACGGTTGTGTAAGCCTCAATTTCTGAACCCTTCATCTTGAGCTGCCAGAATTCCATCTCCAACTTTTGCACCTCATTTCGAGGACAGTACTCCTCGATCATCATATCCTTGAACTCATTCCAGGGGAGTCCATTTGCCATCGCTTGTCCAAGCATCTGGACTTGCGCGTTCCACCATGACAGGGCAGCACCCTCCAAAGTCCCGGTGGCATACTTACTTGATCCGCCGGTGGACAGTTACATTTGGAGAAAACGGACTCAGTCTTCTCAAACCAGCGTACAAGCCCTACAGCACCCTCTGTACCGCTGTAGGTGTGTGGTTTGCAGTCCATGAAGGACTTGTATGTACACACTGTGGTCCTGTTTTAACACAACACACATTAATCAAACATCCCCTATAGTTATAAAGGATATCAGATTTGTTTTTCTATCATTGTTTACTGCTGGTGACCCCGATGGGCAGCAGCCACTGCCGCCTGAACATGCTCATTAATTAGAGCAGCCAATTCCGCAGGAGTCATGTTAATAGCACCACCACCCTGTTCTCCGGTGCCACGTCCACGTCCACGTCCACGACCACGTCCACGTCCACGTCCACGAGCGTCCATTCTTTTCACTTTATATTCACAATACAATAATGAGTAACATCATACATTTAACTCATTGAAGCGTAGTAAACAGTAAATGAAAGAAATAACGTATCATCACAACCACAACATTCATAACAAAAATAATAACCAAAGTAAATAAATTGCAATAAGTCACAATGTATTTAGCAATGTCAAAATTGAAGTTTTGTCGTTCGTGTGGGGGGGAAACAACCTTCCCACATAGGTTTCAAAAAGAAAACACTACGTAGTCTAAGTCATATAAAGAAGTCAATCGACAATGTCTGACCCATCACTATCATCCTCCATCTCCTCCGGTTCCTCTTCTCGGGTCCCTCCTCGGGATCCTCCTCATCCTCAGAGTCTGCGGCAGGAGCAGGAGCTATAGCAATCTGGAGTGCTGCTAGTTGAGCTTCTAGATGGCAATCCTATTATCGGCTATGGCGTCCGCTGTTCACGAGCAGTCACGCGTCCTTGGAGTGCCATAACACCATCTTGCATATGGTGACAACCGTTCAGCGTCTTCCGTGTTCTTCCTTGAGTTCGTCCAATTGATGTCTCAGGTTGTACACCTCTTGCTGTAGTGTACAGACATCACCCGTGAGTCGTCTCACACGATGCTGTTCAGTATCCAGTGCAGCCATTAGTGCAGCAATCAATTGCTCGTTGGACTGCGCCGTTCGTGGGAGGGAGTGAAAACATGGGTTGATTGGCATTGTTCCTAGTCCTTGGCTTTAGGACAGGTACGCGTTCCTAAACATGATGTGGTCAACAAACCTAGGATAAGAACGCCAGTCACGCGGAGGGTCACGCTTCATCAACGCGAATGGTTGATCCCAGTCAATCTCCTCTCTGGGATAAGCCAGTCTGGGCCAATCGAATCCATCATCAGGTACAGGTGCGGGAGGTGGGGATTCAGATCGTGTAGGTGATTCGGGTCGTTTACCCGGAGCTCTTGAAGACGATGCCATGCTGCAGATAATGTGATGTGTATGCCAATGAGTGTACAGTCGATGGAACAAGAAACAGGTAACTAACTAACTGTGCGGTTATAGTCTAGTGTGTATGCAACCTAGTTCCCTATAACCAATGGCTCTGATACCAATCTGTCACACCCTCAAAATCCACTTGCGGAGTTTTACCGCGAGGCGTGTGAACAAACCAGGATCACAGTCAATAGTTACTCAGAACGACTCTAAATGCCATATTCAAACAAAATCAACCAAAATACAAATTTAAACAATGCGGAAGTTTTTGAAAACAACCCAAGTCTATAAAGTATAACTTATGGCAAAACAAGTGCCAAACCAAAAGTAAACATAATTGTTAAAATGTCACATTGTCTTGAAGCATAATGTCTTAAATGAAGTGAACCGTGCAGTGCTCCTATGGCAAGCAAGTTAAGGACCTGAGAAAAGCATACTAAAATGTCAACACATAGGTTGGTGAGTTCAAGAGTTTGAGTTCAATAAACATATAAACAGTTGCGATAAATATAAGCAGTGTATGGTAATAGATAGCTAGTCTATTATCAGTAAATATTAATACATAGTGATTTTGCAATTGAAGCTGACTGTGATAGTTGTTGCTCCTGTCACGACTTACCATGTCGTGACAATGATCAATAGGACAAATTGCACCCGGTTGACCTCGAGTCACACAGGTGGGGCTCGTCAGACCCAGTAGTACTACCCAAGTTTCCCCGCTATTAAATATTAACAATTCAAAAGTGTGAGGACTTTTCCCATGGTAAACAGCACTATATTAATATTATACACAACTTAAATAATAAAGCGTTCGTATAAATACCAGTATGCTATCTCCCCCAAAAGAGATTAAGTAAAGAGTGGGGCATGAACTCACCTGATGTATGCAAAGGTACTTAGGGTTTATTTTGAGAAACGAGAGGATAGCCAACCTTCACAGGTTACCTAGATCATGTGAGTACATAAGTACGTGTAAATAAAAGACATGTGAAACCCTAATCATACCAAAATCAAAGACTCAAGCTTCCAGACAAATAGACACGTTGACCTAGTTGACCCGTTTGACCCTTGGTGACATTATGGGTTATAATTCAAATAAAGCCAATGAACACATACAACATACATGATTAACATTCAAATAGTATCATACATATGCTATATCAACCAGGTGTATCACATAGATCATCATACAATCAAGTACTATACAAGTCATGCGAATCTAGAACATTAACATATCACTAGCTACAAAACAACTAACATGTCATACAAGGTTCAACCATTCATCACATGCCATGTGAAGCCACTCACGACTTCACATCCTAAACCCTGCCAATCCTACTAAGTAGGGGCCTCAGATCCGCACGCGTGTATAATGATCATAACCAAATTCTTTAAGCATGCATTGCATTCACAACATCACAACAATCAATTACCAGACCCAAGCATGATGTCCTACTACTACACAACATCCAATCCATACATGATTACCAATTCCAATATCACCCATGATTATCCAAACATGCCATACAACTAATTTAACACGTTCTATTACACTAGAATCCATTCTTGAACATATAGCAAGTTCCTAACATCTCAAACATGATCCAACATCATACTTCAACGTTTACACAAATAAAGTTTCCCTTTTGGGAAAGAATGTCCAAAATCTATCAAAATCCAAGTATGCATGAATTCATCAATAATATACCAATTCAAGCTCATACTAAATCTAGACATGATCAACAACACTAAACACCTCAATCAACAATCTTCATAAACAAAAGTTTCTACTTTTGGCAAGCTATGATCAACATCATCAAATTAAAGATTTCTAGCATTCATAATATCAATCTAGCATCTAATTATCATCATGAACCCATCCATAACATCAATCCATCACTAGAACACTTCTACATGCAAAATAAAGTTACTATTCTTAGTAACCTATGAACAATGCATCAAAATCCCAACTTTCTTGCATAATCAACGTATTCTAACATTCATACAACCCAATAATCATCAAGCATTCATCAAACAATCATCAACATCACATAATCAAGCCATTTTCGAATTAGGGTTTGCTTAACACTAAAAATTCATGATCAATCCCTAAAAAACATATAATTCTTGCATAATCGACGTTAACTAACATGTTACAATCTAACTAACATGTTAACATCATCAAACAACATCAATTCGACCCAACAAGGACCAATTCACGAATTAGGGTTCGGCCATATGAACAACTCGCAAAAACGTGAAAAATCTAACCTTTAAACAAGTTTTAAACTTGCAATTGATGATTCCAAAGGTGTGCACCTTGTAATCGAACCAAAATCGAGGTCTAGAGGCTGGATTGTGATCGAATTCGAAGATGGAGAGGGAGAGGGAGGGAGGTCGCGGCCGAGGTGCTTAGGGTTTGGAATTTTTGTTTTAATTAATTTTAATTACATATTTACCCTTTAACCCTTGTGTTTTGGTATTTTATAAAAACTAAGCTTAAACTCTTTGTAAAGTGTTTTTAACTTCATAATATAAAGATATAAACTTATAAAGTTCATTATATATCTTATCTTTATAAAAACACAAGACATACGAATAAACAGACACGTTTCCGCGTTACGCGATAATTCTTTATTAATTGTTTATAAATGTGTAAACACATAAACATAACCCAATATTCACATAATCACTTAGATTCACATCAAATTAACATTAATCATTATTATTAGGTCACCAACGTTCAACGACAACTAGTGTGTGCTCACGACACGTGTTAACAAGACTTAACGGAACTAACGGAGTTTGATAACGGAAATTTACCGGATGTCACATAATCAACCCCTTATCGAGCAGCTCTTGCAACTGCTCCATTAACTCTTTCATCTCAGTCGGAGCCAACCGATACGGTGCCTTGGCAACGGGTTGAGCATCGAGTATCAGATCAATTTGGAACTCAATTTCGCAATCCGGTGGCACACCGGGTAAGTCTTCCGGGAACATGTCCGGAAAGTCACACACAACTGGTACATCCGATAGTTGTGGTGTTGGAGCCTCCACGTCCTTTACGTAGGCCAAGTAGGCACTACATCCACGCCTCATGCACTTCCCCGCCACTACCATCAAAATCACTTTCGGGATCATCGCGACTCGATCGCCATAAACCGTCACCTTGTCCCCGTCAGGTGCTGTCAATCGGATCATCTTCTTGCGACACACAATATTTGCTTCATAAGTTGCTAACCAGTCCATCCCTAGTACTACATCAAATCCACCTAGGGTATCACGTGTAACCTAGCAGCAAACCTATGGCCTTCTAGTTCTATGGCACAGTCCTCTATCACATAAGTAATTCTAGTGGACTTACCGATAGTAGTTTCCACATCGAATGGCTCACCAATACATCTACTCTTATTGGAAACTTAGCACTAAAGGCAGCAGAAATGAAACTCCTACTAGCACCAGAATCAAATAACACACATGCAAGAGTGTGGTTTACTAGAAACATACCTGACACCACGTCGGGGTCTGTCCTAGCCTCCTCCCGAGTCATTGTGAAAGCTCGAGCGCTTGCCTTCTGTCCTTCTCCTCCAGCCTTCTTCACCCCGGAACCCTCGGCCCTTGGATTCTTACACTCCCTACTCATGTGACCACCTCCACCACAGTTGAAACACTTCATGCCTCCGCAATCTCTAGCCATATGGCCAGACTTCCCACACTTGAAACAAACATTCAACCCCCATCTACACTCCCCACCGTGCTCCTTCCGCACTTGCCACACTTCTTCAACTCAGCACCAGCTGTGACCACACGTCGATCACCTACCTTTGCCACCTTATGGTTTGGAGCGGCTCTACCACGTCCAAACCATTTCCCATTCCAGTTTCTCCCATCCCTACTCGTCTTCTTCTCCTTAGCCACTACCACCTCACGCTCATCATATAGTCTACTAGCCAAATCAACCACCGACCTAAAAGTGCTCGGCCGGGCGGCACTCATATGCCTATGGATATCCTCCGGCAGCCCCTGGATATATCTCTTAATCTTTCATGATAGGGGTGTCACCTGATCGGGCACTAGTCGTGGCCATTTCATTGAACTTTGTGGTGTACTCTTGGTGCGTCATAGTTCCCGCCTCCAGTTACAGAAACTCTCTCTCAACCTTGTCCATTTCCTGGTGAGGACAAAAATCCTCGATCACCGACTTCTTCAACTCTGATCATCTCATTCTCCCAATCGCCCGACTACCCTCGGCTTGGACTATATTGTCCCACCAGCGCAGAATAGAGTCTACAAATGAGTGGGTAGCGAACTTAACCTTCTGGTCTTCTCGGCCCACGCTGATATCGAGTACCGCCTCTATTTCCCTAACCCACCGGTGAGCTGCAGCGGCAGTGCCGTTTCCATCAAAAGTAGGGGGTTTGCATCTCATAAGCACCCCGTAGTTGCATCCTCGGGTCGCCTCCGGCGTAGGCTCTTCTTCCTCGTCCTCATCATCAGACGGAACCGTCTCAGTCTCGGGCTGTCTTCTTTCGCCCGTAGGTCCACTCCTTTCCCTTCTCTCTCCCTCTCTAACTGCCTTTATCACTTCGGTCACCACAGACGGTAGGATCGTCTGCATGACTTGGTGCACTTCTTCCACGACCGCCTCCTTCACTGAGGCTCTCAGGTTAGCATTCTCATCTTCGCCCTCCGGATGAGGGGTTTCTGGTTCTTCATGAACCACATTCTCGGCCCTAGGTCTTCCCCTCGTAACCCGTGGTTCGACACCATGTCCACCACCACGTGAAGCTTTAGACGATATACCACTGGTAATGGATCAACTGCTCCATTAACTCTTTCATCTCAGTCGGAGCCAACCGATACGGTGCCTTGGTAACGGGTTGAGCACCAGGTATCAGATCAATTTGGAACTCAATTTCGCGATCCGGTGGCACACCGGGTAAGTCTTCCGGGAACACGTCCGGAAAGTCACACACAACTGGTACATTCGATAGTTGTGGTGTTGGCGCGTCCACGTCCTTTACGTAGGCCAAGTAGGCACTACATCCATGCCTCATGCACTTCCCCGCCACTGCCATCGAAATCACTTTCAAGATCTTCACGACTCGATCGCCATAAACCGTCGCCTTCTAGTTCTATGGCACAATCCTCTATCACATTAGTAATTCTAGTGGACTTACCGATAGCAGTTTCCACATCGAATGGCTCACCAATACATGTACTCTTATTGGGAAACTTAGCACCAAAGCAGTAGAAATGAAACTCCTACTAGCACTAGAATCAAACAACACAGATGCAAGAGTTTGGTTTACTAGAAACATACCTGACACACATCAGGTCTGTCCTAGCCTCCTCCCAAGTCATTGTGAAAGCTCGAGTGATTGCCTTCCGTCCTTCTCCTCCAGCCTTCTTCACCCCGAAACCCTCGGCCCTTGGCTTCTTACACTCCCTCCTCATGTGACCACTTCCCATGCAGTTGAAACACTTCATGCCTCCGCAATCTCTAGCCATATGGCCAGACTTCCCACACTTGAAACAAACATTCGACCCCCATCTACACTCGCCACCGTGCTCCTTCTTGCACTTGCCACACTTTTTTCAACTCAGCACCAGCTGTGACCACACGTCGGTCACCTACCCTCGCCACCTTATGGTTTGGAGCGTCTCTACCACGTCTAAACCATTTCCCATTCCAGTTTCTCCCATCCCTACTCGTCTTCTTCTCCTCAGTCACTACCACCTCACGCTCATCATATAGTCTACCAGCCAAATCAACCACCAACCTAAAAGTGCTCGGCTGGGCGGCGATCATATGCCTACGGATATCCGCCGGCAGCCCCTGGATATATCTCTTAATCTTTCGTGACAGGGGTGTCACTTGATCGGGCACTAGTCATGCCATTTCATTGAACTTTGTGGTGTACTCTTGGTGCGTCATAGTTCCCGTCTCCAGTTGCAGAAACTCTCTCTCAACCTTGTCCATTTCCTGGGGAGGACAAAACTCCTCGATCACCGACTTCTTCAACTCCAACCATCTCATTCTCCCGATCGCCCGACTACCCTCGGCTTGGATTACATTATCCCACCAGCACAGAGCCGAGTCTACAAATGAGTGGGTAGCGAACTTAACCTTTTGGTCTTCTCGGCACTCGCTGATATCAAGTACCGCCTCCATTTACCTCACCCACCGGTGAGCTGCAGCGGCAGTGCCGTTTCCATCGAAAGTAGGGGGTTTGCATCTCATAAACACCCCGTAGTTGCAGCCTCGGGTCGCCTCCGGCGCAGGCTCTTCTTCCTCGTCCTCATCATCAGACAGAACCGTCTCAGTCTCGGCCTGTCTTCTTTCGCCCGTAGGTCCACTCCTTTCCCTTCTCCCTCCCTCTCTAACTGCCTTTATCACTTCGGTCACCATAGACGGTAGGATCGTCTGCATGACTTGGTGCACTTCTTCCATGACCGCCTCCTTCACTGAGGCTCTCAGGTTAGCACTCTCATCTCCGCCCTCCGGATGAGGGGCTTCTGGTTCTTCATGAACCACCTTCTCGGCCCTAGGTCTTCCCCTTGTAACCCGTGGTTCGACACCATGTCCACCACCACGTGAAGCTTTAGACGATCTACCACCGGGCATCCTCTAACTCACACTAAAAGATTCAAACACCAACACGGTCATTCAAGGGAACAACTCAGTTTATGTCAAGTATAGTAAGTCCCTAATTACAGTGGCCAGTTGTGATTAGCCACTTACTTTACTCTTCATACCCCGAGTATTACCTGTCCTGACTACATCAGTATTTAAATCTACATACAACACATAACCACATACCATGCACACATAAACCGGTTATAATTACAAAAAATACCTGATGGCACGCAGCTACTCAAATTGGCATCCCATTCCTATTCCGTCCCATTCTCAGTTTAAGTTAAGGTTTATTTTGAAAATTTACCCATTTCACTTAAACTTTGGCTCTGATACCAACTTGTAAGGCCCCGTTCCCGGACGCTCACAGTTGGTAAATCATCGCGCATAAAACATATACTTTACATTTAATCATTTATAAAGCATTGCAGCGGAAACATAAAACAATGGCATTTGATTTCATCATAAAAACTTTTGTAAAATAATGCATGGTTTGTCGATTACAAAATTACATTGTTGTATTACATCACAAAAGCTTTAAATAAATGGATGCCATCCAGAAGAGCTGAGTAGCCGCCTCGTGCCATCCTCTGCAACATTTACCTGCCAACTTGTTGGACCAAAAGAACCAATGAGCCAGATCAGAAAAACCTTTAAGTCCCACAGACATCAAAACAACTGAAGTGGTCTACAACAGCTGAAGACAAAGTCTGAAGACGAAGTTTGAAGACAAAGTCTTAAGACAAAGTCTGAAGATAAAGTCTAAAGACAAAGTCTGAAGACAACAGCTGAAGACAAAGTCTGAAGACAACAGCTGAAGACAAAGTCTGAAGACAATTGCTGAAGACAAAGTCTGAAGACCAAGTTCTCAGAAGTTGTCACAACAGCTGAAGTAGTTCTCTTCAGTAGTTGTGATGGTTTACTTTTCAGTAGTTTGTAATCAGTAGTTTTATATTATGTAAAACATCTGAAGTTCTTACACTTCAGATGTTGTAACTTCAGTAGTTGTAATGATAGCTTGTACTTAGCTTTTTTGTGAAGGTGTCCTTAGTTGTTATGGAGATCTTCAATAGTTTAGTTTACTTTCAGTTATTTGTATAAATCAGTTAGCTGTCACTATCAAGTGATGTCAGCTGATGTCACATTCCTTTATAAAAGGAATGTTGACCTAATTTCCTTGTAACCGAAGCGTGTACGTGAATGAAAACATTCTCTTTGCAGAAAAATTTCTCTCTCTAACCGTCACTGTTTGATTGAATATCCATATTATTCTTGCTTAAATTTCGTTTAATTCTTGTGCTATTCCACTGCAAATCTTAATCTAATTGATCAAACTAGATCCCAATCCTTTCAATAGTATCAGAGCAGGTTAATCATTGATCGATTTAAGAACATCTGAAAGTTAAAACCATGTCTTAAGTCGTTTCCTAACAACTGATGATTAACACCAAACTTTTGTTGTTTTCTTTCAGCTGTTTTATAACCTATAATACCTAATCCTAACTTCAAACTTTTCATAAGTCGTTTTCCGAACGTTCATCTTCCATTAATGGCGGCCATCCAACCATCTATCCATACTGGTGAGAATGATGTCGCGATCACTCTCTAGTCGTTTGTAAACCAGAAGAAGGTGATAGTCACTCCTGCTATCATTTGCCAAACCCTAGATCTGAATGATGCCACCTTTGTCACCAAATACCCGAAGGGCACCACTGATCTATCATTCATCAACCATGGATATGAGGTCGACCTAAGTGCTACAACCATTCTGAAGAAGCACTTCCATGATGCTGAACACCTTATTGTTCATATGATCAATGTCTGTCTTGCCCCCAAATCCTCTTCAAGGGATCAAATGTCATCCAGGTGGCAGCAAGTATTGTATTCTATCATTGAACGCAAAAGCTTAAATTTTTCTGAAATTATATTATTGGAATTAAAAGATATGGCAATGAAACCTGTCGCTAACAGATGGATATATATCCAAGGTTTCTTATGGCCATAATCATCATCAATTAAAATCTGATGGCCCTGTTGGCCTTGGAGTCCCTGTTGTGGTAGTTTTACCTGAGGTATACTCCAGGCACAACTCTAACCCACAACTCAAAGAGGCTGCCAAACTGCTAAAATCCAAGCAGAAGGAACCCACAGCCTCATCCTCCAGATCCAAAGTCCCCTCCAAACTACAATCCAAACAAACCAAAAAGGCTACTTAGAGAATTGAGTCCCCTGATGATGCCCCTACAACACAAAGGCAGATGACACTACGGGTAGTAATCCCCCTGTAGTTTTCATGACTCTACCAGCTGAAACCGCTCAGGTATCCTCTCAACAGGATCCAGATGCAACCAAAAATGGGGAAACCACATTACTGGAATCTCTCTCACTTGAGAAGATTGCCATTGAAGAGCACCATTCACCCCAGGTGCAATCTTCTTCACCCTTATCTCCCACTGAAGCCACCCCTACAAGCCAACTGTGGTTATTGCACAGTGCTGACTCAACTACATTCCTCTAACCCTCCCAAGAAACCTATTACCACTGGGAAACCTCAACAGTTGAGGGAGAGGATTATAATGTGGCCGATAACCCACAGCACAGGGATTACAGAGTTCAATCTCCTTGTGTAGAGGAGGAGATTCGAACATCTGGTGAGGCTGCCTCTTCTCCTGTTTTAGCACATGACCAGGATGAAGGTGGTATCATTTCTAAGACCTCACTAGAGGCAACTGCCAATGAAGGACATAATCCTGAGGCAGGAAGTCCCCAGTTCCAAGAAATAGGGGCACATCTAAATACTGATCTACACTCAGCACATGTTCATCCTGATTTAATCAGGAGGTCAGATGATTCAACAAAGACTGATGATGACCTGGGCTTCTTCAGGATGCTTCTTTAGCTGTTGTGACAAACTCTGGAGGCTTCAGTACTTGGACTTCTTGAACTTCAGTTGTTGTCATCAGCTGATGTCTTCAATCTTTGTACTTCAGCTGTTGATCTTCAGTACTTTAGTCTTCAGCTGTTGAAGTCTTCAGTACTTTAGTCTTCAGCTGTTGGTCTTCAGACTTTGGTCTTCAGCTGTTGAAGTCTTCAATACTTTAGTCTTCAGCTGTTGATCTTCAGACTTTGGTCTTCAGCTGTTGAAGTCTTCAGTACTTTAGTCTTCAGCTGTTGATCTTCAGAATTTGTCAAACAGCTGATCAAGTCTTCAGCAGCTGTTGTGATGTCTTGTGGGACTTAAAGGTTTTTCTGATCTGGCTCATTGGTTCTTTTGGTCTAACAAACTCCCCCTGAACCAATTCAGCCAAAACCTTTAAGCTTATTGAAGATGTCCCACTTATTATGGCAGAAAGATTGGTCTTTTTGTCTTCTAGATCAGCTCAGAAGTGACCCTTGTAAGCACAGGCCTGGGAAGAAGTCTCAATGTTCTGTTTGGCAAAGGATGGATGGGAACTCTGTCTTGGGGAACTGGACACAGAGCTGTTACCCCATCCATGAGATCTACTTCCCAACTATGAGTTTGAAAGACTCTCTTGTATAGGCCTCAAGGAAGGTTACTTGTTCCTCCATGGTAAGCTCTTCTGCTTCTCCTTCAAAGAGTGACTCTGGCCTATAGTACTCAGAGAGGTATTTGACCTGCTTCCCATTTTTTAGCTCCACAGTTATTATGACTCTATATGCGAATTCATCTGGGTCAATACCCTCTAAGAACAACTGGAGCTCATTCTTTCTAACTTCCTCAAGCCTCCTATACACTAACCCCTTTTTCACCACTTTATTCTCCAGCATCTTTTGTGGGGTCAGTTTAGCTTTATAGGCTTTCTTGAAGTCATCTAGGATCTCCCAAGGTGATACTACAAAGGCCAGTGAGATCACTTCATCTACAATTTTCTTTACTTGGCCAATGTATATATGTGGAATATTTTTCTTTTGAATCCTATGAGACATCCTGGGATCAGGCCAAATCCTCACTCTCTCTTTTTGATATTGAAAGGAATGTCTGAGAGTGTATAATCTCTGAGCATGTTTCTTCATATTGATGATTGAAGATGTGGCAGCATATGCTTTGTTGAATCTTCTCAACAATTCCTCATCATGTTGTTTGCGAAGCTCTTCTTCTTCTAACTTCACTTTCAGAATTTGCCTTTAAGATTCAGGAGTAATTGTTAGAGGGTGACTTATGGCCTTAGGCAACTGTATAACAGCTGAGATTGGCAGCCTGTCTTCAACTTCATCATTATCTTCTTCTTCCTCTTCTAGCCTCAGTACTCTTCTCTTCCTCTTCTGGGGTACATCATCGGCTATTGGTTTTGTGGGTAAGGGAATTGGTTTAGTGGGTTGTGATTGTGGTGGTTTTGGTGTGGGAATTTTGACAGGCTGTTCTAGCATTTTGGATGTAAGTGAGGCTTTAGATTGTTTGATCAGTTCAATCCTGCTCCCAGCACCAGCTTCATTCAAGGCTTCAATGACCAGCCCTTTGGTATATACTTCAGACGAATAGATCTTGGTGGTTATTGCCAAGATGCTGTCCCTGGACCATGACTTGATTTCAATCAATGATCTTCCAAGATACTTAGCTATGAACCTGATCATGATTTCCAGCCTTTCCCTTTCCAACACACTGTAACTTGCCCATCTTGCTTGGATTTCTTCAATCTCCAATCTTCTAATTTCTGAGTCAAGTTTTTCAGTGTCATGACCTTGCCTAAATAGCTGATCAATGATGTTATCCATTGATCGGCTGTGTTGGACATCAGCCTCCTTCACCATTTCCTCTAACTCCTTCTCCTTCTTTCCACTCTTCCTTTTCTTGTATGTGACATGAAAGTCTTTAGTACTTTCAGTCACTTTCTCCATTTTAGCTTCCTTCTCCTTCTCCTTCTCAGTCTCTACACCTAACTCCTTCTCAGTTTCCACCTCTATCTCTTTTTCTTTCTCTTTCCCATCTTCAATCCTCTTTCGTTTTGCTTTCACTGACTGAATCTCCCCCTTCTTGGTTGCATTGGTTGCAAGGGTTTGATTGTCAGAAGCCTTGTGCTCACAACTTCCTCTATTAAGGGTTGGATAACCGAGGGAAGCCTCTCATCATGGGTTTTAATCACTATATCAGTGATAATTGGTGTGATGAGAGGTAAGGAATTTTGAAGGATAGCAGCTATTTGCTCAGGGGGGTTCTGTCCCTGAGAGATAGTGCCAAAAGTAGAGGCAAGTGGCTGAGTGTTTTGGAATGGCTCTATGTATAAGAGACCCTCAAAGGAAGGTGCCATCTGTTGGTGGATTGGGGCAGATGGACTTAGATCCTGAGACATTTTGGCAATCAGCTCGTTGAGTCTGCTTACCTCATTCTCTAGGATGGTATTTTGGGCTAAAAAATCATAGAAGAAGCCCAGGTCATCATCAATGTTTGCTGAATCACCTGACCTCCTGATAGGTACAGGATGTACATGCTCTGAGTGTAGATCAGTAGCAGCATGTGCCCCTTGTTCTTGGTACTGGGGACTTCCTGCCTCAGGACTATGTCCTTTATTGGCAGTTGCCTCTGGTGAGGTCTTATGGATGGTACCAACTGCATCTTGATCATATGCTGAAGCAGGAGAATTGGCAGCCTCACCAGATGTTCGAATCTTCGTTTCTACACTTGGAGATGGAACAGTGTAACCCCTGTGCTGTGGGTTATCAGAAGCATTTGGATCCTCCCCCTCAATTGTTGAGGCTATCCCAGTTTTGATTGGTATCTAGGGAGGGGGTGAGGAATGCAACTGAGTCAGCACTTTTGCAACTATTATGGTAGGACTTTGGGGGGCGGTTGCAGTGGGAGATGGTGTAGAAGCAGTATGCACCCAGGGAGAGTGGTGCGTTTCAGTGGCAACCTCCGCAAATGAGAAGGTTCCAGATGTATAGGTGCCCCGAATGTGGTTGATGCAGGCTCCTGTTGAGAGGAAGCCTGAGCGGTTGTAGCAGGTTGAGTCATGGACATAACTAGGGGGTGGTAACCGGTATGTATTTCCTGTGTTTGTGGTACAGGGGCATCCTCAGGGGACTCATCTCCCTGAGCAGCCTTTTTGGGTTTCTTGTGTTTGGGTTTGGTGGGGACTTTGGATTTGGAGGTGGTGGCTGTGGGTTCCAGCTGCATGGGTTTTCGCAGCTTGGCAGCCTGTTTGAGTGACTGGTCTGAGTTGTGCCTGGAGTATACCTCAGGAAATACAGCCATGGCAGGGACTCCAAGGCCAACAAGTCCCTCAGCTTTCAGCTGGTTCTCTATAATGACCATTATGAATCGTGGATATAATATCCATCGGTTAGCAATAGGTTTTGAGGCCATATCCTTAAGTTCAAGAAATATTATTTCAGAAAAATTTAAGTTTTGTTGCTCAAGGATAGAGAAGAATACCTGCTGCCACCTGGTTGACATTTGATCCCAAGAGGAAGTCTTAGGGGCTAGGCAGACATTCACCATATGAAAAATAAGGCGTTCAACGTCATGGAAATGCTTCTTTAGGATGGTAGAAGCGCTGAGGTTACCCTGGTATCCATGTTGGGCAAAGGATAGATCAATGGTGCCCTTTGAATATCCAGCGGGGAAGGTGGCATCATCCAGTTGTAGGGTTTGGCAAAGGATTGTCGGAGTGATGACCACCTTACGGGAGTTGACGAACGACTGGAGAGACTCGGTGTCATTCTCCCCAGTGGTAAGGGTGACGTTCGTCCAGAACTGATTTAGGGATTCAGCATAAATGGTAGGATTGATAAGGAAGGCCGTTTTGTATGGAGAATGGACCATTAGATCAATGGCAATATCAAACTTCGTCCAGAAAGGTGATTTGGTAAGGTAGGCAACACAGTTGTGTCTTGGTTTAAGCTGCATGGTCACCATTATTGCGAGAGAAGGTTCGGAGTTTTTGAACGTTAGGTTTGAGATAATGAAGTTCTGTAGGATTAGGTATTTATAGGGTATGGGTTATAAAATAACTGAAGGGTTTGGTGTTAATCATCAGTAGTTTTAAACAACTGATGACGTGGTATTAACCTTCAGAGGTTGAAACAACTGAAGTCTTGGTTTTAGGCATCAGCAGTTATAAAACTACTGAAAACCATGATTTTGGCTTCAGATGATGGAAACAATTGAGGACTTGGTGTTAGTCATCAATAGTTGTGAAACTATTAAAGACATGGTTTTGTCATCAGTTGTTGTAAACGACTGAAGACTTGGTGTTAGTCATCAGTAGTTGTGAAACTACTGAAGACATGGTTTTGTCATAAGTTGTTGTAAACGACTGAAGACTTGGTGTTAGTCATCAGTAGTTGTGAAACTACTGAAGACATGGTTTTGTCATCAGTTGTTTAAGATGAAACAGCAGTTGTAAAACAACTGAAGAGAAAATTCCCATCAGTAGTTTTCGTAAATTCTTAGCTTTTCAGTTGTTTCATACTGTCCTCAACACTTACTCATCAGACTTTGTAGCTATTTTCAGTATTTCATAGGACATCGGTACTTGTCTGTTTTTACTAACATCAGTAGTTATAACTACATCAGTAGTTTGTAACAGAATCAGTACTTATTTGTGACATGTTTACTAGTGATCATCAGTACTTGTTTACTGAGATCATCAGTAGTTGTCACTTATTCTAGCTGCAGCATACCAAGCCTTAACACTAGGTTTTGGAAAGTTGAACTATCTAAAGGCTTAGTAAAAATGTCTGCAAGCTCATCAGCACTAGGCACAAACTTTGGATCAATCAGACCTTTTTCAAAACAGTCCCTAATAAAATGGTGTCTGATCTCTATATGTTTGGTCCTAGAATGTTGGACAGGATTCTTGACAATGCAAAGAGCTGAAGCACTGTCCATTAATAATGGAGTCTTAGTCTCTATAATGCCATAATCCAAAAGTTGGTTCTGAAGCCAGAGTACCTGAGATGTATAACTTGCAGCAGCAATGTACTCTGCTTCAGCAGTGGATGTAGCAACAGATGTTTGTTTCTTACTCTGCCAAGAAATCAAACAGTTGCCTAGGAATTGACATCCACCAGAAGTTGACTTTCTGGTTAACTTACACCCTGCATAGTCACTATCAGAAAAAGCAACTAATTTGCAAGAGTGTCCAGTGGAATACCATAAACCTAGAGATTGTGTACCTTGCAGATATCTAAAGATCCCCTTGACTGCAATCAAATGAGACTCTTTAGGAGCAGCCTGAAATCTAGCACAAACACAAGTTGCAAACATGATATCTGGTCTAGAAGCTGTTAAGTACATCAAGGACCGAATCATACATCTGTAAAGTGTTTCATCAACAGCTTTACCTTTCTGATCTGCATCCAATTGAGTGGTGTGGCACATGGGTGTAGAACAAGGCTTACAGTTTTGTAAATCAAACTTATTCAAAAGATCTTTTGTATATTTAGACTGATGAATGAAAGTCCCATCAGCCTTTTGTGTGATTTGCAATCCTAGAAAGAACTGTAATTCTCCCATTGCACTCATTTCAAACTTCTTTTGCATTAAATTGGTAAAATCATCACACAACTGGGGATCAGAGGATGCAAAAATAATATCATCAACATAAATTTGAACAAGTAGCTTATGCTTATCCACCTTCTTAATGAACAAAGTTTTATCTATGGAGCCTCTAGTGAAATTATTTTGAAGAAGAAAATTTGATAATGTCTCATACCAGGCTCTAGGAGCTTGTTTCAACCCATAAAGAGCCTTATCAAGCTTGTATACCCAATCTGGATGTTTATGATCCTCAAAACCTGGTGGTTGACACACATAAACCTCTTCTTTTATTTTACCATATAAAAATGCACTTTTAACATCCATTTGAAAAACTTTAAGATTGTGGTATACAGCATATGCTAAGAACAATCTAATTGCCTCCAATCTGGCTACAGGAGCAAATGTTTCATCATAATCAATACCTTCTTCCTATGCAAACCCCTGAACAACCAGTCTGGCCTTGTTCTTAACAATAAGCCCATTTTCATCTGTTTTATTCCTAAACACTCATTTAGTGCCTATTGCACACTTACCTGGGGGTAGAGGAACCACTTCCCACACTTGCTGCTTGTTGAACTGAAGTAGCTCAAGCTGCATGGCTTCAACCCATCCATTGTCCCTTAAAGCAATATGATAGTTCTTTGGCTCTTGCTGACTAATGAAGAGAGCATAGAAGCAGAAATTGGACAATTGACTTCTTGTTGAAACTCCAGCATTGATATCACCATTGATTTGAGACATAGGGTGATTCTTCAGCTCTTGATAAACAATGAGATCTGTGCAAGTGTTTGTAGGACCTTCAGCAGCAACAGATGGTGAAGGTCCTACAAACCGATCGCCATAAACCGTCGCCTTCTAGTTCTATGGCACAATCCTCTATCACATTAGTAATTCTACTGGACTTACCGATAGCAGTTTCCACATCGAATGGCTCACCAATACATGTACTCTTATTGGGAAACTTAGCACCAAAAGCAGTAGAAATGAAACTCCTACTAGCACTAGAATCAAACAACACAGATGCAAGAGTTTGGTTTACTAGAAACATACCTGACACCACATCAGGGTCTGTCCTAGCCTCCTCCCAAGTCATTGTGAAAGCTCGAGTGATTGCCTTCTGTCCTTCTCCTCCAGCCTTCTTCACCCCGAAACCCTCGGCCCTTGGCTTCTTACACTCCCTCCTCATGTGACCACTTCCCATGCAGTTGAAACACTTCATGCCTCCGCAATCTCTAGCCATATGGCCAGACTTCCCACACTTGAAACAAACATTCGACCCCCATCTACACTCGCCACCGTGCTCCTTCTTGCACTTGCCACACTTTTTCAACTCACCACCAGCTGTGACCACACGTCGGTCACCTACCCTCGCCACCTTATGGTTTGGAGCGGCTCTACCACGTCCAAACCGTTTCCCATTCCAGTTTCTCCCATCCCTACTCGTCTTCTTCTCCTCAGTCCCTACCACCTCGCTCATCATATATTCTACCAGCCAAATCAACCACCAACCTAAAAGTGCTCGGCTGGGCGGCGATCATATGCCTACGGATATCCGCCGGCAGCCCCTGGATATATCTCTTAATCTTTCGTGACAGGGGTGTCACTTGATCGGGGCACTAGTCATGCCATTTCATTGAACTTTGTGGTGTACTCTTGGTGCGTCATAGTTCCCGTCTCCAGTTGCAGAAACTCTCTCTCAACCTTGTCCATTCCTGGGGAGGACAAAACTCCTCGATCACCGACTTCTTCAACTCCAACCATCTCATTCTCCCGATCGCCTGACTACCCTCGGCTTGGATTACATTATCCCACCAGCACAGAGCCGAGTCTACAAATGAGTGGGTAGCGAACTTAACCTTTTGGTCTTCTCGGCACTCGCTGATATCAAGTACCGCCTCCATTTACCTCACCACCGGTGAGCTGCAGCGGCAGTGCCGTTTCCATCGAAAGTAGGGGTTTGCATCTCATAAACACCCGTAGTTGCAGCCTCGGGTCGCCTCCGGCGCAGGCTCTTCTTCCTCGTCCTCATCATCAGACAGAACCGTCTCAGTCTCGGCCTGTCTTCTTTCGCCCGTAGGTCCACTCCTTTCCCTCTCTCTCCCTCTCTAACTGCCTTTATCACTTCGGTCACCATAGACGGTAGGATCGTCTGCATGACTTGGTGCACTTCTTCCATGACCGCCTCCTTCACTGAGGCTCTCAGGTTAGCACTCTCATCTCCGCCCTCCGGATGAGGGGCTTCTGGTTCTTCATGAACCACCTTCTCGGCCCTAGGTCTTCCCCTTGTAACCCGTGGTTCGACACCATGTCCACCACCACGTGAAGCTTTAGACGATCTACCACCGGGCATCCTCTAACTCACACTGAAAGATTCAAACACCAACACGGTCATTCAAGGGAACAACTCAGTTTATGTCAAGTATAGTAAGTCCCTAATTACAGTGGCCAGTTGTGATTAGCCACTTACTTTACTCTTCATACCCCGAGTATTACCTGTCCTGACTACATCAGTATTTAAATCTACATACAACACATAACCACATACCATGCACACATAAACGGTTATAATTACAAAAAATACCTGATGGCACGCAGCTACTCAAATTGGCATCCCATTCCTATTCCGTCCCATTCTCAGTTTAAGTTAAGGTTTATTTTGAAAATTTACCCATTTCACTTAAACTTTGGCTCTGATACCAACTTGTAAGGCCCCGTTCCCGGGACGCTCACAGTTGGTAAATCATCGCGCATAAACATATACTTTACATTTAATCATTTATAAAGCATTGCAGTGGAAACATAAAACAAATGGCATTTGATTTCATCATAAAAACTTTTGTAAAATAATGCATGGTTTGTCGGTTACAAAATTACATTGTTGTATTACATCACAAAAGCTTTAAATAAATGGATGCCATCCAGAAGAGCTGAGTAGCCGCCTCGTGCCATCCTCTGCAACATTTACCTGCCAACTTGTTGGACCAAAAGAACCAATGAGCCAGATCAGAAAAACCTTTAAGTCCCACAGACAAAACAACTGAAGTGGTCTACAACAGCTGAAGACAAAGTCTGAAGACGAAGTTTGAAGACAAAGTCTTAAGACAAAGTCTGAAGATAAAGTCTAAAGACAAGTCTGAAGACAACAGCTGAAGACAAAGTCTGAAGACAACAGCTGAAGACAAAGTCTGAAGACAATTGCTGAAGACAAAGTCTGAAGACCAAGTTCTCAGAAGTTGTCACAACAGCTGAAGTAGTTCTCTTCAGTAGTTGTGATGGTTTACTTTTCAGTAGTTTGTAATCAGTAGTTTTATATTATGTAAAACATCTGAAGTTCTTACACTTCAGATGTTGTAACTTCAGTAGTTGTAATGATAGCTTGTACTTAGCTTTTTTGTGAAGGTGTCCTTAGTTGTTATGGAGATCTTCAATAGTTTAGTTTACTTTCAGTTATTTGTATAAATCAGTTAGCTGTCACTATCAAGTGATGTCAGCTGATGTCACATTCCTTTATAAAAGGAATGTTGACCTAATTTCCTTGTAACCGAAGCGTGTACGTGAATGAAAACATTCTCTTTGCAGAAAAATTTCTCTCTCTATAACCGTCACTGTTTGATTGAATATCCATATTATTCTTGCTTAAATTTCGTTTAATTCTTGTGCTATTCCACTGCAAATCTTAATCTAATTGATCAAACTAGATCCCAATCCTTTCAAATAGTATCAGAGCAGGTTAATCATTGATCGATTTAAGAACATCTGAAAGTTAAAACCATGTCTTAAGTCGTTTCCTAACAACTGATGATTAACACCAAAACATTTTGTTGTTTTCTTTCAGCTGTTTTATAACCTATAATACCTAATCCTAACTTCAAACTTTTCATAAGTCGTTTTCCGAACGTTCATCTTCCATTAATGGCGGCCATCCAACCATCTGTCCATACTGGTGAGAATGATATCGCGATCACTCTCTAGTCGTTTGTAAACCAGAAGAAGGTGATAGTCACTCCTGCTATCATTTGCCAAACCCTAGATCTGAATGATGCCACCTTTGTCACCAAATACCCGAAGGGCACCACTGATCTATCATTCATCAACCATGGATATGAGGTCGACCTAAGTGCTACAACCATGAAGAAGCACTTCATGATGCTGAACACCTTATTGTTCATATGATCAATGTTTGTCTTGCCCCCAAATCCTCTTCAAGGGATCAAATGTCATCCAGGTGGCAGCAAGTATTGTATTCTATCATTGAACGCAAAAGCTTAAATTTTTCTGAAATTATATTATTGGAATTAAAAGATCTGGCAATGAAACCTGTCGCTAACAGATGGATATTATATCCAAGGTTTCTTATGGCCATAATCATCAATCAATTAAAATCTGATGGCCCTGTTGGCCTTGGAGTCCCTGTTGTGGTAGTTTTACCTGAGGTATACTCCAGGCACAACTCTAACCCACAACTCAAAAGCTGCCAAACTGCTAAAATCCAAGCAGAAGGAACCCACAGCCTCATCCTCCAGATCCAAAGTCCCCTCCAAACTACAATCTAAACAAACCAAAAAGGCTACTCAGAGAGGAGTCCCCTGATGATGCCCCTACAACACAAAGGCAGGATGACACTACGGGTAGTAATCCCCCTGTAGTTTTCATGACTCTACCAGCTGAAACCAATCAGGTATCCTCTCAACAGGATCCAGATGCAACCAAAAAGGGGAAACCACATTACTGGAATCTCTCTCACTTGAGAAGATTGCCATTGAAGAGCACCATTCACCCCAGGTGCAATCTTCTTCACCCTTATCTCCCACTGAAGCCACCCCTACAAGCCAACTGTGGTTATTGCACAAGTGCTGACTCAACTACATTCCTCTAACCCTCCCAAGAAACCTATTACCACTGGGAAACCTCAACAGTTGAGGGAGAGGATTATAAGTGGCCGATAACCCACAACACAGGATTACAGAGTTCAATCTCCTTGTGTAGAGGAGGAGATTCGAACATTGGTGAGGCTGCCTTTCTCTGTTTTAGCACATGACCAGGATGAAGGTGGTATCATTTCTAAGACCTCACTAGAGGCAACTGCAAGAAGGACATAATCTGAGGCAGGAAGTCCCCAGTTCCAAGAAAAGGGGCACATCTAAATACTGATCTACACTCAGCACATGTTCATCCTGATTTAATCAGGAGGTCAGATGATTCAGCAAAGACTGATGATGACCTGGGCTTCTTCAGGATGCTTCTTAGCTGTTGTGACAAACTCTGGAGGCTTCAGTACTGGACTTCTTGAACTTCAGTTTTTCATCAGCTGATGTCTTCAATCTTTGTACTTCAGGTTGATCTTCAGTACTTTAGTCTTCAGCTGTTGAAGTCTTCAGTACTTTAGTCTTCAGCTGTTGGTCTTCAGACTTTGGTCTTCAGCTGTTGAAGTCTTCAGTACTTTAGTCTTCAGCTGTTGATCTTCAGACTTTGGTCTTCAGCTGTTGAAGTCTTCAGTACTTTAGTCTTCAGCTGTTGATCTTCAGACTTTGTCAAACAGCTGATCAAGTCTTCAGCAGTTGTTGTGATGTCTTGTGGGACTTAAAGGTTTTTCTGATCTGGCTCATTGGTTCTTTTGGTCCAACAAACTCCCCTGAACCAATGCAGCCAAAACCTTTAAGCTTATTGAAGATGTCCCACTTATTATGGCAGAAAGATTGGTCTTTTTGTCTTCTAGATCAGCTCAGAAGTGACCCTTGTAAGCACAGGCCTGGGAAGAAGTCTCAATGATCTGTTTGGCAAAGGATGGATGGGAACTCTGTCTTGGGGAACTGGACACAGAGCTGTTACCCCATCCATGAGATCTACTTCCCAACTATGAGTCTGTAAGACTCCCTTGTATAGGCCTCAAGGAAGGTTACTTGTTCCTCCATGGTAAGCTCTTCTGCTTCTCCTTCAAAGAGTGACTCTGGCCCATAGTACTCAGAGAGGTATTTGACCTGCTTCCCATTTTTTAGCTCCACAGTTGTTATGACTCTATATGCGAATTCATCTGGGTGAATACCCTCTAAGAACAACTGGAGCTCATTCTTTCTAACTTCCTCAAGCCTCCTATACACTAACCCCTTTTCACCACTTTATTCTCCAGCATCTTTTGTGGGGTCAGTTTAGCTTTATAGGCTTTCTTGAAGTCATCTAGGATCTCCCAAGGTGATACTACAAAGGCCAGTGAGATCACTTCATCTACAATCTTCTTTACTTGGCCAATGTATCTCTGTGGAATATTTTTCTTTTGAATCCTATGAGACACCCTGGGATCAGGCCAAATCCTCACTCTCTCTTTTGATATTGAAAGGTATGTCTGAGAGTGTATAATCTCTGAGCATGTTTCTTCATATTGATGATTGAAGATGTGGCAGCGTATGCTTTGTCGACTCTTCTCAACAATTCCTCATCATGTTGTTTGTGAAGCTCTTCTTCTTCTAACTTCACTTTCACAATTTGCCTTTGAGATTCAGGAGAGTAATTGTTGGAGGGTGACTTATGGCCTTAGGCAACTGTATAACAGCTGAGATTGGCAGCCTGTCTTCATCTTCATCATTATCTTCTTCTTCCTCTTCTAGCCTCAGTACCCTTCTCTTCCTCTTTGGGGTACATCATCGGCTATTGGTTTTGTGGGTAAGGGAATTGGTTTAGTGGGTTGTGGTTGTGGTGGTTTTGGTGTGGGAATTTTGACAGGCTGTTCTAGCATTTTGGATGTAAGTGAGGCTTTAGATTGTTTGACCAGTTCAGTCCTGCTCCCAGCACCAGCTTCATTCAAGGCTTCAATGACCAGCCCTTTGGTATACTTCAGACGAACAGATCTTGGTGGTTATTGCCAAGATGCTGTCCCTGGACCATGACTTGATTTCAATCAATGATCTTCCAAGATACTTAGCTATGAACCTGATCATGATTTCCAGCCTTTCCCTTTCCAACACACTGTAACTTGCCCATCTTGCTTGGATTTCTTCAATCTCCAATCTTCTAATTTCTGAGTCAAGTTTTTCAGTGTCATGACCTTGCCTAAACAGCTGATCAATGATGTTATCCATTGATCGGCTGTGTTGGGCATCAGCCTCCTTCACCATTTCCCAACTCCTTCTCCCTTTTCCACTCTTCCTTTTCTTGTATGTGACATGAAAGTCTTTAGTACTTTCAGTCACTTTCTCCATTTCAGCTTCCTCTCCTCTCCTTCTCAGTCTCTACACCAACTCCTTCTCATTTTCACCTCTATCTCTTTTTCTTTCTCTTTCCCATCTTCAATCCTCTTTCGTTTTGCTTTCACTGACTGAATCTCCCCTTTTTGGTTGCATTGGTTGCAAGGGTTTGATTGTCAGAAAGCCTTGTGCTCACAACTTCCTCTATCAAGGGTTGGATAACCGAGGGAAGCCTCTCATCAAGGGTTTTAATCACTATATCAGTGATAATTGGTGTGATGAGAGGTAAGGAATTTTGAAAGATAGCAGCTATTGCTCAGGGGGTTCTGTCCCTGAGAGATAGTGCCAAAAGTAGAGGCAGGTGGCTGAGTGTTTTGGAGTGGCTCTAGTATAAGAGACCTTCAGAGGAAGGTGCCATCTGTTGGTGGATTGGGGCAGATGGACTTAGATCCTGAGACATTTTGGCAATCAGCTCGTTGAGTCTGCTTACCTCATTCTCTAGGATGGTATTTTGGGCTAAAACATCATAGAAGAAGCCCAGGTCATCATCAGTGTTTGCTGAATCACCTGACCTCCTGATAGGAATCAGGATGTACATGCTCTGAGTGTAGATCAGTAGCAGCATGTGCCCCTTGTTCTTGGTACTGGGGACTTCCTGCCTCAGGACTATGTCCTTCATTGGCAGTTGCCTCTGGTGAGGTCTTATGGATGGTACCAACTGCATCCTGATCATATGCTGAAGCAGGAGAAGTGGCAGCCTCACCAGATGTTCGAATCTCTGTTTCTACACTTGGAGATGGAACAGTGTAACCCCTGTGCTGTGGGTTATCAGAAGCATTTGGATCCTCCCCCTCAATTGTTGAGGCTATCCCAGTTTTGATTGGTATCTGGGGAGGGGGTGAGGAATGCAACTGAGTCAGCACTTTTGCAACTATTATGGTAGGACTTTGGGGGGCGGTTGCAGTGGGAGATGGTGTAGAAGCAGTATGCACCCGGGGAGAGTGGTGCGTTTCAATGGCAACCTCCTCAAATGAGAAGGTTCCAGATGTATAGGTGCCCGAATGTGGTTGCTGCAGGCTCCTGTTGAGAGGAAGCCTGAGCGGTTGAGCAGGTGAGTATGGCATAACTGGGGGTTATAACCAGTATGTATTTCCTGTGTTTGTGTACAGGGGCATCCTCAGGGGACTCATCTCCTGAGCAGCCTTTTGGGTTTCTTGTGTTTGGGTTTGGTGGGGACTTTGGATTTGGAGGTGGTGGCTGTGGGTTCCAGCTGCGTGGGTTTTCGCAGCTTGGCAGCCTGTTTGAGTGACTGGTCTGAGTTGTGCCTGGAGTATACCTCAGGCAATACAGCCATGGCAGGGACTCCAAGGCCAACAAGTCCCTCAGCTTTCAGCTGGTTCTCTATAATGGCCATTATGAACCGTGGATATAATATCCATCGGTTAGCAATAGGTTTTGAGGCCATATCCTTAAGTTCAAGAAATATTATTTCAGAAAAATTTAAGTTTTGTTGCTCAAGGATAGAGAAGAATACCTGCTGCCACCTGGTTGACATTTGATCCCAAGAAGAAGTCTTAGGGGCTAGGCAGACATTCACCATATGAAAAATAAGGCGTTCTGCGTCATGGAAATGCTTCTTTAGGATGGTAGAAGCGCTGAGGTTACCCTGGTATCCATGTTGGGCAAAGGATAGATCAGTGGTGCCCTTTGAATATCCAGCGGGGAAGGTGGCATCATCCAGTTGTAGGGTTTGGCGAAGGATTGCCGGAGTGATGACCACCTTACGGGAGTTGACGAACGACTGGAGAGACTCGGTGTCATTCTCCCCAGTGGTAAGGGTGACGTTCGTCCAGAACTGATTTAGGGATTCGGCATAAATGGTAGGATTGATAAGGAAGGCCGTTTTGTATGGAGAATGGACCATTAGATCAATGGCAGTATCAAACTTCGTCCAGAAAGGTGATTTGGTAAGGTAGGCAACACAGTTGTGTCTTGGTTTAAGCTGCATGGTCGCCATTAATGTGAGAGAAGGTTCGGAGTTTTTGAACGTTAGGTTTGAGATAATGAAGCTCTGTAGGATTAGGTATTTATAGGGTATGGGTTATAAAAACTGAAGGGTTTGGTGTTAATCATCAGTAGTTTTAAACGACTGATGACGTGGTATTAACCTTCAGAGGTTGAAACAACTGAAGTCTTGGTTTTAGGCATCAGCAGTTATAAAACTACTGAAACCATGGTTTTGGCTTCAGATGTTGGAAACAACTGAGGACTTGGTGTTAGTCATCAGTAGTTTGAAACTACTGAAGACATGGTTTTGTCATCAGTTGTTGTAAACGACTGAAGACTTGGTGTTAGTCATCAGTAGTTGTGAAACTACTGAAGACATGGTTTTGTCATCAGTTGTTGTAAACGACTGAAGACTTGGTGTTAGTCATCAGTAGTTGTGAAACTACTGAAGACATGGTTTTGCTTCAGTTGTTTAAGATGAAACAGCAGTTGTAAACAATGAAGAGAAATTCCCATCAGTAGTTTTCGTCAATTCTTAGCTTTTCAGCTGTTTCATACTGTCCTCAACACTTACTCATCAGACTTTTTAGCTGTTTTCAGTATTCATAGGACATCAGTACTTATCTGTTTTTACTAACATCAGTAGTTATAACTACATCAGTAGTTTGTAACAGAATCAGTACTTATTTGTGACATGTTTACTAATGATCATCAGTACTTGTTTACTGAGATCATCAGTAGTTGTCACTTATTCTAGCTGCAGCATACCAAGCCTTAACACTAGGTTTTGGAAAGTTGAACTATCCAAAGGCTTAGTAAAAATGTCTGCAAGCTCATCAGCACTAGGCACAAACTTTGGATCAATCAGACCTTTTTCAAAACAGTCCCTAATAAAATGGTGTCTGATCTCTATATGTTTGGTCCTAGAATGCTGGACAGGATTCTTGACAATGCAAAGAGCTGAAGCACTGTCCATTAATAATGGAGTCTTAGTCTCTGTAATGCCATAATCCAAAAGTTGGTTCTGAAGCCAGAGTACCTGAGATGTACAACTTGCAGCAGCAATGTACTCTGCTTCAGCAGTGGATGTAGCAACAGATGTTTGTTTCTTACTCTGCCAAGAAATCAAACAGTTGCCTAGGAATTGACATCCACCAGAAGTTGACTTTCTGGTTAACTTACACCCTGCATAGTCACTATCAGAAAAAGCAACTAATTTGCAAGAGTGTCCAGTGGAATACCATAAACCTAGAGATTGTGTACCTTGCAGATATCTAAAGATCCTCTTGACTGCAATCAAATGAGACTCTTTAGGAGCAGCCTGAAATCTAGCACAAACACAAGTTGCAAACATGATATCTGGTCTAGAAGCTGTTAAGTACATCAAGGACCCAATCATACATCTGTAAAGTGTTTCATCAACAGCTTTACCTTTCTGATCTGCATCCAGTTGAGTGGTGTGGCACATGGGAGTAGAACAGGGCTTACAGTTTTGTAAATCAAACTTATTCAAAAGATCTTTTGTATATTTAGACTGATGAATGAAAGTCCCATCAGCCTTTTGTTTGATTTGCAATCCTAGAAAGAACTGTAATTCTCCCATTGCACTCATTTCAAACTTCTTTTGCATTAAATTGGTAAAATCATCACACAACTGGGGATCAGAGGATGCAAAAATAATATCATCAACATAAATTTGAACAAGTAGCTTATGCTGATCCACCTTCTTAATGAACAAAGTTTTATCTATGGAGCCTCTAGTGAAATTATTTTGAAGAAGAAAATTTGATAATGTCTCATACCAGGCTCTAGGAGCTTGTTTCAACCATAAAGAGCCTTATCAAGCTTGTATACCCAATCTGGATGTTTATTATCCTCAAAACCTGGTGGTTGACACACATAACCTCTTCTTTTATTTTACCATATAAAAATGCACTTTTAACATCCATTTGAAAAACTTTAAGATTGTGGAATACAGAATAGGCTAAGAACAATCTAATTGCCTCCAATCTGGCTACAGGAGCAAAGGTTTCATCATAATCAATACCTTCTTCCTGTGCAAACCCTGAACAACCAGTCTGGCCTTGTTCTTAACAATAAGCCCATTTTCATCTGTTTTATTCCTAAACACCCATTTAGCGCCTATTGCACACTTACCTGGGGGTAGAGGAACCAGTTCCCACACTTGCTGCTTGTTGAACTGAAGTAGCTCAAGCTGCATGGCTTCAACCCATCCATTGTCCTAAAGCAATGTGATAGTTCTTTGGCTCTTGCTGACTAATGAAGAGAGCATAGAAGCAGAAATTGGACAATTGACTTCTTGTTGAAACTCCAGCATTGATATCACCAATGATTTGAGACATTGGGTGATTCTTCAGCTCTTGATAAACAATGAGATCTGTGCAAGTGTTTGTAGGACCTTCAGCAGCAGATGGTGATGCAGACTCTTGACACCAAGAATGAGATGGAAAATCAAAAGATGTAGAGGAATCAGAGATCTCATCAGCATTTGTTGTGGATGGAACTGCTGAAGATACAGGAACATCAAGTTTAGTGGACTCAGGCAGTTGATCACTAAACTTGAATAGGTGAGTATTGATATTATCATCATCATCAATACCACCAGGTGAAGAACTGTTGACAGGAGCAACAGCTGAAGCGTGATAAGGAACATATTGCAGTATGTCCAAATCAAATAACTCCACAGGGTTTTGTGGAATCTTGTCCTTTGGAGATTCATTAAACTTCACATGCAGAGTCTCTTCAACTATCTTTGTTCCAGTTGAAGACTCTGTATGCCTTGCAAGTAGATGAATAACCAACAAAATACCCTGCATCCACCTTAGGATCAAATTTGTGGAGTTGATCCTTTGTGTTGAGAATGAAACAAGGACACCCAAAGGCTCTGAAAAATGAAATTAGAGGAGCCAAATGATGTAGAACTTCATATGGAGTCTTCATCAACCTCTGATTTACTAAGGCTCTATTCTGCACATAGCAAGCTGTGTTAACAGCTTCAGCCCAAAAGGTCAGTGGCAAACCAGAGTCAGCCAACATGGACCTTGCAGCTTCAATTAGGGTCCTGTTCTTTCTCTCTACTACTCCATTTTGTTCTGGAGTCCTTGGGATGCTAAACTGCCTCTTGATTCCCTTTGAGAGATAAAATCATCAAGTGTATGGTTTCTGAATTCTGTTCCATTATCACTTCTGATACACTTGACAGATAGGGAATACTGCTTCTCAACATACAACACAAAGTTTATAATCGTCTGAGCAGCCTCATCCTTTGAATGCAAGAAGAAAGTCCATACAAATCTGGAGTAATCATCCACAATTACCAGACAGTATTTCTTCTTTGCCATACTCATTACTCTCACAGGACCAAAGATATCCATGTGTAGTAATTGCAAGCAGGCAATGGACTTAGGTTCTTCAATAGGAGGGAATGAGACTTTGTGTGTTTTCCTTTCAAACAAGCAGTGCAGTTGTCTTCACATCTGAACTCCTTCATAGGCAATCCCCTTACTAAACCATGATGTATCAGCTGATTCAAGTTTTTAAGATTCACATGACCCAGCCTTCTATGCCATAGAATAGATTCTTGAGGAGAAGCCTGGAAAATAGGCAAGGATGGCCTTTGAGATCTATTTTCTTGGAAAGATCTAAGGCATACACTCTTCCTGTCCTGTTGGCCCTCAGGAGAGTGTGATCATCCAACACCTTATCAATCAAACTCAGAACTTTGGATGACAGAATCCTGCAGTTCTGACTGGTGAAAAGAGCAACATGGCCTTTATCACACATTTGACTGACACTCAAGAGATTGTACTTGAGATTCTCCACATGGTTAACATCATCAAACCTTATTTCCCCATTGGAGACAAAGCCTTTGCCAATGATGTAACCCTTAGCATCATTGCCAAAAGAAACAAACCTTCTTTCCTTGAGAGTAATCATGAAGAAGAGAGTTGTTCCCTGTCATATGCATAGATCCTCCACTGTCTACATACCAGATGCTACTGTGGCATGCTGAAGAACCCTGCAATCATAATAAATTAGTTAGTTTTTGAGACCCAAACCTTTTTGGTTTGGGTCTGTTCACATCAACAGATGGTAAACTAACAGATTTGCTATGAAGAACAGCCTGAGGGGATGGAGATGGTGAAGAAGAAGAATCCTTTGGCATGGATTTTCTTCTCTGTGGTTTCAGCACAGGAGCATCTAATGGTTGACTCTCCCAATAGATGTTGAACCATCATAACAAGTTGTGTCTGATTCTGTGATAAAGCCTTCAGCTCATCAGACACATTAGTGCTTGAGATTGATGGATTCCTGTGTTGTACCATCTCCCTTTGAGCAACCTCAGCTGTTGCCTGATTAACCCCTTCCTTTTTGGATTTCTTTTTGGATTTTGGGGTTACAGGTTTTGATGTTGCTGGTACAAACTTGGTTTCAAACTCAGTTTTCATTTTATCCATTTTCTTTTTAATGTTCTCATTGTGTTTGAGTTTGGAGCCCTTTTTATACCAGCAATCATCAGTAAGATGATTGAATAAGCCACATATTTCACATGGCTTTTTCTTCATCTTAAGTTGATCATCTGCTGAAGAAGATGAAACTACTGAAGACTTATTCTTCAGCAGTTTGCGACCAGTACTAGCAGTTTTCTTCCTTGCAGTACATGCTTTCTTGATATCTTCTTCAGTAGTTTTCCACCCTTTCTACTGGCAGTTTTCTTCCTTTAGTACATGCAGTAGTTTGGGTTTGTTCTCCAGGTGTTATGACTTGCTCTTTAGTACTTTCAGTACTTTGTGAAATACCACCTGGAGTGATCAACCTTTTGATCATGTGAGTGTCAGCATTTGAACCATCAAGCTGATAGGTTTTGGGAGGAATTAATGCTGACTCCAACCTCTGATGGTGGTATCAGATAGTAGATCACATGATGAAAAGGATTGGTTATTGCTTTCTCCATCAGATTCTACCTCTGCTCTGGGAGTAAAATCTGTAGGAGGAGCAGTGTGATTATAACCAATGCCAAACTTCACATTGGAAGCAGAGTGCTTACTGAGAAGCATTTCAAAACCCTTGCAGGAATGTACCCATCGATCACACTCTACCTGGGTAGCTGCAAGTGTTTCTTTGAGGTCTCTGTACTTCTCTAGAAGTACCTCTTCCCTAGCCTTATCATCAGTGATTTGGCATTTAAGTTTGTAAATCTCATCATTCTTATCATTAAGCACAGACTCAAATTCAGCTTTTCTTTGGATATTATTTGTTCTAGCTCAATGTTCTTGTTAATTAAAGCTACATTTGCTTCTCTAATAGATGCAAATGCGGCTATGCATGTTTCAGAACATAGCTTGGCTTTGGCCTCAGAGGATACCTGTGATACCTGTGGTGTGGAGGCATTAGAGGATGAGGTATCAGCAGACTCCAGGGCCATAAGAGCAAGGTTTCCAAAAGGATTGTCACCACCATGTTGACCAGCACCAGAAAACAGTTTCATGACCAGACATATCATCTGGTAAACTGCTCCAGTCAACAACTCCTGGGGTGAAAAAGCTGTGTGTTGAGGTTGAGATTGTTGATGAGATTGGGAAGGTTGAGGCTCAGGAAGAGCAGGTGGTTGTTGAGCAATGGGTACTTGAACTTGACTGGTTTGTGGCATGTAATAGCAGGGATATGGATATGGCATTGGACCCTGAGGGACAAAATATGCAGGAGATAGAGGTTGTGATTGATGACCAGAACTAGCAGGATGTTGCCCTCTGTTTTGTTGAATATTACTTGGAAAAGTCACAAAGGGTGCAGAGGAGTTAGATCCAGATGATCTACACTCTCTTGCAAAGTGCCCAAGCCTGTGGCATTTGTGACACCTCAACTTACTCTTGTCAAAACCAACTTTGGTTTTGCCAGAGAGTCCAGGGAATTTCCTACCAGTTCTCTTGTAGAACTTCTGAGATCTGATATTAATCAAGGCCATTTGGCTCAGAATATCCATCTCTTCTAAGTCATCATCAGCTATACCTTTCAAATCATCCATAATGAAGCACAAATTGTCACTATTACAGCCTGACTGACTATCAACACTCACAAATGCATGATCAGAACTGTTTGAAGAGAAATCTATATGCACATCATAATTACTTTCTGATGCAGCATATTCTGACTCATGACCGACCAAGGCAGTGTTCCCTGGTACAAAGTCTTCAGTGAGCTTTCCTGATGATGCCAGTTTCCTTTTCTGCTCTATCTCTCTTTCAAATGTAAGCAGTTTCCATGAAGTTGGGTGAGAGATAGGCTATCCAGATTTGCATTAGAGCGTAGGACAATTGTATATGTGTCCCATCTCTCAGGCAGTGATCTGAGGAATCTGTGGTTCATCTGGCTATTAGTGTATTCATGTTTGACCATTTTCAGCTCAGAGATCAAACATGAAAAACGCTCAAACTGTTGAGTCAGAGTCTCACCCTTCCTATGAGCAAATGTCTCATATTGTTGGGCAAGTATTTCCCTATTGTTTGCTAAGACCTCATCAGTACCACCAAATTGTTCTTTCAGTGCCTTCCAGAGGTCATGAGCAGTTTCATGATGCATAAGCCCAGAATAGATTTCATTAGGCAGTGCCATGGCCAGAATTCCATGAGCTTTAGCATCAATCTCAAACAGTTTTCGATCCTCATCAGAGTATTGTTCCTTCTTCTTCGGAACCATTTGGTTGGTTTCCGGATTGTTCACCATAGGCTTATGTGGACCATGTACCACAGATGTCCAACAACCTGAACTGTTAACAGACAGGTGATGGAGCATTCTTCGTTGCCATATGTTATACTCAGTCCTAACCAGCATCGGAGGCTTGGTTGAGGAACCAGTATTGTGAGGGTCATTAGAAGGAGTAGTCATATTCAGAATTCAGACAAATTCAAGGTAAACAAAGTAAATCTAGCTCAAAACCACTTAGAACCTCAAACAAAATGGCCAGAAGCAACAGAAACTCAATCTCTATAACCGATTCTTGCAAATTTGCTAATTCGATCAAACGTAGATAGCAAAAGAACAGTTTCAATGATCAATTGTTAAATCGATCAATGATTAACCTGCTCTGATACCATTTGTTAGGATCTCAGCATCTAGTTTGATCAATTAGATTGGATTTGCAGCGGAATGAGCTCACGAATTAACAAATTTAAACAAGAACACACGAAATTTATCAATGAAACAGTGTTTGTTATAGAGAGAGAATTTCTGCCAAAAGGAATATATTCATTCAATACACGCTTCGGCTGGCTTTCGTGCACACGTTACAATTAGGTCATCTTTCCTTTTATAAGGGAAGCTGACGTCAGCTGATGTCACTTGACAGTGACATCTAACTGTTATTTAACTACTGAAAGTTAACACAACTACTGAAGATGTCAAACAGCTGACATCTTCTTACAAAAATACCAAGTGTTAACTATCACTACAACTACTGAAAAGAAACTACTGAAACAACAACGACTGAAGAACATGCTCTTCAGTCGTTTTACAAGTACTGAAATAGAAAATAAAAACTACTGAAAGGAAACCATCACAACAACTGAAGAATGCTTCTTCAGCTGTTGTGACAAACTCTGAAGGCTTCAGTACTTGGACTTCTTGAACTTCAGTTGTTGTCATCAGCTGATGTCTTCAGTCTTGTATTAGCTGTTGATCTTCAGTACTTTAGTCTTCAGCTGTTGAAGTCTTCAGTACTTTAGTCTTCAGCTGTTGATCTTCAGACTTTGGTCTTCAGCTGTTGAAGTCTTCAGTACTTTAGTCTTCAGCTGTTGATCTTCAGACTTGGTCTTCAGCTGTTGAAGTCTTCAGTACTTAGTCTTCAGCTGTTGATCTTCAGACTTTGTCAAACAGCTGATCAAGTCTTCAGCAGTGTTGTGATGTCTTGTGGGACTTAAAGGTTTTTCTGATCGGCTCATTGTTTTCTTTTTTTCAATTTTAAATTTTTTTTTTAATTTTTTTGTTCTTTTGGTCCATATATTATATATAGGTGCCTTGTGAAGAATACGTTGGAACGTTGCTATTATATATTTTTTTCACCAAATTATTAGACATATTAATCAAAGGAGTATTTCTATACCCCCTTTTTTTATACTTTCACACTTTGGGGTGAAACATATTACATTATAAATTTTGCTTTGTAAACCGTTTTATCTTGTAAACTTATTGATTCACCTGTATGTTATGGTTAGTTGAAACTTTAGGGCTACATGTAATGTCGAATATATGTACAATCATTAACTATTGCTAGCTAGCGAAGTCTAGATTAGGGCCAGAACAAGCCTGCTTGGTTGAACCAAGAAACTTAGCAATCGTATATACTGTAAACGTTTGAGACTTGTAAAACTTTGTCGAGGTTTGATTGTGCATTCGGTCTTAATCCTTAGTTACTGTCTCTACTCACAACATGAAATTTCCATCTTTTATTTACTTATGTATTGCAAACTACGGAAACTGACCTTTTATTTTAACATGTTTCAGGAATACTCAAGCTTGATCGCTATTTTTGAAGTTGTTCACACCTAGAATGGACCTAGTTAATTTAATGAATGAGTTTGTTATATTTCTTATTATGTTTTCTTATTTGAGACTTATGCTTGTAATGTACCTTTCAAACTTATGAATAACATATTCGGATTTAATAATAGCGTTATGTGGCTGTGAACGATCTTAACTCTCACTCCTCGATGTTTCCGCTGTCAAGGTTGGGGCGTGACAATCACTCTCCTTAATTTTTCTATTCATCTGTTTTTATGTTAATCACCATAGTCATCCAGTCCACAGTTAGCTCGATCGCCATAGCCACCAAGGTCCACCGATTAGCTCGATCGACAGCTTCGACATCGAAGGTTCATCTACTTCTCTTCTCTTGAATCTACTCTGAAGGTTCATATTCTTCTCTTCTCTAGAATCTGCTTAGCTTCCACCGCCTGCCAAATGTATTCTTCTTCGTAGCCACCACCTAGAAAAAGAAATCAATCAATGCTATGAACGTCGATCCAACCAGCAAATTGGTTGATTTTCTGATCGAACCAATGAATCACTCTTAACCACCTGTATTTACAAAACAAAACGAATCATATTGAATTGGACGGGCACACCTAGCAAATCTGATCAGACTGGTCGATCTGATCCGACCGTGAAAACATTGCTTGTTAGAAATAAAGATGAGGGTGTGTTGAGCTCGGGCTCAGCTTGTTATAAATCGAGTTGAGTCATGCAGCCTCTTTTTGTCTTGACAAGCTGAATTGTTGAGCTCGACCTCCTTTAAAACCTAGTCATCAAGCCGACTAGTCTACTTTTAAATTTGTTAATGTTTACGCACATCGATATATATATATACACACACACACAATACAAACACATACTAGTAGGGGACCCGTATAATACAGTGTTTGCAACAATTTACATCATAATATTCATTTTCTATTAATTTATTAATCATCTCATGTTATATTGTATAATATTTCTGTTGGGTTTTTTTGTAACATCGGGGATGTCTATTTATGTCATGAGTGTTAGAGATCTAATTTAAATCATAACAAACACCCAAATAAGAAATATAACTCATAAATATAGTAATTTTTAAAAACATCTGACATCACAAATAAGAAAATGTTAGTCATAAACATAGTATTTTAAAAATAAAATTTCTCATATCAACTACATGGTTCAACCTTCATTTTCCATTACCTAATCTACAAGGTTCGACCGTCATTCTTTATAAATCGATACCCGAGTTTCTTGCATCTCATCCTGTTTCATTACTACAACTTTTGGATTGTAGTTTTTTTATAGCTTCTCTTTTGTTTTACCGCTACAGCTTCTAGATAATGTTTTCTTGTAGCTTCTCCTTTTCTGGTTGTTACATCTACTACAGTAGGTTTGGGCATTAAAAAAATATACAGTCTCTTAGCAACGTTTTATCATAGATAATTTAATGTGTTTAAATTAATGTCTGGTATATTTTCCAATTTATTTTTTATTTTATCCATTACAACTTTCTCAATAATATAAGATAAATAAATACGTTAGTAGATCATAAATGAGAGATTTGATAAGGACGATAACATCTTAACTCTTTTTTTTCCTTAATTTATGTTTGCAATGAATAAATAATAGTTGAATCATAAAGGATGAAACTACTGAAAACTCAGGATTTCAGCATTAGCCATTAGTTGTCAAAACATGCCAAGAGCTGAAATCATGATTTTAATATCGACTATCAATTGTCGAATCACGCCAAATGCTAAATCCATTATCGAAGTGTATATGCTGAATGACTAATAATCAACATATATCATAGCAATTGTTGATTTACATATGTTGAATGTCTGTTGAGCAGCATGTGCAGATCAACTGCCGATCAGCAGTAAACTCTATTAGTTGTTGATCGACTACTACATAGAACAAGTTTGTTTGTGCCGGCGGCTACTGTGTTCTAACTTTTGGTAATAATATAGTGCAAAAGCTGGCAACTACGATACACAAATTATCTGCTCTACTGTAGTATCTGAACATAAAAGAGTTTAATCTCATTGTTTAATATAAAAGTCTTCACACTTGTATACAAGAGGCAAGCTTTCTAAGCTATTTTGATTGAATCTGCCGAATTGCAAACTTTGTACAAAACAGATTAATCAAGTGAATACTTTGAAAGAACTTATTTAGGATTTATCTTTTCTTAAAGTATTTGTGTTATGATAGTAACTAACTTAGATCCCACATTTGTTAGCTGCTGATCTAATAAAAATAATTACAAAATTTAAAATAATTTAATATAACATGAATAAGTAGTAGGTTATAAATGATAGATTTGATAAGAACAAACACACCTTAACTCTATTTTTCTTCTTTGCAATGAATAAAGAATAATATAACACTAAAATATTTAAGACATAAAATCTATTAACTTCCCTTAATATTAAAACACATACAATGTATTCATCATGTAACATTTTCGATAGAGAACATTGAGGTATGTTCATCTCGTATAAAAATCTTTGGAATGATGCATCAATACCTTTTTCTTTTCATGTGATTTCCCTTTTGACGATGCTATATAAAGTTCTCCATGTGAAAACACAGAATGCGGTAGATAAACACCAACTTGTGGTATTATTTGACAATGAGCTTTATTGAGTATCATAAAAAGAAAGTCCAAAGGGATACTGTCTTTTTAGTTTGAACAGAAACATGTATTCTTTAGAAAGAGCTGATAAATTCTAAGAAAAATACTCATTTTTCAATATACTAACGATAACTACTTCTGCATCAATAACACTGTGCGCAAATCCTTACATATCAATATCGAGTCATCACAAAGACCATGTGATGGATCAAATTGTGTGACAACGCCACAAGATATCCAAATTCTAATGAAGTTTACGAGGTGGAAAACCACTCACAATCAATGAGTTTAAGAACTTGATTGGTAGATATTGTATAATTCTCTTCTGACTCATCAATATTGTTGTAAAATTTTTCCTCCTTTCAAAAATGTCAATCATTTGATTAGTAATCTCCCAATACTCTCACTTTGAGTGGTTAATATTGCTCTAGAGATTATATATCCGAAGAATGTCGTTTGTTTTGAATTTATTGCATTGGATCAATTCTTTTATATCATCGATATGCGAATAAAAATTATTTCTATTGACTACTACTCTTAAAAGATTTTGTCCTTTTTAAATTTTTAGTCCCTCCACTTGGACCTTATTGCCTTTCTTGCTTTTATTCTTCATATCTTGACTTTTAAAAATAACCGGGTGTCAAAGTCCACCCCTTATATAGGTTTCATCCCCGAAACCTGTATTCCTCAAAAGACGAGGATAATGCTGCCTCATCTCCTCCTCAGTCTCCCATGTAGATTCGGATCCCTTCCTGTGCTTCCACTATACACGCACAAGAGGAACCACTTTATTTCTCAGCCTTTTCTCTTACGATCTATGATTGCCACTGGTTGCTCCACATAATTGAGCCTTTTATCAACTTCAATGTCCTTCAATGGAACAATCATATCTTCATCAACTAAGCACTTTCTCAAATGAGATACATGGAATGTCGGGGTGAATTCCACTTAACTCACTGGCAACTCCAATCTATATGCACCTTTCCTACTTGAGAAATGATTCGGAAAGGGCCTATATATCTTGGGCTCAACTTGCCTCGCTTCTGAATCTAATAATACCCTTCCAAGGTGAGACCTTCAACATAAACCCGGTCACCCACTTGGAATTCAATTGTTCTACGTCGTTTATCAGCATACGACTTCTGTCTATCTTGGCTGCATTCTGAAGGCTTTAATCTTTTCGAGCTTCTCAGTCGTAGCCTCGATTACCTCGACGCTTCCCACTCTTTGACCAATATCACCCCAACATAGGGTGTTCTGCATCTCCTACCGTATAACATCTCGTACGGTGGCATACCAATGCTGGCATGATAACTATTGTTGTACAAGAATTCAACTAACGGTAAGGGTTGTCCCAACTTCCACCAAAATCGATTACACATGCCCGAAGCATGTCCTCCAACGTCTGAATGGTCCTTTCTGATGACCATCAGTTTGGGGATGATAATCCGTGCTAATATGTAACCTCGTCCCCATGGCATCGTTGAATTTCTTCCAGAATTTAGATGTAAACGGGTGTCGCGATCAGACACGATCGACACCGCACACCATGACGAGTTACAATCTCCTTGATGAACAGGTCAGCCAACCTCTCGGATGAATATGTCTCACGGATCGGTAGGAAGTGAGCACTCTTCGTCAAGCGGTCAACAATCACCCATATGGCATCGTACCCCTTCGGAGTACGTGGCAGCTTCGTAATGAAATCCATGTGATGTGCTCCCACTTCCATTCCAGTATATCCAAAGGTTGGATCTTCCCATACGCCTTTTGATGTTCCGCCTTCACTTGCAAACAAGTAAGGCACTTGCTCACATACTCCACCACGTCACGCTTCATACCGGCCACAATAATCCTTCTTCATGTCTTGGTACATCTTTGTGGCACCGGGATGGATAGAGTATCGAGTCTTGTGAGCTTCGTCCATAATCTTCACCGTAGATTCCCGAAACGAGGAATCCACACCCGTCCAAATCGTGTTTTAACACCAAGGTGTTTCACTTAATTCCCTAAACAACCTCTCATTCTTTCAGAGTTTAGATGATCTTCTTTTATGCCTCATCCTGAAACTCTTGACTTGCTTCATTACATCAGAGGTCATGATTAGTTGGTATGCTTTCACCCGAATTGGCTCGGGCCTCTCCTTCAGGCTAAGAGCATCAGCCACCACGTTAGCTTGCCCGGATGGTAATGGATCTCACAATCATAATCCTTTATGAGCTCCAACCATCGTCTCTGCCTCATATTTAGGTCTTCTGCTCAAAGAAGTACTTTAAGCTCTTATGGTCGGTGAAGATGGTGCACTTCGTTCCATACAGATAGTGCCTCCAAATCTTTAGTGCAAAGACCACGGCTGCTAGCTCCAGGTCATGAGTAGGGTAGTTGACCTCATGAACTTTCAACTATCAGGATGCATAGGTTATAACCTTCCCTCTTTGCATTAATACACACCCCAACCCGAGTAAGAAGCATAGAATATACCACCAAATCCTTGCTTCCTTCGGGTAACGACAAGACAGGAGCTTGAGTCAACCTCACCTTTAACTCCTCGAACGCCTGTTTGGGGCTTCACCCATATAAACTTTACATCCTTTCGGGTCAACTTGGTCAGGGGAGAAGCGATCTTGGAAAAGTCCTGAATGAACCTTCGATAATACCCTGCCAACCCCAAGAAACTACGAATCTCGGATGGCGTCCTTGGAGACTTCCATTGCATCATAGCCTCCACCTTAGCTGGGTCTACCATAATCTCGTCAGGATTCACCACATGACCCAAGAATTGAACTTCGTGTAACAAAAACGCGCACTTGGAGAATTTGGCATACAACTTCTCCCTTCTTAAGGTCTCTAACACCTCCCGAATATGATCGGCATGCTCTTCCTTGCTCTTTGAATAAATCAGGATATCATCAATAAACACAATCACTTATTTATCTAACATTGGCCGACACACTCGATTCATCGAATCCATAAAAGCAGCTGGCGCATTGGTCAAACCAAACAACATAACGACGAACTCATAGTGACCGTAGGGCGTGCGAAAAGCTGTTTTAGGGATGTCCTGCTCCTTCACTTTTAGCTGATGGTAACCAGATCCAAGATCTATCCTCGAAAACCAATTGGCACCTTGGAGCTGATCAAACAGATCGTCTATTCTTGGTAGGGGGTATCGGTTTTTCACTGTCAACTGTTCAGCTCTCGGTAGTCAATACACATCCTCATACTACTGTCTTTCTTCTTCACAAATAATACCAGAGCACCATGGAGAGTACTAGTCTATGAACCCTTATCCAGCAGTTCTTGCAACTGCTCGATTAACTCTTTCATCACAGTCGGAGCAACCGGTACGGTGCCTTGGCAACGGGGTTGGGCACCGGGTATCAAGTCAATTTGAAAATCAATCTCGCGATCTGGTGGCACACCGGGTAAGTCTTCCGGAATACGTCCGGAAAGTCGCGCACCACTGGTACTTCAGTAATGTGGTACCGACGCATCCATATCTTTTTGTATGCCAAGTAGGCACTACATCCGCGTCTCATGCACTTTCCCGCCACCTCCATCGAAATCACCCTCGGGATTTTCGTGACGCGATCACCATAACCGTCACCTCATTTCCATCAGGCGTTGTCAATCGGATCATCTTCTTGCGACACACGATGTTTGCCTCATAGGTTGCTAACCAGTCCATCCCTAGTACTACATCAAATCCACCCAGGGGTATCACGTGTAACCTAGCAGCAAACCTATGGCCTTTAGTTCTATGGCACAGTCCTCTATCACCTCAATAATTCTAGTGGACTACTAATAGCAGTTTCTACATCGAATGGCTCAACAATACATTACTCTTATTGAGAAACTAAGCACCAAAGGCAGCAGAAATGAAACTCCTACTAGCACCAGAATCAAAACACACGATGCAGAGTTTGGTTTACAAAAACATACCTGACACCACGTCTGGATCTGCCTGCCTCCTCCCGAGTCATCGTGAAAGCTGGGGTGCTTGCCTTTTGCCCTTCTCCTCCGTCCTTCTTCACCCTGAAACTCTCGGCCCTTGGCTTCTTACACTCCCTACTCATGTGACCATTTCCGCCACAGTTAAAACACTTCACACCTCCACAGTCTAGCTATATGACCAGGCTTCCACACTTGAAACAATATTCGACCCCATCTACACTCGCCACCGTGCTCCTTCCCGCACTTGCCACACTTCTCCAAACCAGCACCAGTTGTGACCATACGTCGGTCAAACTACCCTGCCACCTTATTGTTTGGAGCGGCTCTACCATGTCCAAACCGTTTCCATTCAGTTTCTCCCATCCTACTCGTCTTCTTCTCCTCAACCATACCACCTCATGCTATCATTAGTCTACAAGCCAAATCAACCACCGACATAAAAAGTGCTGCCATGCGGCGATCATTGCCTACGGATATCCACGGCGTATTGGATATAATCTTAATCTTTCTGATAGTGGCGTCACCTGATCGGGCACCATCATTGCCATTTCATTGACTTTGTGGTGTATTTGGTGTGTCATAGTTCCGCATCAGTTGCCAGAAATCTCTCTCGACCTTGTCATTTCCCGGTGAGGACAAAAAACTCCTCAATCACGAACTCTTCAACTCCGACCCTCTCATTCTCCCGATCGCCCAACTACCCTCGGTTGGACCATATTGTCCACAAGCAAGAGCCGAGTCTACGATGAGTGGATAGCGAACTTAACATTTTGGTTCTTCCCGGCACTCGACTGTATCAAGAAGTACCGCTCCATTCCCTACACCGGTAAGCAAGCAGGCAGCAGTAGTGCGTTTCCATCGAAAGTAGGGGGTTGACTCATAAAACACCCGTGTTGCAGACTCAGGTCGCCTCCGTGTGCAGGCTTTCCTCACATCAATCAGCGACGGAACCTGTTTAGGATCAGTGATCTATGTTTGATTGATTGAAGAGTATTGCAGCGGAATTCAAACAATGAATTAGTCGATTCACAAGAACAAAACGATATTCAATGAAGAACAAAGACGGTTATAGAGAGAGAGAATATCTGCAAATATATTTCATTCAATATTCGCTTTCGTGGTAACAGAATGTCACAATTATGATTAGGTCGACACCTCTTATATAAGAGATGTGACGTCTGCTGATGTCACTTGATAGTGACATCTAACAGATTTATTACAACTGAAACACAACTACTGAAGATGTCAAAACAGCTGACATCTTCTTACAAAAAGTTCTAAGTGTTATCAGTTGTTATAAACTACTGAAAAAATATAAAACTACTGAAACTACAACGACTGAAGAACAAGCTCTTCAGTCGTTTTACAAAACTACTGAAACTAGAAATATAAAACTACTGATATCACAACTACTGAAGAAGTACTCTTCAGCAGTTGTGACAAACTACTGACGCTTCAGTACTTGATCTTCAGACTTTGACCTTCAGATGTTTCATCAGCTGATGACTTCAGTAGATATCATCAGCTGATGTCTTCAGTCTTTGTCTTCAGACTTTGTACATCAGTTGTTGATCTTCAGCACTTATAAACTCTTCAGCTGTGTACTTCAGTACTTTGGTCTTTCAGCTTCATCACTTGTGTTCTTCAGCTGTTCAGCTTCAGTACTTAGTCTTCAGCTGTTGAAGTCTTCAGCACTTGTCAAACTGCTGATGAAGCTTTCAGCAGTTGTTGTGATACCATGTGGGACTTAGAGGTTTTCTGATCTTGGCTCATTGGTTCTTTTGGTCCAACAAACTCCCCTGAACCAATGCAGCCAAAACCTCTAAATTATTTATTATCCCACTTATTGTTGGCAAAAGATTGGTCTTTTTCCTTCTTGATCAGTAGAGAAGATGACCCATGTAAGCTCCGGCCTGGGAAGAAATCTCAGATATTTGTTTGGCAAGGTATGAATGGGAACTCTGTTTTGGGGAACTGGACACAGAGTTGTTATCCCATTCATGAGATTTACTTCCCCATAATGAGTCTGTATGACTCTCGAACATAGGCCTCAAGGAGAACAACTTGTTCCTCCTTGGAGAGTTCTTCTACTCCTCCTTCGAAGAAGAACTCTGGACCATAGTACTCAGATAAGTACTTCATGGTCCTGCCATTTTTCAGCTCCACTGTAGTTACCTCCCTATAGACAAATTCATCAGGATGGGTGCCTTCAAGGAGTAACTGGAGCTCATTCTTCTTGATGTCTTCAAGCTTTTATATAAAACCCTTTTTGATCATCTTGTTTTCAGTAAAGCTTGAGGGGTCATCTTTGCTTGATGAGCTTTCTTGAATTCATCAATATTTCCAAGGTGAGACTACAATGGCCAACATGATGTAGTAGAATCTATTGTTTTTCTAACCTGGCCATTGTATCTGTGTGGAATAGTTCTTTTATGGATTCTAGAACTCACCCTGGGGTCTGGCCATACTCTCACTCTCTCCTTCTGATACTGAAATGTGTGCCTGAGAGTGTACAGCCTCTGAGCATGCCCTTTCATGGCTTGTATAGATGATGACTGAGGAAATTCCTTGTCAACCATCTTCAGTAGTTGCTCATCGTGCTGTTTCTGCTGTTCTTCATCTTCTATCTTGACTCTAACCATTTCCCTTTGAGAGTCAGGTGTGATCATGGGTGACTTCTGGGTTTTGGTAGCTTTAGAACAGCAGAGAGTGGCAGACTATCATCTTCATCCTCTTCTTCTTCTTCTTCTTCCATCCTCAGCACCCTTCTCCTCCTTCTAGGTGCATCACTGGATGATGGTTGGGTTGGTAAGGAATTGGTTTTGAAGAATGAGGATGTTTGGATTTTGCTTAGAGATTGGTTTGGAGATTTGAGGGGTAGGCTGTGTTTGAGTGGGTGGAAGGGAAGGTTGATCCAGCATCTTTGTAGTAAGTTTCGCCTTTGTAAGTTTTGCCATTTCCAACCTTTTACCAGCCCCAGCCTCATCAAGGGCTTCAACAATAATCCCCTTGTGGAATTGCTCAGACAGACAGATTCTGGTGGCTATAGCCAGGAATACTGTCTCTGGTCCACGCGCGAATCTCCATTAAAGATCTTCCTAAGTATTTTGCAATGAAGCGGATCATGATCTCCAATCTCTCTTTTCAAGAGCATCATACCCAGCCCATCGGGTTTGAATCTCTTGCACTTCCAACCTCTGATCTCACTATCCAATGTGGCTGTATCAAACCTTGCCTGAAGAGTTGTTCAATTATTTTATCCATGGATCGGCTGTGTGTAGTATCAGCATCTTTTACCAGCTCTTCCAAGGATTTGTCTTCAGCAGTAGGTTGATCATCAGCACTTTTTTTCGTTGTAAGTGAGCAGTGGTTGCTTTTCTTTCTCCTCCTCTTGGGCTTGCTTTTGAGCTTCTTTCCTCTGTTCTTTTCCTCTTCTTTTTTTCACTGCAGTACTCTCCCCTTTTTGGATGCATTGGAGGAAGGGGTTTGTACCGCAGAAAGTGTCTTTTGCACAGCAGCATCAATCAAGGGTTGTAAAGTTGAGGAAAGCCTCTCATCAATGGCTTTAGTCACAATGTCAGTGATTATGGGTGTGATGAGAGGGAGGGAATTTTGAAGTACAACAACTATTTGCTCAGGAGGGTTCTGTTCCTGAGAAATAGTGCCTGAAGCAGAGGCAGGTGGCTGAGTTTGGAGTGGCTCAGTGTTTGGGGAACCTTCAACTGAAGGTGCCATCTGTGGGTTGGTGGAGGCAGATGGTCTTTCTCCTTGTGAGAGTTGGTCAAGTAGGTTTTGCAGCCTACTGACTTTCTCCTCAAGGATTGTGTTCTGGGCAAGAACATCGTAGAAAAAGCCCAGGTCATCATCAGCCGAAGCTGAATCATCTGACCTCCTGCTTGGAGCAGGATTTACATGCACTGGGTGTAGACCAGTTGTTGCATGTGCCCCTTTTCTTGGTACTGGGGACTTCCAGCCTCAGGACAATGTCCATCATCAGCTGTTGCTCTAGTGAGGTCTTAGCAATGTTACCAGCCTCATTCTGATCATGTGCTGATTCAGAAGAGGTGGCAGCCTCACTAGATATTCTAATCTCCTTATCTACACCAGGAGATAGAAGTGGTAAACCCTGTGCTGTGGGTTCTCAATTGCACTGTGTTCCTCCCCCTCAATGGTAGAGGTGTTCCCAGTAGTAAGTGGTTTTGGGGAGGGGGTGAGGAGTGCAGTTGAGTCAGCACTTGTGCAACTATTAAAGTTGGGCTGTGAGGGGCGGTTGTATGGGTGAAGGGATAGAAGCAGTGTGCACCTGGGGAGGTTGGTGCTCTTCAATGGCAATCCCCTCAAGTGAGGAAGATCCCAGATGTGTAGGTACCCCTTGTGTGGTTGCTGCAGGCTCCTGTTGAGAGGAATCCTGAGCGGCTATGGCTGGAAGAGTCCTTATATCCACTAGGGGGTTTGGACCAGTGGATATCTCCTGCGTTTGTGTTGCAGGGGCATCCTCAGGGGACTCAATTCCCTGAGTAGCCGTTTTGGGTTTCTTTTTGGTGGGTTTGGTGGGGACTTTTGATTTGGAGGTGGTGGCTGTGGGTTCCAGCTGCGTGGGTTTGCGCAGCTTGGCAGCCAATTTGAGTGTCTGGTCAGGGTTGTGCCGGGAGTATACTTCCGGCAGAACAACCGTAGTAGGGACTCCCAAGCCAACAAGTCCCTCAGCATTATGAGCCATATCCTTGAGCTCCGAAAATATTTCTGAAAAGTTTAACGGTTGTTGCTCAAGAATAGAATACATTACCTGCTGCCACTTTGTCGACATTTGATCCCAAGACGAAGTCTTAGGAGCCAAACATACATTCACCATGTGAAAAATTAGGCGTTCAGCGTCATGGAAGTGTTTCTTCATGATAGTGGAGGCACTTAGATTGCCCTGATATCCATGTGGGCAAAGGATAGATCTGTGTGCCCTTGGGATATCCAGCAGGAGAAATGGCATCATCCAGATGAGTTTGGCGGATTATTGCAGGAGTGATGACCACTTCTTTGTTGTTGACGACCGACTGGAGAGATGGTGTGTTGTTCTCCCCAGTGGTAATGGTGACGTTCATCCAAAACTGTTGGAGGGATTCGGCATGTAGAATGGGATTCAGAAGAAATGCCGTTTTGTATTGGGACTGAACCATAAGATCGATAGCAGTATCGAACTTAGCCCAGACAGGCGATTTAGTAAGGTAGGCAACACAGTTGTGTCGCGGTTTAATTTGCATGGACGCCATTGAGAAGAGAGAAGTTTTGGAGAGGAACGTTAGGTTTGAAGAAGATGAAGCTTGAAGGATTAGGTCAGGGATATTTATAGGGTACGGGTAAGAAAACGACTGAAGGATGTGGTGTTAGTCATCAGTAGTTTTAAACGACTGTTGACATGGTATTATCCTTTCAGACGTTGAACAGCTGAAGTCGTGGTGTTAGGCATCAGAAGTTAGAAAACTACTGAAGACCGTGGTTTTGACTTCAGATGATTGAAACAACTGAGGACTTGGTGTTTGTCATCAGTAGTTGTGAAACTACTGAAGACAGTGGTTTTGTCATCAGCTGTTGTAAACAACTGAAGACTTGGTATTAGTCATCAGTAGTTATAAAACTACTGAAGACATGGTTTTGCTTCAGTTGTTTAGAATGAAACAGCAGTTGTTGAAACAACTGAAGAGAAAGTTCTCTTCAGTAGTTGTCGTCAATTCATAGCCTTTCAGCTGTTTCATGCTGTCCTCAACACTTACTCATCAGACTTTGCATCTGATTTTCAGGTGTTTCATAGGACATCAGTACTTATCTGTTTATACTGATTTCAGTAGTTGTAACTACATCAGTAGTTTGGAACAGATAAAGTACTTCAGTACTTGTGAGGCATTTAGCCATCAGTAGTTATAAAACTACTGAAGGGAAAAAGACTCATCAGTACTTATATGTGACATGGGTACCAATGATCACCAGTAATTACTACTGAAATCATCAGTAGTTGTCACTTATTCTAGCTGCAGCATACCAAGCCTTAACACAAGGTTTTGGAAAGTAGAACTATCCAAAGGCTTAGTAAAAATATCTGCAAGCTCATCAAGCACTAGGCACAAACTTATATCAACAGACCAAACAATCCCGAATAAAATGATGTCTGATCTCTATATGTTTGGTCCTAGAGTGCTGGACTGGATTTTTGACAATACACAGAGCTGAAGCACTATCCATTAACAATGGAGTCTTAGTCTCTGTAATGCCATAATCCAGAAGTTGGTTCTGAAGCCAGAGTACCTGAGAGGTGCAACTTGCAGCAGCAATGTACTCGGCCTCAGCAGTTGATGTAGCAACAGATGTTTGTTTCTTACTCTGCCAAGAAATCAAACAGTTGCCTAGGAATTGACAACCACCAGAAGTTGACTTTCTAGTTAACTTGCACCCTGCATAGTCACTATCTGAAAAAGCAACTAATTTGCAAGAGTGTCCAGTGGAATACCATAAACCCAGAGATTGTGTACCTTGCAAATATCTAAAGATTCTCTTGACTGCAATCAAATGAGACTCTTTAGGAGCAGCCTGAAATCTAGCACAAACACATGTAGCAAACATAATATCTGGTCTAGAAGCTGTTAGATACATCAAGGACCCAATCATACATCTGTAAAGCGTTTCATCAACAGCTTTACCTTTCTGATCAGCATCCAGTTGTGTGGTGTTGCACATGGGAGTAGAACAGGGCTTACAGTTTTGTAAATCAAACTTATTCAAAAGATCTTTTGTATATTTTGACTGATGAATAAAGGTTCCATCAGCCTTTTGTTTGATTTGCAAGCCTAGAAAGAACTGTAATTCTCCCATTGCACTCATTTCAAACCTCTTTTTCATTAATGTTGTAAAATCATCACACAACTGGGGATCAGAGGATGCAAAAATAATATCATCAACATAAATCTGAACAAGTAGCTTATGCTGATCCACCTTCTTAATAAACAAAGTTTTATCAATGGAGCCTCTAGTGAAATTATTCTTAAGAAGAAAAGTAGAGAGTGTCTCATACCAGGCTCTAGGAGCTTGTTTCAACCCATAAAGAGCCTTATCAAGTTTGTACACCCATTCAGGATGTTATTATCCTCAAAGCCTGGTGGTTGACACACATAAACTTCTTCCTTTATTTTACCATATAAAAATGCACTTTTAACATCCATTTGAAAAACTTTAAGATTGTGGAATGCAGCATAGGCTAAGAACAATCTGATTGCCTCTAGTCTGGCTACAGGGGCAAAGGTTTCATCATAGTCAATACCTTCTTCTTGTGAAAACCCCTGTACAACCAGTCTAGCCTTGTTCTTAACAATAAGCCCATTTTCATCGGTTTTATTCCTAAACACCCATTTAGTGCCTATTGCACACTTACCTGGGGGAAGAGGAACAAGTTCCCACACTTGCTGTTTCTTGAACTGAAGTAGCTCAAGCTGCATAGCTTCAACCCATCCATTGTCTCTCAAAGCAACATGGTAGTTCTTTGGCTCTAGCTGACTGATGAAGAGAGCATAGAAGCAGAAGTTAGACAATTGACTTCTGGTTGAAACACCAGCATTGATATCACCAATAATCTGAGACATGGGGTGATTCTTCAGTTCTTGATAAACAATGAGATCTGTGCAAGTGTTTGTAGAACCTTCAGCAGCAGCAGATGTTGATGTAGACTCTTGAAACCAAGAATTTGATGGTAACTCAAAAGATGTAGAGGAAACAGAGATCTCATCAGCATTTGTTGTGGATGGAACTGCTGAAGCTACAGGAACATCAAGTTTAGCAGACACAGGCAGTTGGTCACTAAACTTGAATAGGTGAGTATTGATATTATCATCATCATCATCAATACCACCAGGTGGAAGACATGCTGCAGAAGATGATTGAGCCACAGGATCTGCAACAGCTGGAGGTTGATAAGGAACATATTGCAGTATGTCCAAATCAAACAACTCCACAGGGTTTTGTGGAATCTTGTCCAAAGGAGATTCATTAAACTTCACATGCAGAGTCTCTTCAACTATCTTTGTTCTGCAGTTGAAGACTCTGTATGCCTTGCAAGTAGATGAATAACCAACAAAATACCCAGCATCCACCTTAGGATCAAATTTATGGAGAGTTGATCCTGTGTTGAGAATAAAACAGGGACATCCAAATGCTTTGAAAAATGAAATAGAGGAGCCAAATGATGGAGAACTTCATATGGAGTCTTCATCAACTCTGATTTACTAAAACTCTATTCTGCACATAGCAAGCTGTGTTGACAGCTTCAGCCCAAAAGGTCAGTGGCAAACCAGAGTCAGCCAGCATGGACCTTGCAGCTTCAATGAGGGTCCTGTTCTTTCTCTCCACTACTCCATTTTGTTCTGGAGTCCTTGGGATGCTAAACTGCCTTTTGATTCCCTTTGAGAGATAGAAGTCATCAAGTGTATGATTCCTGAATTCAGTTCCATTATCACTCCTGATACACTTGACTGGAAGGGAATACTGCTTCTTATACAACACAAAGTAATAACCTTCTGAGCAACCTCATCCTTTGAATGTAGAAAGAAAGTCCATACAAATCTGGAGTAATCATCCACAATTACCAGACAGTATTTCTTCTTGGCCATGCTCATCACTCTCACAGGACCAAATAGATCCATATGCAGTAATTGCAAGCAGGCAGTGGACTTAGGCTCTTCAATAGGAGGGAATGAGACTTTGTGCTGTTTTCCTTTTAAACAAGCAGTGCAGGTTTCATCACAGTGGAACTCCTTTATTGGTAAGCCTCTGACTAAACTATTGTGGATAAGCTGATTCATGTTTTTGAAATTAACATGACCCAGCCTTCTGTGCCACAGTTTAGATTCTTGAGAAGAGGCTTTGGAAAATAGGCAAGGATTGCCTTTGAGATCTATTTTCTTGGAAGATCTAAGGCATACACTCTTCCTGTCCTGTTGGCTCTCAGGAGAGTGTGATCATCCAACACCTTGTCAATCAAATGCAAAACTTTGGATGACAGAATCCTACAGTTCTGACTGGTGAAAAGAGCAACATGGCCTTTATCACACATTTGACTGACACTCAAGAGATTGTACTTGAGATTTTCCACATGATTAACATCATCAAATTTGATTTCTCCATTGGAGACAAAGCCATTACCAATGATGTAACCCCTAGCATCATTGCCAAAAGAAACAAATCCCTTCTTTCCTTGAGAGTAGTCATGAAGAAGAGAGCTGTTCCCAGTCATGTGCATAGATCCCCCACTGTCTACATACCAGATGCTACTTTGGCATGTTGGAGAACCCTGCAAAAATAAACAATCAGTTAGTTTTGGAGACCCAAACCTTTTGGTTTTGGGCCTGGTCTCATCAATAGATGGTAAACTAACAGGTTTATTTGAAACAACAGCCTGAGAGGAAGAAGATGGTGAAGAAGAGGAATCCTTTGGCTTGGATCTCCTTTTCTGTGGTTTCAACATAGGAGCATCTAGTTGGTTAACTCTACCAAACAGGTTGAACCATCATAACCAGCTGTGTCTGATTTTGTGATAAAGCTTTCAGCTCATCAGACACATTGCCAGTGGAGTTTGATAAGTTCCTATGTTGCACCTTCTTCTTCTGAGCACTCTCAGCTGTCACCTGTTTAACCCCTTCCTTTTTGGATTTCTTTGAGGACTTAAGGGTTACAGGATTTGATGTTGCTGATACAAATGTGGTCTCAAACTCAGTTTTCATTTTTACCATTTTCTCTTTAATTCTTCTTTTTGTTTGAGTTTGGAACCTCTTTTGTACCAGCAATCATCTGTAAGATGATTGATAAACCACAACACATTCTTCACATTCTTTTCTTATGATCATAACTAAAGAGGGTGAAGCAACTGGAGACTTGCTCTTCAATGCTTTGGAAGCATTGTTTGCTTTCTTGACTGCCTCTTTAGTAGTCTTCAAACTCTTTCTACTGACAGTTTTCTTCTCTTCAGTACTGACAGCAGTTGGAGTTTGAACTTCAGGTGTTAAATCCTGCTCTCTAGTCCTTTCAGGACTTTCAGAATTAACTCCTGAGTTGATCAACTCATTGATCATGTGAGTGTCAGCATTTGAACCATCACATCAGCTGATAGGTTCAGAGAGGGCTTGATGCTGACTTCTACTTCTGATTGTGCTGTATCAGAAAGTAGATCACATGATGAGATGGATTGGTTATCACTCTCACCATCAGATTCTACCTCTGCTCTTGGAGTAAAATCTGTAGGTGGAGCAGTGTGATTGTAACCAATGCCAAACTTCACATTGGAAGCAGATTGCTTACTAAGAAGCATTTCAAAACCTTTGCATGATTGTACCCATCTATCACACTCTACCTGGGTAACTGCAAGGGTTTCTTTGAGATCTTTATACTTCTCTAGAAGTATCTCTTCCCTAGCCTTATCATCAGTTATTTGGCATTTCAATTTGTAAATCTCATCATTTTTATCATTAAGCACAGACTCAAATTCAGCTTTGTTTTTGGAAATTATTTGTTCTAGCTCAATGTTCTTGTTGATTAAAGCTACATTTGCTTCTCTAATAGATGCAAATGCTGCTATGCATGTGTCAGAACATAATTTGGCTTTTGCCTCAGAGGATACCTGTGATACCTTTGGTGTAGAGGCATTAGAGGATGAAGTATCAGCAGAATCCAAAGCCATAAGAGCTAGATTTCCAAATGGACTGTCACCACCATGTTGACCAGCACCTGAGAACAGTTGTTCATGACCAGACATGTCATCTGGTAAACTGCTCCAGTCAACAACTCCTGGGGTGAAGAAGCTGTGTTGTTGAGGTTGAGTTTGTTGATGAGATTGGGAAGGCTGTGGTTCAGGCAATGCTTGTGGTTGTTGTGCAATTGGAGCTTGAACAGAATTGGTTGAGGCACATAATAGCAGGGATAAGGATATGACATTTGACCCTGGGGAACAAAGTATGCAGGAGATCTAGGATGTGAATAATGACCAGAACCAGCAGGATGTTGCCCTCTGTTTTGTGGACTAGTACTAGGAAAAGTCACAAAGGGTGCAGAAGAGTTAGATCCAGTTGATCTACACTCTCTTGCAAAGTGTCCTAGCCTTTGGCATTTGTGACACCTCAACTTACTCTTGTCAAAACCAACTTTGGTTTTGCCAGAGAGTCCAGGAAATTTCCTGCCAGTTCTCGTAGAACTTCTGAGATCTGATATTAATCAGTGCCATTTGGCTCAGAATATCCATCTCTTCTAGATCATCATCAGCTATTCCTTTCAGATCATCCATGATGAAGCATAAATTGTCACTATTACTGCCAGAATGACTCTCAATACCAACAAATGCATGATCAGAACTATTTGAAGAGAAATCTATATGCTCATCATAATTGCTTTCAGATGCAGCATATTCTGACTCATGACCAACCAAGGCAGTATTGCCTGGTACAAAGTCATCAGTGAGCTTTCCTGATGAGGACAGTTTCCTCTTCTGCTCTATCTCTCTTTCAAATGTAAGCAGTTTCCCATGAAGTTGGGTGAGAGATAGGCCTTCTAGATTTGCACTGGAGCGTAGGACATAGTGTATGTGTCCCATCTCTCAGGCAGTGATCTGAGGAATCTGTTGTTCATCTGGCTATGGTGTATTCCTGTTTCACCATTTTCAGCTCAGATATCAAGCAGGAAAAGCGCTCAAACTGTTGAGTCAGTGTCTCACCCTTTCTATGAGAGAATGTCTCATATTGTTGGGCAAGGATCTCTCTATTGTTTGCTAAGACCTCATCTGTGCCACCGAATTGTTCCTTCAGGGCATTCCAGAGATCATGAGCAGTTTCATGATGCATAAGCCCTGAATAGATTTCATTAGGCAGTGCCATGGCCAGAATTCCATGGGCTTTAGCATCAATCTCAAATAGTTTCCGATCTTCATCAGAGTATTGTTCCTTCTTCTTCGGAACCATTTGATTGGTTTCCGGATTGTTCACCATAGGCTTATGTGGTCCATGTACCACAGATGTCCAACAACCTGAACTGTTAACAGACAGGTGATGAAGCATTCTTCGTTGCCATATTATACTCGGTCCTAACCAGCATCGGAGGCTTGGTTGAGGAACCGGTATTGTGAGGATCATTAGAAGGAGTCGTCATCTGGATTCAATCAAATTCGGTTAAGCTAAAACAGATTTAGAACAAAAACGCAACAACCAATTGAACCAGAAGATCTCAAAATAAATGAACGAAAGCGGCAGAAATTCAATAATCTATAACCAGTTCTTGCAAATACGCTAATTCAATCAAACACAGATATCAATTAGCAGTTTCAATGATCAATTGTTAGATCGATCAATGATTAACCAGCTCTGATACCACTTGTTAGGATCAGTGATCTATGTTTGATTGATTGACGAGTATTGCAGCGGAATTCAAACAATGAATTAGTCGATTCACAAGAACAAAACGATATTCAATGAAGAACAAAGACGGTTATAGAGAGAGAGAATATCTGCAAATATATTTCATTCAATATTCGCTTTCGTGGTAACAGAATGTCACAATTAATTAGGTCGACACCTCTTATATAAGAGATGTGACGTCTGCTGATGTCACTTGATAGTGACATCTAACAGATTTTTACAACTGAACACAACTACTGAAGATGTCAAAACAGCTGACATCTTCTTACAAAAAATTCTAAGTGTTATCAGTTGTTATAACTACTGAAAATATAAAACTACTGAAACTACAACGACTGAAGAACAAGCTCTTCAGTCGTTTTACAAAACTACTGAAACTAGAAATATAAAACTACTGATATCACAACTACTGAAGAAGTACTCTTCAGCAGTTGTGACAAACTACTGACGCTTCAGTACTTGATCTTCAGACTTGACCTTCAGATGTTTCATCAGCTGATGACTTCAGTAGATATCATCAGCTGATGTCTTCAGTCTTTGTCTTCAGACTTTGTACATCAGTTGTTGATCTTCAGCACTTGTAAACTCTTCAGCTGTTGTACTTCAGTACTTTGGTCTTTCAGCTTCAGCACTTGTGTTCTTCAGCTGTTCAGCTTTAGTACTTTAGTTCTTCAGCTGTTGAAGTCTTCAGCACTTGTCAAACTGCTGATGAAGCTTTCAGCAGTTGTTGTGATACCATGTGGGACTTAGAGGTTTTCTGATCTTGGCTCATTGGTTCTTTTGTCCAACAGAACGTTCAGTTTGGGCTATCTTCTTTCGCCCGAAGGTCCTATTTCGTTTCTCTAACCCTCTTAACTGCCTTTATCACTTCGGTCACCACAGAAGTAGGACGTCTGCATGACTTGGTGCAACTTCTTCCACAACAGCCTCTTCACTGAGGCTCTCAGGTTAGCACTCTCAAGCTCCGCCCTTCGGATGAGGGTTTCTGGTCCTCATGAACCACTTCTCGACTTTGGGTCTCCACCTTTGGGTCGCGGTTCATCACCGTGCTCCACCCGAGAGGCCTCGAGATCTACCACCAGCCATCCACTAAACACACTGAAAGATTCAAACACCAACATGGTCATCAAGGGAACAGTCATATGTCAGGATGGAAAAAGTCCCTAATTACAGTGGCAGCAGTTGTGATTAGCCACTACTTACTCTTCATACCCCAAGCATTACCGTCCTGACTACATCAGTATTTAAATCTACATACAACACTAACCACATACCATGCGCACATAAACCGGTGAAATTACGAAAATACCTTATGGCACGCAGCTACTCAGATTGGCATCCATTCCCATTTGTCCTATTCTCAGTTTAAGTTAAGGTTTATTTGAAAATTTACCCATTCACTTAAACTTTGGCTCTGATACCAACTTGTAAGGCCTGTTCCTGGGACGCTTATAGCTGGTGATTCATCGCATGTAAAACATATACTTTACATTTATTCATCAAAACATTGCAGCGGAAAAAAAATATACTTTACAGTCTAGCTTCGGTTGTGGTGCTTATATAATATTGTACTATTGTATGATCAACAATCAAATCATGGAAAGACTTGTGGTCCATTACACTATTTACTATTACTTTCAAACCTGTGAACTCACCAAATTTATGTTGACATATTTTCATGCATATTTTCTCAGGTATTTGACATTTGCGTCAAGTTAAGCTAGCTTGGTCCACGTCGCATTTAGGGTCATTCATGCTGTTGGGACATTTATTGTTGTATTTGTCATGTTTTGAAAACAATTACATTAGCTCTACTGCTTCCGCAATTCAACTCTGAAACAATTATGTATTTTTAAACTTTATTGCATCGTATGTTTACTAAACCATGTAGTTGTCGATCAATGACTATGGTCTCCATGACGTTCACGTCCCGCGGGAAACCGCCGTGGTTGGGGGTGTGACAGATTGTTATCAAATCCATTGGTTATAGGGAATTAGGTTGCATTTAGTGGACCTAGACTATAACTGTAGTTCGTTACATATCTTTATCGCTTCATATATTAACTTAACTTATAACAATTGTACTTATGTATTGCCTTGTCATAGAGATGTCTTCAGCATCGATGCCGATTTACATTTTTGTTTCAGATGAGGAGTACGAGCCCACATCTTCAACCTCTTCTGCAGGATCCACATCTGTCCTCCCAACTTTTACTCCTGATGCTTTGATTCAGTCGACTGGTGCTACTGAAACCGAGACCCCTACGCCACCTGCAGTCCCTGTCACCGAACCTACTCCTTACCCCACACCTGACGCCTTGGAGGCATTATCCTCAACTCGGTTCTCCAGACTACCTCCTCCTCCTCCCGGCACTTATTGGTGGGCGTGTACACCCGAGATTCATGCCGACCTCCCGAAGGAACTTTTCTCGGGAGTCTTGCGTATCGTTGGACCGCAACTCCCGATGGACGTTCCACTGACCATGTCTCATATCTTTTTGGAGCCATCCTTATGATCTGCTCCTATCACTACCCACCATCAGCCAGTCGACCCCACTCCTGAGGCCACAGATCCCACCCCGCAGCCTCCTGACACCGAGGTAGTTGACCTAGGTTCGGCATCCATTGACACAGTTTCCCAGACAGCCGATACCGACCCGGCCAACTCCGACTCGATCGTTTCTGACTCGGGCGATTTCGACCTGGCCAATTCCGACCCGGTCGCTTCCGACCCGGTCGCTTCCGACCCGGTCGCTTCCGACCCGGAGCCCTCCGAGGCCATCCCTTAGTCTAGTGACCCCACCTCTCACCCTGCTGATCCTATTACCCAACCTTTTGACTCGATTCCTCAACCCTCTGACCCGAATCTTCTAGTAGACCCTAACCTCTTCCACCTTGCTCCCGAGCCTGCCGACCCCACCGTTATAGCTGCTTGTCCCGAGCCGGTGGCTGTGGACACCCACCGTATCTTTGCTCCGGGTGTACCATCGCCCTCTTTCCGTCGCTATCGTGCTTGCCCTGGGAGTGTGCTTCTTGCACACACTCCTAGGAAGTGGGTTCATATTCTAATCCCTCGTTCAAGAGTGTACTGTTGAGCCTGAGCCTACGCCCATAAGATGCAGAATCGATGTGAGTAGATGCCTAACTGACTGGACGAGTGAGAGACCATATTGATTCAAGGGGAAAAGCATGGTATGTGTTAAGGATCATTTCATGTATGAAGGCCCGAAAGTACTTACGAAAGGGCTATCATGCAATTTTGGCGCATGTAGTGGAGAAGAAAACCACAGAGAGAAAAGAATAGAGGATATACCCTATGTGAGACTATCCAGAAGTCTTTCCCGCGGACTTGCCCGGACTTCCCCCTCAAAGGCAAGTCAAATTTCGAATCGACTTGGTACCCGGAGCTGCTCCAGTAGCACGATCCCTATACTGATTAGCACCATCAGAGATGCAAGAGTTTCTAATCAATTACAAGAATTTTTAGATAAAGGATTCATAAGACCAAGTTTCTCACCCTGGGAGCCCGGTGTTATTTGTTAAGAAGAAGGATGGATCTTTTCGAATGTGCATCGACTACCGGATTAAACAAACTCACCATTAAGAACGGTACCCCCTCCCTCATCGACGACTTATTCGACCAACTTCAGGGATCTAGTTACTACTCGAAGATTGACTTGCGTTCGGGATATCCAATTATGAATTCAAGAGGAAGATATCCCCAAGACCGCATTTTGAACTCGTTATGGCCCTATGAGTTCATGGTCATGCCATTTGGTTTAACAAATGCGCCAGCTGTATCATGGATCTCATGAATAGAGTATGCAAACCCTACTTGGATAAATTCGTGATCGTCTTCATTGTTGACATTTTGATATATTCACGAACCAAGGATGAGCATGAACAACATTTAAAGTTAATTTTGGAACTACTCAAGAACGAGAAATTATATGCAAAATGCGACTTCTGGATCCGAGAAGTGCAATTTCTCGGGCATGTGGTTAACGAGAAAGGAATACATGTTGACTTATCCAAGATAGAGGCCATTAAGAACTGGGAAGCACCTAAGACCCCGACTGAGGTGCGACAATTCCTAGGTTTGGCAGGTTATTACGACGTTTTATCGAAAATTTCTCCAAAATAGCCCAACCATGACAACCTTAACTCAGAAGACAAGAAATTCGATTGGGGTGATAAGCAGGAAGCAGCGTTTCAATTGTTAAAGTAGAAATTGTGTTGCGCACCAATTTTGTTCCTACCAAAGGGGAACGATGGTTGTGTCGTTACTGCGACACATCACGACAAGGACTTGGCTGTGTCCTGATGTAACAAGACAAAGTTATTGCTTACGCTTCACGAAAACTGAAAGTGCATGAGAAAAATTACAACTCACGATCTCGAATTGGGAGTTGTTGTCTTTGCATTAAAGATTTGGCGACACTATTATATGGTACCAAGTGTACTATATTCACTAATCATAAAAGCCTTCAGCACATCTTCGATCAGAAGGAACTAACATGAGACAATGCAGGTGGTTGAGTTACTAAATGATTATGACTGTGAGATTCGTTATCATCTTGGAAAAAGCGATGTGGTAGCAGACGCTCTGAGTAGGAAAGAACGAACCAATTACAGGTGCGAGCGTTGGGAATGACGATTCATACAAGTCTAACTACTCAAATTCGTGATGCTCAGTCTAAAGCACTAAAGGAACAAATTTTGAAAAATGAATCTTTTCGTGGCATGGATAAGCAATTTGAGATCAAGTTTGATGGAGGTCAATACTTTATGAATCGAATTTGGGTGCCAATTGTGGGAACTTATGAGAACTTGTGATGAATGAGGCACACAAATCAGAATACTCCATCCACCGGGCTCTGATAAGATGTATCAAGATCTAAAGGAGTTATACTGGTGGGCCGAACATGAAAGCTGGACATAGCCATTTATGTTAGCAAGTGCCTCACGTGTTCTAAGGTTAAGGAAGAGTATCAGAAACCATCTAGATTACTGCACAACCAGAGATTCCACAATTGAAATAGGAGCAGATTTCCATGGACTTCATCACAAACTACCCAAGACACCCACCGGTTGTGATACGATTTGGGTAATTGTGGATCGACTGACAAGTCTGCCCACTTTCTACCAATTAAGGAGACTGATAAGATCGAAAGGTTGATAAGAGTTCATCTCAAAGAGGGTTTTTGAGACAGGAGTACCGATCTCCATTATCTCCGATCGAGACAGTCGATTTACCTCGAGATTTTGGCAATGATTACAAAAGGCCTTGGGTACACGGTTGGATATGAGTACCGCATACCATCCCCAAACAGATGGTTAGAGCAAACAGACCATTCAGACATTAGAAGACATGCTTAGAGCTTGCGTGATAGACTTGGAAACCGTTGGGATACTCATCTATCCTTAGCTGAGTTTTCTTACAATAATAGCTATCACACCAGTATCAAAGCCGCTCCATTGAAGCATTGTACAGAAGGAGTGTCGATCACCACTGTGTGGACAGAAATCGGTGATGGTCAACTCACTAGTCCCGAGATCATACATGAGACCACAGAAAAGATCGTTCAAATTCAGAACCGACTCAACGCAAGTGACAGTCAAAAAAGCTACGCTGACGTGAGACGTAAACCATTGAAATTCCAAGTGGGAGATAAGGTACTTAAAGTCTCACTTGGAAAGGAGTCATTTGTTTTGGCAAACGAGGTAAGCTAAATCCTAGATACATTGGACCATTTGAAATCCTAGCCAGGATTGGTCCTGTAGCTTACAAGCTCAAACTTCCTCAAGAACTTAGTAGTGTTCATACATTTTCCATGAGTCAAATCTAAAGAAGTTCCTATTAGATGAAACTCTAGTTATACCGCTCAATGAGGTTCATATGGATGAACAACTTCACTTTATTGAGAAACCCATGGGATTAGAACGTGAGGTAAAGAAGATGAATGAAGCCGCATTCCCATAGTGAAGGTCCGATGGAATTCCAGACGAGGACCCGAATCTACTTGGGAACGCGAAGAAGCCCAATAAAGCTCAACTACCCTTACTTGTTTGAAACCCTGACATCTGCAAAACAACCCTAACTGAATTTCGGGACGAAATTCTTTCTAACAAGGGGAGTATGTGACAACCGGCAATTTCAGATCAATACCCGACCTTGACTTGGTTATAATTACATCTATAATACTGATTTTCAATTAAATTCCAATTATTGAAGTCGTTTCATGTATTGAAAAATTTCATACATTGCAAAATTTCATGCATTACATTTCATGCATCGGTGATTCGGCGTAATTACCATTTTACACGCGATACAACCGGCACACACGAACGTATGTGATAATTAATATATATATATACTAATAAGTACTTTAAGGTATTTCAAAGTATTTTATATTCCATTGGTTCAAAGTATTTTAGATTTCAAATTAAATACATGGGAAAAACCAAATTTATAAATAAACCTAATCGCGTAAATGATATTTTACCGGAACGAATCCTTTTAACGCAAATACTAAATACATGTATCATTAACATATCATAAATATTAAATGATTGATATTATACAAGTACTTATACAATTAATGTATTTTAAAAAGTAAGGAGTAAAATATTAAAAAATAATAAATTACTAATAATACAAAATACCACCCAAATACCAAACTACATTAATTGGAGAATCAACTCATTTCCCACCCCCATAACCGTCCACTTATCCCCTCCCCCCCCCCCCCCTCATCTCTTTTCTTCTCCTTTATCAAATCTCACAAGACAAGTTTGCCTTGTGAAGCTCAAGACTTACCATCTTTGTGTAACAACTTTTACATGGTTTAAAGCATCAGGTTTCCCTTTCATAATGACCACCTCCATCTTTCATCTATTTGACCATATGTGTCTAGCAAGACACAAGAGAGGTGGATCTAATGCATGACTTGGCTTTATAAGTAGATGTGCATTATACACCACCACCACCCAACACTCCTCTCCTCCTCTCGCTCTCTAAAAATTCGGCCAAGACCACCTCCACCACCTCATATCATTTTCAACTTGTATTCTACAAATTTTGATGAATCAAGTGTCATTGTTGAAGACCAAGTGGCTCTTGAAGCTTCAAGCATCCTACAACATCTTCTACTTTTTCTTGGTTGGTTCTTAGTTCAAAGGATCAAGTCTCTTTTTCCTTGCATTTCAAGACTACCATCTCTTTCTCCTTGCTTGTTTAAGGTTAGCACTTGTTTCAAATCTTCTATACATCACCATAATTGTTCATGTTCACTAACTCATCAAAAGTGCTCTAGCAAAGTTTAAAAAGTAACAAAACATGTAAGACAATTTCTGGCAGATTCATGTTCTGTGTTTTCAACACCATAACTCGACCTAAACATGGTCAAATGAACAGTTTTTGAGCCTAACATTAACTTTAGGATGTCTAGTTTTAACTCATTCAACCTTGAAATTTTTAGATGAGTATAACCTATCCAAAACGTACAAACATGATTAAAGTGTTGAACCTGAATTTTTGGCAGAATAGATAGGGCAGAAAGATTGAGGCATTATTTATGCTTAAAGTAATTAAATGGAGATTTTCATTTTGTGGTAACTTAGCTTAAGGTGTTAGGTTTAAAAGTACTATAGGCTCTATTTATGAATGTAGGCTTTGACCCCTCAAAAAGGTGAAATCCATGGACATGTACAGAAAAATGCTGCACTGACATCTGTTGCTTCATGACTCATCTCGAGGCACTTAAACTTAGTTACATACTACAAGATATACTTTTTCGGAAACCTAAGACATAGATATAGATGTGGTGGTAAAATATCAGATTTTATAAAAATTCTTTGTACCATGAAAAGAGGATGTCAACCAGACCTAAAAATCCTCTTGTTTCTGTCCATGTCATAGTTATATAAGTACACTTTTGGAGGTATTTGATGAAAATAAACTCATACACATAAAAAGTATAATGCTATTATACTTAATATAAAAAACCCATCCAATACATTATGTGTTTATGAAGTAACTATGAAGACAAGAATCTAAATAAAACATTAACGGCTCAACGTGTGTAAATAGTCAAGTGACTTTTCAAAACTAACTTTGTGGATGAGTTATGCATGACCATCTAAGGTCAGTAATCATGACCTCATGAATATATTGTGATTTGTTTCAGGTGATTCCTAGACCAATCATACGTACAGGACTATTGTTAGACTCACGCGTGCATACAGGTGAGTTTCACGGCCCCATTTTACTTATTTTTCTTTTGGGGGAGATTACATGCAAAATTATTTTCTGGACACATTTACTTGTTAATGATTTCACATGTTATAAATTGTTTACTTACCATATAAAGTCCCCTGTTATCGGACCGTTAGTTTATTTCCCAAAGCGAGGTAATCATGGATAGTACTATTGGGTTTGATACCCCCACCGGATAATTACCCAAATCTGATGGAGGTCTAAACGGGTGCATTATTAGCCTGTTCACACTCATGCTTACGGTAGGCATGGGTAGGGGCAATTTGTTACGTTACATTCTAGCTTCGGTTGCGGTGCTTATATAATATTGTACTATTGTATGATCAACAATAAATCATGGAAAGACTTGTGGTCCATTACACTATTTACTATTACTTTCAAACCTGTTGAACTCACCAAATTATGTTGACATATTTTCATGCATATTTCTTAGGTATTTGACATTTGCGTCAAGTTTAAGCTAGCTTGGTCCACGTCGCATTTAGGGTCATTCATGCTGTGGGACATTTATTGTTGTATTTGTCATGTTTTGAAAACAATTACATTAGCTCTACTGCTTCCGCAATTCAACTCTGAAACAATTATGTATTTTTAAACTTATTGCATCGTATGTTTACTAAACCATGTAGTTGTCGATCAATGACTATGGTCTCCATGACGTTCACGTCCCGCGGGAAACCGCCGTGGTGGGGGTGTGACAGATTGTTATCAATCCATTGGTTATAGGGAATTAGGTTGCTTTAGTGGACCTAGACTATAACTGTAGTTCGTTACATATCTTATCGCTTCATATATTAACTTAACTTATAACAATTGTACTTATGTATTGCCTTGTCATAGAGATGTCTTCAGCATCGATGCCGATTACATTTTTGTTTCAGATGAGGAGTACGAGCCCACATCTTCAACCTCTTCTGCAGGATCCACATCTGTCCTCCTAATTTTACTCCTGATGCTTTGATTCAGCGACTGGTGCTACTGAAACCGAGACCCCTACGCCACCTGCAGTCCCTGTCACCGAACCTACTCCTACCCCCACCTGACGCGCTTGGAGGCATTATCTCGACTCGGTTCTCCAGACTACCTCCTCCTCCCGGCACTTATTGGTGGGCGTGTACACCCGAGATTCATGCCGACCTCCCGAAGGAACTTTTCTCGGGAGTCGTGCGTATCGTTGGACCGCAACTCCGATGGACGTTCACTGACCATGTCTCATATCTTTTTGGAGCCATCCTTATGATCTGCTCCTATCACTACCCACCATCAGCCAGTCGACCCCACTCCTGAGGCCACAGATCCCACCCCGCAGCCTCCTGACACCGAGGTAGTTGACCTAGGTTCGGCATCCATTGACACAGTTTCCCAGATAGCCGATACCGACCCGGCCAACGCCGACTCGATCGATTCCGACTCGGAGGATTCCGACCCGAAGTTATCAGGTCATGCAGACGATTTTACCATCTATGGTGACCGAAGTTATCAAGGCAGTTACAGAGGGAGAGAGAAGGGAAAGAAGTGGACTAACAGGCGAAAGAAGACAACCTGAGACTGAGACGGTTCCGTCCGATGATGAGGAAGAAGAAGAGGAAGCAGAGCCTGTGCGGGACGCAGTACGAGGCTGTAACTACGGGGTATTCATGAGATGCAAGCTCCCTACTTTCGATGGAAACGGCACTGCCGCTGCTGCTCACCGGTGGGTGAGGGAAATTGAAGCGGTACTTGATATCAGCGAGTGCCGAAAAGACCAGAAGGTTAAGTTCGCTACCCATTCATTTGTAGACTCGGCTTTGTGCTGGTGAGACAATATGGTCCAAGCCGAGGGTAGTCGGGCAATCGGGAAGATGAGATGGTCGGAGTTGAAGAAGTTAGTGATCGAGGAGTTTTGTCCTCACGGGGAAATGGACAAGGTTGAGAGGGAGTTTCTGCAACAGGAGGCGGGAACTATGACATACCAAGAGTACACCATAAAGTTCAATGAAATGGCACGTCTGGTGCCAGATCAGGTGACACCTCTATCTCGAAAGATCAAGAGGTATATTCAGGGTTTGCCAGCAGATATTCGCAGGCACATGATCACCGCCCGACCAAGTACGTTTAGGTCAGTGGTGGATCTAGCAGGGAGATTGTATGATGAGAGGACTGTGGTGGTGGTGACTGAAGGTAATCGGAAGGGTGGAGGTGATAGAAACTAGAACGGAAGAGGTTTCGTCGGGGTGGTGCCTCGACGAGTAACAAGAACGCTCGAGGGGATGACCGTCGTGTGGTCACAGGGGTGCTGAGTTGAAGAAATGTGGCAAGTATAGGAAGGAGCACGGTGGCGAGTGTAGATGGGGGTCAAATATTTGTTTCAAGTGTGAGAAGCCTGGTCATATGGCTAGAGACTGTGGAGGTGTGAAGTGTTTCAACTACGGGGGAAGTGGTCACATGAGTAGGGAGTGTAAGAAGCCAAGGGCCGAGAGTTCCAGGGTGAAGAAGGCCGGAGGAGAAGGTTAGAAGGCAAGCGCCCGAGCTTTCATGATGACTTGGGAGGAGGCTAGGACAGACCCCGACGTGGTGTCAGGTATCTTTCTAGTAAACCAAACTCTTGCATCTGTATTGTTTGATTCTGGTGCTAGTAGGAGTTTCATTTCTGCTACCTTTGGTGCTAAGTTTCCCAATAAGAGTAGATGTATTGGCAAGCCATTCGATGTAGAAACTGCTATCGGTAAGTCCGCTAGAATTACTGATGTGATAGAGGACTGTGCCATAGAACTAGAAGGTCATAGGTTCGCTGCTAGGTTACACATGATACCCCTAGGTGGATTTGATGTAGTACTAGGGATGGACTGGTTAGCAACCTATGAAGCTAATATTGTGTGCCGCAAGAAGATGATCCGATTGACAGCATCTGATGGGGACAAGGTGACAGTTTATGGCGATCGAGTCGCGATGATCCCGAAGGTGATTTCAATGGTAGTGGCGGGGAAGTGCATGAGGCGTGGATGTAGTGCCTACTTGGCCTACGTAAAGGACGTGGACACGCCGACGCCACAACTATCAGATGTACCAGTTGTGTGTGACTTTCCGGACGTATTCCCGGAAGACTTACCCGGTGTGCCACCAGATCGCGAGATTGAGTTCCAAATTGACTTGATACCCGGTGCTCAACCCGTTGCCAAAGCACCGTATCGGTTGGCTCCGACTGAGATGAAAGAGTTAATGAAGCAGTTGCAAGAAATGCTAGATAAAGGGTTTATTAGACCGAGTATCTCTCCTTGGGGTGCTCCGGTCCTGTTTGTGAAGAAGAAAGACGGTAGTATGCGGATGTGCATTGACTACCGAGAGTTGAACAAGTTGACGGTGAAGAACTGATACCCCCTACCACGAATAGACGATTTGTTTGATCAGCTCCAAGGCGCCAGTGGTTTTCGAGGATAGATCTTCGATCTGGTTACCATCAGCTGAAAGTGAAGGAACAGGATATCCCTAAAACAGCTTTTCGTACTCGCTACGGTCACTACGAGTTTCTCGTCATGTACTTTGGTTTGACCAATGCACCAGCTGATTTTATGGATCTGATGAACCATGTGTGTCGGCCTATGTTGGATAAATTAGTGATTGTGTTCATTGATGATATTCTGATTTATTCAAAGAGTAAGATTGAGCATGCCAGTCACATTCGGGAGGTTCTGGAGACGTTAAGAAGGGAGAAGTTGTATGCAAAATTCTCCAAGTGCACGTTTTGGTTACGTGAAGTTTAGTTCTTGGGTCATGTGGTGAATCCTGATGGGATTATGGTGGACCCGGCTAAGGTGGAGGCATTGATGAATGGAAGTATCCAAAGACACCATCCGAGATTCGTAGTTTCTTGGGTTTGGCGGGCTACTACAGAAGATTCATCCAAGACTTTTCCAAGATCGCTTCTCCACTAACTAAGTTGACCCGAAAAGATGTGAAGATCCTATGGGGTCTAGCTCAAGAGAAGGCATTTGAAGAATTAAAGGTGAGGTTGACTCAAGCTCATGTTCTATCATTACCCAATGGGAACGAAGATTTGGTGGTTTATTCGGATGCTTCCTACTCAGGTTTGGGGTGCGTGTTAATGCAGAGAGGGAAGGTTATAGCCTATGCGTCCTGACAGTTGAAGGTTCATGAGGTCAATTACCCTACTCGTGACTTGGAGCTAGCAGCCGTGGTCTTTGCACTAAAGATTTGGAGGCACTATCTTTACGGTATGAAGTGCACCATTTTCACCGACCACAAGAGCTTGAAGTACTTCTTCGAGCAGAAGAATCTGAACATGAGGCAGAGACGGTGGTTGGAACTGATAAAGGATTATGATTGTGAGATCCATTACCATCTGAGCAAGGCCAATGTGGTGGCGGATGCCTTTAGACGGAAAGAGAGGCCCGAGCTGATTCGGGTGAAAGCATATAAGCTGATCATGACCTGGATGTGATGAAGCAAGTCAAAGAGTTTCAGGATGAGGCACTGAAAGAAGATCATCTTAACTTTGAAAGAATAAGAGGTCTGGTTGGGGAATTGGGTGAAAACACAGAACCCGATTCGGTCGTGTGTGGATTCCTCATTTTGGGGATCTACGGGTAAAGATTATGGACGATACAGTGCTCCTAGAACTCCTTAACAAAATGGTGTTGCTGAGAGGAGGAACAGGACATTGATTGAGGCTATTAGGATCATGCGAGCTGATTCAAAGCTACCTCTAACATTCTGGGCAGAGGCAGTCGTCACTGCATGCTATGTGCAGAACAAGGTCCTCATTGTCAAGCGACATGGAAAGACCCCTTATGAGTTATGGAACAAGAGGCCACTATTCATTGGCTTTCTAAGGTCCTTTGGCAGCAGGTGTACCATACTTAACACAAAGGACAACGTGGCAAAATTTGCTGAGAAGTCGGATGATGCTATCTTGTTGGATATTCCTCCACCTCTATTGCTTATAGAGTGTATAACATCAAAAATCAACAATTTGAGGAATCATCCAACATTGTTGTCAGTAAGCACACTCCTTGTGTTAGGGGGAATGGCACTGATCATATTTTTGACTTAGAATTGTTTCCAAACTATTCTAAATCATCTTGTGAGAATGTTTCAGCTGGAATAGGTACTCAAAGTGATTCTGATGAAGACCAGCTATTTGAGTTACCCAGACCTCTTCTAAGTTCTCCAAGAGTCTTGAACCCCAAGCTCCCACCATTGGTAGATCCGATAGCATGGCCATTTTTTGGAACCGGTGGAGCTTCAACTAGTTATCAGCAAAGTGAGTCTAATAACTCATCAGCTGATAACATACAACACCAAGTTGATGAAAGTAGTATTTTGAAGGAACTGGAAACTGTTAATACTACTTCTCTATCAACTGTTGATGATGATGTTTCTCTTTCATTCAATCAGTCCTCATTGAATGACATTGAAACAACAGCTAGACCAAGTGTTCATGTTCCTAAGAAAAATATGTCCAACTTGGATCTATCTTTGCAACTGGAAGTGATTCCAAGATTAGGGATTCACAACACTCATCCAGCTGAGAACATCATTGGAGAAGTATCTGAAGGTGTGAGAACAAGGGGACAAACTTATCATGGGAATGTCTGCTTGTACTCATGCCTTTTGTCTCAGATGGAACCCAAGAAAGTAGAAGAAACCTTAAAGGATAGTAGCTAGGTTGAGTCAATGCAAGAAGAATTGCTTCAATTCAAGAGAAAAAAGGTTTGGAACCTTTGCCCACTACCATATGGTCAAGTACCTATAGGCACCAAATGGGTTTTTAGAAACAAAAGAAATGATAGAGGCCTGATCATCAAGAATAAAGCTAGACTAGTTGTTCAAGGATACACTCAAGAGGAAGGAATTGATTAAACTGATGTCTTTGCACCTGTTGCAAGACTTGAGATAGTTAGAATCTTCCTTGCTTATGCTGCATCCAAGAACTTTACTGTCTATCAACTCGATGTCAAGTGTGCATTTCTATATGAAAATATAGATAGGGAGGTCTATGTGTGCCAACCTCTAGGATTTGAAGACTCACAACATCCCAACTTTGTGTTCAAATTAGATAAACCTCTTTATGGGCTGCTCTAGGCACCTAGGCTGTAGTATGAGACTCTGTCTTAGTTTCTCCTGAAGAATGGTTACACTAGAGGAACCATTGACAAGACTCTCTTTATCAAGGAGTCTGAGAAAGACATTTTGCTCGTTCAAGTCTATGTTGATGACATCATATTTGGCTCTTCAAACAACCAAATGTGTAAAGACTTTAGGAGCATCATGAAGAAGAAGTTTGAATTGAGTTCTATGGGAAAAATGGATTTTTTCCTTGGAATTCAAGTGAAGCAGATGAAGGAAGGATTCTTCATCAATCAATCTAAGTATGTCTATCATATCTTAGAAAGATTTGATATGAAAGATTGTAAGCCAGTCAAGACACCCATACCCAGAAACCATGACCTTTGTCCTGACTCTATGGGGGAGGATACTGATCAACATCAGTATAGGGCAATCATTGGTTCTCTAATGTATCTTACAGAAGTAGACCTGATATCATGTTTGCTACTTGCATCTGTGCAAGATATCACGCTGCTCCAAAGGTGTCTCACCTAGTTGCTGCTAAGAGACTTCTTAGATACCTCAAAAGAGCACCAAAGCTTGATCTCTGGTATCCTAGAAACTCAAACTTCAATCTCTATGGCTACTCAGATAGTGACTATGGTGGCTGCAATATTAACAAGAAATCCACATCTGGAGGATGTCAATTTCTTGGTGGTAGGATTATCTCATGGCATTGGAAAAAGAAATCTTGTGTGTCTGCATCTACAGCTGAAGCTGAATACATTGTTGCTGCAAGTTGCTGTGCTCAGCTGCTGTGGATTCAAAACCAGATGCTAGACTATGGATTCAACTTCATAAGCACTCCTATCCACATTGACAACAATAGTGCTATCTCCATCACTAAAAATCCGGTGAAGCACTCCAATACAAAGCATATTGATACCAGGTACCATTTCATTAGAGATATTAATGAGAAAAACCTGATTAAATTAGTCAAAGTTGACTCAAATAAACAATATGCTGATTTGTTCACCAAAGCCTTTGATGAACAAAGATTTAAGTATCTCATTACAACTATTGGGATGATAAACATTGACTAATATGTCTTATTTGAAAACCTTTTAACATGTGTCTTGTCTTATGTCAATTACAATCTAAGCCCTGTTACAAAAAATTTTCTTCATATTTGACTAAGTGTGAGTATTTCTGAAGAGAAAATTACTCTCGGAAGATCTTTTCATCATCTTCCGAAGGCAATTCTCTCAATTTAAGTTTTATCTTCCGAAGAGTTTTTAGTCTCGGAAGCTTATCATCAATGCTTCTGAAGCTTGAAAACTTCTTTCGGAAGACACTCTGTTAGGATCACGGTATCTAGTTTGATTAATTAGATTGGATTTGCAGCGGAATGAGCACACAAATTAACAAATTTAAACAAGAACACATGAAATTTATCAATGAAATAGTGTTTGTTATAGAGAGAGAAAATCTGCCAAAAGGAATATATTCATTCAATCCACGCTTTGGCTCGGCTTATCGCACGGTTACAATTAGGTCATCTTTCCTTTTATAAGGAAAGCTGACGTCAGCTGACATCACTTGACAGTGACATCTAACTGTTATTTAACTACTGAAAGTTAACACAACTACTGAAGATGTCAAACAGCTGACATCTTCTAACAAAAATACTAAGTGTTAACTGTCACTATAACTACTGAAAAAGAAACTACTGATACTACAACGACTGAAGAACATGCTCTTCAGTCGTTTTACAAGTACTGAAACAGAAAATAAAACTACTGAAAGGAAACCATCACAACAACTGAAGAATGCTTCTTCAGCTGTTGTGACAAACTCTGAAAGCTTCAGTACTTGGACTTCTTGAACTTCAGTTGTTGTCATCAGCTGATGTCTTCAGCTTATGTCTTCAGTCTTTGTACTTCAGCTGTTGATCTTCAGTACTTTAGTCTTCAGCTGTTGAAGTCTTCAATACTTTAGTCTTCAGCTGTTGAAGTCTTCAATACTTTAGTCTTCAGCTGTTGAAGTCTTCAGTACTTTAGTCTTCAGCTGTTGATCTTCTGACTTTGTCAAACAACTGATCAAGTCTTTAGCAGTTATTGTGATGTCTTGTGGGACTTAAAGATTTTTCTGATCTGGCTCATTGGTTCTTTTGGTCCAACAAACTCCCCCTGAACCAATGCAGCCAAAACCTTTAAGCTTATTAAAGATGTCCCACTTATTATGGCAGAAAGATTGGTCTTTTTGCCTTCTTGATCAGCTCAGAAGTGACCCTTGTAAGCACAGGCCTGGGAAGAAGTCTCAAAGATCTGTTTGGCAAGGGATGGATGGGAACTCTGTCTTGGGGAACTGGACACAAAGCTGTTACCCCATCCATGAGATCTACTTCCCAAATATGAGTCTGTAAGACTCCCTTGTATAGGCCTCAATGAAGGTTACTTGTTCCTCCATGGTAAGCTCTTCTGCTTCTCCTTCAAAGAGTGATTCAGGCCCATAGTACTCAGATAGGTATTTGACCTGCTTCCTATTTTTTAGCTCCACAGTTGTTATGATTCTATAAGCTAATTCATCTGGGTGAATACCCTCTAAAAACAACTGGAGCTCATTCTTTCTAACTTCCTCAAGCCTCCTATATACTAACCCCTTTTTCACCACTTTATTCTCCGGCATCTTTTGTGGGGTCAGTTTAGCTTTATAGGCTTTCTTGAAGTCATCTAGGATCTCCCAAGGTGATACTACAAAGGCCAGAGAGATCACTTCATCTACAATCTTCTTTACTTGGCCAATGTATCTCTGTGGAATATTTTTCTTTTGAATCCTATGAGACACCCTGGGATCAAGCCAAATCCTCACTTTCTCTTTTTGATATTGAAATGTGTGGCTGAGAGTGTATAACCTCTGAGCATGTTTCTTCTTGTTGATGATTGAAGATGTGTCAGCATATGCTTTGTCAACTCTTCTCAACAATTCCTCATCATGTGTTTGTGAAGCTCTTCTTCTTCTAGCTTCACTTTCACAATTGTCTTTGAGATTCAGGAGTAATTGTTGGAGGGTGACTTATGGCCTTAGGGAACTGTATAACAGCTGAGATTGGCAGCCTATCTTCATCTTCATCATTATCTTCTTCTTCCTCTTCTAGCCTCAGTACCCTTCTCTTCCTCTTCTGGGGTACATCATCGGCTATTGGTTTTGTGGGTAAGGGAATTGGTTTAGTGGGTTGTGGTTGTGGTGGTTTTGGTGTGGGAATGTTGACAGGCTGTTCTAGCATTTTAGATGTAAGTGAGGCTTTGGATTGTTTGACTAGTTCAGTCCTGCTCCCAGCACCAGCTTCATTCAAAGCTTCAATGACCAACCCTTTGGTGTATACTTCAGACGAACAGATCTTGGTGGTTACTGCCAAGATGTTGTCCCTGGACCATGACTTGATTTCAATCAATGATCTTCCAAGATATTTAGCTATAAACCTGATCATGATTTCCAATCTCTCCCTTTCCATCACACTATAACTGGCCCATCTTGATTGTATCTCTTCTATTTCCAGCCTTCTGATCTTAGAATCTAATGTGGCTGTGTCATGACCATGTCTAAATAGCTGATCTATAATTGTATCCATTGATCTGCTATGAGCTTCATCAGCATCTTTAACAAGGTCTTCTAATGATTTCTCTTCATCAGCTCCTGACTCAGCACTTTTCTTTTTTTTATATGTAATTAACTGCTCTGAGATCAGTTCTTTCTCAACCTCCTTTTCGTTCTCAGCCTATTTCTATGTTTCAGCCTCTTTCTTAACATCAACTCTCTTTCTTTTCTTGTCTTTCAATGCCTTTGACTTTGCAGTCTCCCCTTTTTGGTTGCATTGGATCAGGGGTTTGGAAGGCAGAAAGAGATTATGAACAGCATCATCAATAAGGGTTTGTATATTTGAGGGAATCCTCTCATCAATGGCTTTATGCACTATATCAGTGATGATGGGAGTGATGAGAGGTAAGGAGTTTTGAAAGATAGCAACCATCTGCTCAGAGGGGTTCTATCCCTGAGAGATGGTGCCGAAAGCAACGGCTGGTGGCTCAGTTATATGGGTAGGCTCAGTGTTTGGTAAACCTTCAATTGAAGGTGCCATCTGTGGGGTTTGTGGGGTAGATGGTCTTTGATCCTGAGACATGTTGGCAAGCAGCTCTTTGAGTCTGCTCACCTCATTCTCGAGGATGGTATTGTGGGATAGAACATCGTAGAAAAAGCCCAGGTCATCATCATTCTGAGATGAATCACCTGACCTCCTGATTGAATCAGGATGTACATGCTCTGAGTGTAGATCAGTAGTAGCATGTGCCCCTTGGTTGTGGTACTGGGGACTTCCTGCCTCAGGACTATGTCCTTCATTGGCAGTTGCCTCTGGTGAGGTCTTATGGATGGTACCAACTTCATCCTGATCATTTTGAAGCAGGAGAAGTGGCAGCCTCACCAGAAGTTCGAATCTCCTTTTCTACACTTGGAGATTGAACATGGTAACGCCTGTGCTGTGGGTTATCAGAAGCACTTTGGTCCTCCCCCTCAATGGTTGAGGCTATCCCAGTTTTGATTGGTATCTGGGGAGGGGGTGAGGAATGCAACTGAGTCATCACTTTTGTAACTATTATGGTAGGACTTTGGGGGGCGGTTGCAGTGGGAGATGGGGTGAAGGCAGTATGCACCCGGGGAGAGTGGTGCGTTTCAATGGCAACCTCCTCAAGTGAGGAAGGTTCCAGATGTATAGGTGCCCCATAGGTGGTTGCTACAGGCTCCTGTTGAGAGGAAACCTAAGCGGTTGAGGGTGGGTGAGTACGTGTATCTAGTGGGGGGTTATGACTAGTAGATATATCTTGCGTTTGTTTTGCAGGGGCATCCTTAGGGGACTCATTTCCCTGAGTAGCTTTTTTGGCTCACTTGTGTTTGGGTTTGGTGGGGACTTTGGATTTGGAGGTGGTGGCTGTGGGTTCCAGCTGCGTGGGTTTGTGCAGTTTGGCAGCCTGTTTGAGTGACTGGTCTGAGTTGTGCCTGGAGTATACTTCAGGCAATACAGCCATGGCAGGGACTCCAAGGCCAACAAGTCCCTCAACTTTCAGCTGGTTCTCTATTATGGCCATTATGAACCGTGGATATAATATCCATCGGTTAGCAATAGGTTTGGAGGCCATATCCTTAAGTTCAAGAAATAATATTTTAGAAAAATTAAGTTTTGTTGCTCAAGGATAGAGAAAAATACCTGCTGCCACCTGGTAGACATTTGATCCCAAGACGAAATCTTAGGGGCTAGGTAGACATTTATCATATGAAAAATAAGGCGTCTGCATCATGGAAATGCCTCTTTAAGATGGTGGAAGCCTGAGATTACCCTGATATCCATGTTGGGCAAAGGATAGATCAGTGATGCCCTTTGAATATCCAGCGGGGAAGGTGGCATCATCCAGGTGTAGTATTTGGCGAAGGATTGCCGGAGTGATGACCACCTTTCGGGAGTTGACGAACGACTGGAGAGACTCAGTGGCATTCTCCCCAGTAGTAAGGGTGACGTTCGTCCAGAACTGTGTTAGGGATTCGGCATAAATGGTAGGATTGATAAGTAAGGCCGTTTTGTATGGAGAATGGACCATGAGATCAATAGCAGTATCAAACTTCGTCTAAAAAGGTGATTTGGTAAGGTAGGCAACACAGTTGTGTCGTGGTTTAAGCTGCATGTTCGCCATTGATGTGAGAGAAGGTTTGGAGTTTTTGAACGTTAGGTTTGAGATGATGAAGCTCTGTAGGATTAGGTATTTATAGGATAAGGGTTATGAAGCAACTGAAGGGTTTGGTGTTAGTCATCAGTAGTTTTAAACGATTGATGACGTGGTATTAACCTTCAGAGGTTGAAACAACTGAAGTCTTGATTTTAGGCATCAGTAGTTATAAAACTACTGAAAAACCATTGTTTTGGCTTTAGATGTTGAAACAACTAAGAACTTGGTGTTAGTCATCAGTAGTTATGAAACTACTGAAGACATGTTTTGTCATCAGTTGTTAAGATGAAACAGCAGTTTTAGAAACAACTGAAGAGAAAATTCCCGTCAGTAGTTTTCGTCAATTCTTAGCTTTTCAGTTGTTTCATACTGTCCTCAATACTTACTCATCAGACCTTTTGGCTGTTTTTTAGTTGTTTCATAGGACAACAGTACTGATCTGTGGTTACTAACATCAGTAGTTAGAACTACATCAGTAGTTTGTAACATAATCGGTACTTATTTGTGACGTTTACTAATGATCATCAGTACTTGTTTACTGAGATCATCAGTAGTTGTCACTTATTCTAGCTGCAGCATACCAAGCCTTAACACAAGGTTTTGGAAAGTTGAACTATCCAAAGGCTTAGTAAAAATGTCTGCAAGCTCATCAGCACTAGGCACAAACTTTGGATCAATCAGACCTTTTTCAAAACAGTCCCTAATAATGATGTCTGATCTCTATATGTTTGGTCCTAGAGTGCTGGACAGGATTCTTGACAATGCAAAGAGCTGAAGCACTGTCCATTAATAATGGAGTCTTAGTCTCTGTAATGCCATAATCCAAAAGTTGGTTCTGAAGCCAGAGTACCTGAGAAGTACAGCTTGCAGCAGCAATGTACTCTGCTTCAACAGTGGATGTAGCAACAGATGTTTGTTTCTTACTCTGCCAAGAAATCAAACAGTTGCCTAGGAATTGACATCCACCAGAAGTTGACTTTCTGGTTAACTTACACCCTGCATAGTCACTATCAGAGAAAGCAACCAATTTGCAAGAGTGTCCAGTGGAATACCATAAACCTAGAGATTGTGTACCTTGCACATATCTAAAGATCCTCTTGACTGCAATCAAATGAGACTCTTTAGGAGCAGCCTGAAATCTAGCACAAACATAAGTTGCAAACATGATATCTGGTCTAAAAGCTGTTAAATACATCAAGGACCCAATCATACATCTGTAAAGTGTTTCATCAACAGCTTTACCTTTTTGATCTGCATCCAGTTGTGTGGTGTTGCACATGGGAGTAGAACAGGGCTTACAATTTTGTAAATCAAACTTATTCAAAAGATCTTTTGTATATTTAGACCGATGAATGAAAGTCCCATCAGCCTTTTGTTTGATTTGCAACCCTAGAAAGAACTGTAATTCTCCCATTGCACTCATTTCAAACTTCTTTTGCATTAAATTGGTAAAGTCATCACACAACTGGGGATCAGAGGATGCAAAAATATATCATCAACATAAATTGAACAAGTAGCTTATGCTGATCCACCTTCTTGATGAACAAAGTTTTATCTATGGAGCCTCTAGTGAAATTATATTGAAGAAGAAAATTTGATAATGTCTCATACCAGGCTCTAGGAGCTTGTTTCAACCCATAAAGAGCCTTATCAAGCTTGTACACCCAATCTGGATGTTTATTATCCTCAAAACCTGGTGGTTGACACACATAAACCTCTTCTTTTATTTTACCATATAAAAATGCACTTTTAACATCCATTTAAAACTTTAAGATTGTGGAATGCAGCATAGGCTAAGAACAATCAATTGCCTCCAGTCTGGCGACAGGAGCAAAGGTTTCATCATAATCAATACCTTCTTCCTGTGCAAACCCCTGAACAACCAGTCTGGCCTTGTTCTTAACAATAAGCCCATTTTCATTTGTTTTATTCCTAAACACCCATTTAGTGCCTATTGCACACTTACCTGGGGGTAGAGGAACCAGTTCCTATACCTGCTGTTTGTTGAACTGAAGTAGCTCAAGCTGCATGGCTTCAACCCATCCATTATCTCTCAAAGCAACATGATAGTTCTTTGGCTCTAGCTGACTTATGAAGAGAGCATAGAAGCAGAAGTTAGACAATTGACTTCTGGTTGAGACACCAGCATTGATATCACCAATGATTTGAGACATGGGGTGATTCTTTAGCTCTTGGTACACTATGAGATCAGTGCAAGTGTTTGTAGTAGGCTCAGCAGCAGCAGATGTTGATCCAGGTTCTTGAAACCAAGTATTAGATGGCAAGTCAAATGATGTAGAGGAATCAGAAATCTCATCAGCATTTGTTGTGGATGGAGCTACTGTGGATGGAGCTACTGAAGCTATAGGAACATCAAGTTTAGTAGACACAGGCAGTTGGTCACTAAACTGGAAAAGGTGAGTACTGATCATCATCATCAGTACCACGAGGTGGAAGACTATTGACAGGAGCAACAGCTGGAGCCTGATAAGGAACATATTGCAGTATGTCCAAATCAAATAACTCCACAGGGTTTTGTGGAATCTTGTCCTTTTGGAGATTCATTAAACTTCACATGCAGAGCCTCTTCAACTATCTTTGTTCTGCAGTTGAAGACTCTGTATGCCTTGCAAGTAGATGAATAACCAACAAAATACCCTGCATCCACCTTAGGATCAAATTTGTGGAGTTGATCCTTTGTGTTGAGAATGAAACAAGGACACCCAAAGACTCTGAAAAATGAAATCAAAGGAGCCAAATGATGTAGAACTTCATATGGAGTCTTCATCAACCTCTGATTTACTAAGGCTCTATTCTGCACATAGTAAGCTGTGTTAACAGCTTCAGCCCAAAAGATCAGTGGTAACCCAGAGTCAGCCAACATGGACCTTGCAGCTTCAATTAAGGTCCTGTTCTTTCTCTCAACTACTCCATTTTGTTCTGGAGTCCTTGGATGCTAAACCGCCTCTTGATTCCCTTTGAGAGATAAAAATCATCAAGTGTATGGTTTCTGAATTGTTCCATTATCACTTCTGATACACTTGACAGATAGGGATACTGCTTCTCAACATACAACACAAAGTTTATAATCGTCTGAGCAGCCCATCCTTTGAATGCAAGAAGAAAGTCCATGCAAATCTGGAGTAATCATCCATAATTACCAGACACATTTCTTCTTTGCCATACTCATTACTCTCACAGGACCAAAGATATCCATGTGTAGTAATTGCAAGCAGGCAATGGACTTAGGTTCTTCAATAGGAGGGAAAGAGACTTTGTGTTGTTTTCCTTTCAAACAAGCAGTGCAGTTATCTTCACATCTAAACTCCTTCATAGGCAATCCCCTTACTAAACCATGATGTATCAGCGATTCAAGTTTTTAAGATTCACATGACCCAACCTTCTATGCCATAGAATAGATTCTTGAGGAGAAGCCTTGGAAAATAGGCAAGGATGGCCTTTGAGATCTATTTTCTTGGAAAGATCAAGGCATACACTCTTCCTGTCCTTTGGCCCTCAGGAGAGTGTGATCATCCAACACCTTATCAATCAAACTCAGAACTTTGGATGACAGAATCCTGCAGTTCTGACTGGTGAAAAGAGCAACATGGCCTTTATCACACATTTGACTGACACTCAAGAGATTGTACTTGAGATTCTCCACATGGTTAACATCATCAAACCTTATTTCCCATTGGAAACAAAGCCTTTACCATGATGTAACCCTTAGCATCATTGCCAAAAGAAACGAACCCATTCTTTCCTTGAGAGTAATCATGAAGAAGAAAGTTGTTCCCTGTCATATGCATAGATCCTCCACTATCTACATACCAGATGCTACTGTGGCATGCTGAAGAACCCTGCAATCATAATAAATTAGTTAGTTTTTGAGACCCAAACCTTTTTGGTTTTGGGTCTGTTCATATCAACAGATGGTAAACTAACAGATTTGCTATGAAGAACAGCCTGAGGGGATGGAGATGGTGAGGAAGAAGAATCCTTTGCATGGATTTTCTTCCCTGTGGTTTCAGCACAGGAGCATCTAATTGGTTAACTCTCCCCAATAGATGTTGAACCATCATAGCAAGTTGTGTCTGATTTTGTGATAAAGCCTTCAGCTCATCACACATTAGTGCTTGAAAGTGATGGATTCCTGTGTTGTACCATCTTCCTTTGAGCAACCTCAGCTGTTGCCTGATTAACCCCTTCCTTTTTGGATTTCTTTTTGGATTTAGGGTTTACAGGTTTTGATGTTGTTGGTACAAACTTGGTTTCAAACTCAGTTTCATTTTATCTATTTCTTTTTAATGTTCTCATTGTGTTTGAGTTTGGAGCCCTTTTTATACCAGCAATCATCAGTAAGATGATTGAATAAGCCACATATTCACATGGCTTTTTCTTCATCTTAAGTTGATCATCTACTGAAGAAGATGAAACTACTGAAGACTTATTCTTCAGCAGTTTTGCGATCAGTACTAACATTTTTCTTCCTTGCAGTACATGCTTTCTTGATATCTTCTTCAGTAGTTTTCCCACCCTTTGTCTGACAGTTTTCTTCCCTTTAGTACATGCAGTAGTTTGGGTTTGTTCTCCAGGTGTTATGACTTGCTCTTTAGTACTTTCAGTACTTTGTGAAATACCACCTGGAGTGATCAACTTTTTGATCATGTGAGTGTCAACATTTGAACCATCAACATCAGCTGATAGGTTTTGGGAGGAAATAATGCTGACATCAACCTCTGATGGTGTTGTATCAGATAGTAGATCACATGATGAAAAGGATTGGTTATTGCTTTCTCCATCAGATTCTACCTCTGCTCTGGGAGTAAAATCTGTAAGAGGAGCAGTGTGATTATAACCAATGCCAAACTTCACATTGGAAGCAGACTGCTTACTGAGAAGCATTTCAAAACCCTTGCAGGAATGTACCCATCGATCACACTTTACCTGGGTAGCTGCAAGTGTTTCTTTGAGGTCTCTATACTTCTCTAGAAGTACCTCTTCCCTAGCCTTATTATCAGTGATTTGGCATTTGAGTTTGTAAATCTCATCATTCTTATCATTAAGCACACACTCAAATTCAGCTTTTCTTTTGGATGTTATTTTTCTAGCTCAATGTTCTTGTTAATTAAAGCTACATTAGCTTCTCTAATAGATGCAAATGCGGCTATGCATGTTTCAAAACATAACTTGGCTTTGGCCTCAGAGGATCCTGTGATACCTGTGGTGTGGAAGCATTAGAGGATGAAGTATCAGCAGATCCAGAGCCATAAGAGCAAGATTTACAAAAGGATTGTCACCGCCATGTTGACCAGCCAGAAAACAGTTGTTCATGACCCGACATATCATTTGGCAACTGCTCCAGTCAACAACTCCTGGGGTGAAAAAGCTGTGTTAAGGAGGTTGAGATTGTTGATGAGATTGGGAGGTTGAGGCTCAGGAAGAGCAGGTGGTTGTTGAGCAATGGGTACTTGAACTTGACTAGTTTGTGGCATGTAATAGCAGGGATATGAATATGGCATTGGACCCTAAGGGACAAATATGCAAGAGATAGAGGTTGTGATTGATGACCAGAACTAGCAGGATGTTGCCCTCTGTTTTGTTGAATATTACTTGGAAAAGTAACAAAGGGTGCAGAGGAGTTAGATCCAGATGATCTACCTCTCTTGCAAAGTGCCCCAGCCTGTGGCATTTGTGACACCTCAACTTACTCTTGTCAAAACCAACTTTGGTTTTGCCAGAGAGTCCAGGAAATTTCCTACCAGTTCTCTTGTAGAACTTCTGAGATCTGATATTAATCAAGACCATTTGGCTCAGAATATCCATCTTTTCTAAGTCATCATCAGCTATACCTTTCAAATCATCCATAATGAAGCACAATTGTCACTATTACAGCCTGACTGACTATCAACACTCACAAATGCATGATCAGAACTGTTTGAAGAGAAATCTATATGCACATCATAATTACTTTCTGATGCAGCATATTCTGACTCATGACCAACCAAGGCAATGTTCCCTGGTACAAAGTCTTCAGTGAGCTTGCCTGATGATGCCAGTTTCCTTTTCTGCTCTATCTCTCTTTCAATGTAAGCAGTTTCCCATGAAGTTGGGTGAGAGATAGGCTATCCATATTTGCATTGGAGCGTAGGACAATTGTATATGTGTCCCATCTCTCAGGCAGTGATCTGAGGAATCTGTGGTTCATCTGGCTATTAGTGTATTCATGTTTGACCATTTTCAGCTCAGAGATCAAACATGAAAAACGCTCAAACTATTGAGTCAGAGTCATACCTTCCTATGAGCAAATGTCTCATATTGTTGGGTAAGTATTTCCGTATTGTTTGCTAAGACCTCATCAGTACCACCGAATTGTTCTTTCAGTGCCTTCCAGAGGTCATGAGCAGTTTCATGATGCATAAGCCCAGAATAGATTTCATTAGGCAGTGCCATGGCCAGAATTCCATGAGCTTTAGCATCTATCTCAAACAGTTTACGATCCTCATCAGAGTATTGTTCCTTCTTCTTCGGAACCATTTGGTTGGTTTCCGGATTGTTCACCATAGGCTTATGTGGACCATTAACCACAAATGTCCAGCAACCTGAACTGTTAACAGACAGGTGATGGAGCATTCTTCATTGCCATATGTTATACTCAGTCTTAACCAACATCGGAGGCTTGGTTGAGGAACCGGTATTATAAGGGTCATTAGAAGGAGTAGTCATAATCAGAATTCAGACAAATTCAAGGTAAACAAAGTAAATCTAGCTCAAAACCACTTCGAACCTCAAACAAAATAACCAGAAGCAGCAGAGACTCAATCTCTATAACCGATTCTTGCAAATTTGCTAATTCGATCAAACGTAGATAGCAAAAGAACAGTTTCAATGATCAATTGTTAAGTCGATCAATGATTAACCTGCTCTGATACCATTTGTTAGGATCACGGTATCTAGTTTGATTAATTAGATTGGATTTGCAGCGGAATGAGCACACAAATTAACAAATTTAAACAAGAACACATGAAATTTATCAATGAAACAGTGTTTGTTATAGAGAGAGAAAATCTGCCAAAAGGAATATATTCATTCAATCCACGCTTTGGCTCGGCTTATCGCACGGTTACAATTAGGTCATCTTTCCTTTTAGTCTTCAGCTGTTGAAGTCTTCAGTACTTTAGTCTTCAGATGTTGAAGTCTTCAGTACTTTAGTCTTCAGCTGTTGAAGTCTTCAGCTGTTGATCTTCAGACTTTGTCAAATAGGTGATCAAGTCTTCAGCAGTTGTTGTGATGTCTTGTGGGACTTAAAGATTTTTCTGATCTGGCTCATTGGCTCTTTTGGTCCAACACACTCTTATTCTCAAAAGTAATTTTATTTACCTTCGAAAATAATTTTGGCTTCGGAAGAGAAAAACCTTCGGAAATCCTTTTACCTTCGGAAGAAGACTTCTCTATGTAATAGAAACCTTTGGGCCCCACATAGTAAAAAGTAAAGTTTTATTAATGATGTCGGAATCTTTTGAATGGTTTTTACTTTGCCGCCACTGTCAAATCTAACCCTAATCCATCTTTTCACCTTATGCACCCCACACCGCCATTTCGCCCATTTAAATAATCCCGACTCTTCACTTTAATCATTTTACCAATTTATTGTCCAAAGCCTCCTTCACTCAAATTCACCCTACTCAAACTTGTTTAATCATCTCCTCTCTCACAATGGCACTCAACCCTCAACACAACCAATCGCATTCCTTGATTCTTCCAAGGATGCTGATTTCTTTGATATCATCTCATTTCTTACCTAATCTCCCTACTTCACTGCTCTGACTGTGAATCCTACCATTTACTTGAACCATATGGAAGATTTCTGGAGAAACGGTCAGGTAGTTCTCCTTAATGGAGCTAGGGTTATCAGAACCAGCATTCAGGCCAAGAGTTGATCATTACCGAACAAGTCATCAGGGAGCATCTGGAGCTTCATGATAAAGGCGCTCCTACTAAGTTCCCCAAATCAGACCTTGACGACACCTATATTCAAATGGGATATGGTGGAGATGTGAATAGGTCTACAGTTTATAAGTTTAATTTTTCTTATAACTGGAAGTTCCTACTTCATGTCATTCTTCACTGTTTGTCAAACAAGTCTGGGGGATGGGATCAAATCCCATATGAACTGGGCTGCCTAGTTCATAGATTGGTGAAGAACCTCTGCTTCAACTATTCAAGATTTTTGCTGACCAATCTTCTTGGAAACCTTCAAAAGGACACATTCTTCATGTATCCTAAGTTTCTTCAGTACATAATCAATTGTGAGCTGGACAAGAGTCAGCTTGTCTGTGCAACTGCTCTGTATGTTCCCTCAAATGAAACCGACCATCTTCAAGGTTTTGAAGAGAGTGTCCACAAACTTCACTAGAAGACACACCGACCTTCTTCCAGGTATGATTGAGCTAATGGCTCATAGTGACATCCCTGTTTACCCCACATGTGATGAACCCACACCAGCAACTTACCCTGTTTTGTCAGTTCACCCTATCAAAGACACTTATCAGAGACGCAAGCAAACCCTTGCTCAGTCTACTTTGATTGAGCAAGTCCTTCCTGATCAACCCAAAAAGACTAGAGTGGAACCATGGGCTCCCACTCAGTCAGAGGTCTCCCCATCCTTCTCCTTCAATCTCAATACAAGATTTGAGTATCCTCGGTCTCAATTCCCTGAGCCCCAAACCCAAGATGCAAGCCCTCAGGATAAGTCCCAATACTCTCTTAAGAAGCCAAAAGGGATAACTCCACCAAAGGCTCAATGCCACTAGACATTGACTAAAGTCCAGGGTCACTAGGCTTATCTTCTACATCCTTTACTGACCTTTTATTCAAAATTGATAAAGAGATTATGTCTCTTCATAGCAATGAAGTTGATCCACAACACTCTCTTATGGATCAACGGAGCCTAGAGGGACTTCTTATCTCTAGCCCATATTAGTCAAAACCAACTGAGGTGAGTCCCACGGATGTGAAGAGGACTCATGTAGATTCAGCTGCCACTACTGAAGGAAACTCATTGGATCCTCGGGACAGTGGTAACATCTCTGAGACTAAATCTACGATAACCATGCCTTTTGATGACTCTGAAAGAGACATCCTTAGGCAAGGGAAACAAGGGTGCCAAGAAACCATATTTGGTGGTGAGGGTGAACATACAAGGTATGTTACCTCATCTCCTATGATTCTTCAAAAGAAGATGAGGTAGTATGCAACTCATCATTCAGGACCTACTTTCTAAAGTCTCAAATATTGAATCAAAGGTTAAGACTTTAAGGATAGGTCTGTCACTCAGTAACTTGAGATTGAAAGTCTCAAGGCTTAACTAGCTGAGAAAAAGATTGAGAGATCTGTTAGGCATGTACTAATTCAGGTCTCCTTAACCTCTTCCTCTAGCTCATCTAGCTCTCAAGATGATACTACGAAAAAGGGGAAGAGTGTTCAAAGACAAACAACTAAGGAACCACAGAGCCAAGCTTTAACTTCCAAATATTCGGCTCCCATTGCAACTATCTTTCTTGAGCCCTCCCAAGTTGTCCTACAAATGGACCCAAGGATACTCAGAGATCTCTATAGGATCTTTTCCAAGTTTCTATTAAGATCTTCTCTAGATCAGCCTAGCCCTGATACGGCTATGATGTACTTTGGAGCTTCAGAGCTTCAGAGGTTAAGTGCATCCTCTACCATTGTGGAAGAAGTTGGTCAACCTAAGGTCCAAATGGAACCTGAGATTCAATTCGAAGGGGAAATAAGGACCGATGGCCCAGCACTAAAATAGTTGGGATAGATAGTGCACCCCCTCAAACTTCTGAAGCTGAAGTTAAAGTCTCGGAGAACAAGCTAAGTCTTCCAAAGTTGAGATGGAATCCGCGAAAGGACTTTCTCTTTGTCCGAGGATCTAATCATCGCAGATGCAATTCTAGAGCTGGCATCTGAGGTGAATAGTGAGGACTTTCTCAACCGACCCCTAGCTCAGACAACTTCACTATCTACATCTCAATCTGAACTCTCCATCCAATAACCACCAAAGTCAAGCACTTCCAAAGATGATAAAGGAAAGAAGAAGATGACTGTGGAAGAGCTTCAGGAGGAGGAGAGGATTGAAAAGCTCAAAGAAAAGGTAGACTTCCAACTGGGAAGTTGTTAGCCGCCAGTACCAAAGCAGCTACAGCCAACCAAGAGGCAGTCAACAACAAAAAGAGGGTGGAGATCATTGATAGGCTTATCCAGCTTGGAGCCGCCAGTGAAGACATACTCCTGCTACCAGTAGAGGAGTTAGTAGAGCTAGAAAAGGCAACTAGGCTGCAGATTGAACAAAAGGAGGAAGCAGCAAGGTTGGCCTTAGAGGAGGAAAGAAAAAGAGAGAAGAGGGAAGCTGATCTGCAGCTCCGGAGGGAAAGGATATCTTTCCTAACCTCCAGAGGTTTCTCGATTCAAGAACTATCTCCACATGATAATGATACAATCCTATGGCTCTTCAACAAAGAGCAGGATCAACCGGAGAAAAAGGGAAAGAGAGCTGCGAGAGAGAAGTTGAGGGGAAAAAAAGAAAAAGAAGAAGAAGTTGAGGTCACTGCTGCCAAGAAGATAGGTGGGAAAGCCTAGATAAGGATTATCTTTGGGCTCATGGATTCTCTGGTAGGCAGGTGGGACCTGTGTCTGAAAAGACACTCCAACGACTGTCAGCGACATCAAGGCTGACATTCGTATGTGAAAGAGGAAAGAGATGTATAGAAGGGTACAAAGGATAGTCTTCAAACCAACACCTCAACCTCAACCTACAACCCAAACTCAACCCCAACCTTAACCTGAACCTTCCCTATTTCCTTTCCCCACCAAAACTAAACCCATTTCTAAACCTTACACCCTTGAACCTACACCAACCACCTTACCCATCTCATTACCACAACCACCTCAACTAATCATCCCTCAACCTAAAACCTTACCAAGAACCCAAACACCTTACCTACCCAACAACCATCCAGACCATCCCCTCAGCTTCTAAACATCTCTCCTTAGAGGAGTTTAAGGAGATCAAGATGAAGCTCAACAAATATACAACCCTAAATGACATCTCCTGTGAGGAGGATTCTATCAAATTGACTTACATTAATGGATCCTCCTGTTCCCTCACAAGAGATCAATTCCTTGATCTGCCTAGCGGAACACTAGACCAAGCTGTTAAACTCCTTGGCCTCAACTATGACTCCGTAAACGATAAAGAGAAGAAGCTGAGAAGAAAGCTGGTGCTCTATTGAATACAAAGAAAGGGGACAAGGTTCCTAGTCAGCCCCTTGTGCCTAGAAAGAGAATTATCTAGTGGAGGTTTGATAAAGCCTCTCACAACTTTGTTGTAGAGAGAGAGAATGGAGAAAACAACAGGCTGAATGCCTCTTCTCTGGTACACTCTAGCAGATTCCATATTGCTGAGTTACCAGAGAAACCATTGTCCAATCCCTCCAACTCCGAAACAGCTGCTCACATCAGAAATCATCTTAGCAGCCTTCATCTTGTTGAGCTAACTACAAAAGCCAAGATTGAAGAGGAGTTGAAGCTGAGAGAGAAAGAAGACAAGAAAAGGTCAACCACCAAAGGCAAGGCCTTTCTACAAATGGTGGAAGGCCCTGAATTGGAACCAATAGTTAGATGGGAATATGACTACAACTCCCATCAACTAACTCTCTAACCCAATAGAGGGTGCATATCATTTAAAGTGACAGACTGGATCTCCTGTCCATGAATGATCTGTACAAACTTCTCAACACCACTTCAGGGAAGAACAAATAAATAGAAAAGTATCTACTTTCCCTAGTGTTAAAGTTTTGAGAAGTAGGAACAAGTGAGGTTTTGATAGCATCAGCCTAGGGGGAGTTTTTTGAATGAAGAAGAAGGCTAGTGCAACCAAAACCAAACACTTAGGCAAATTTTGGTACAACTTACTAAAGACTTTCGATGTAACACCCGGTTATTTTTTGGAAGACTCAAACAAAAGAATAAAGAGAAGAAAAATAAAGAAAAGATATATTACCCAAAGTTAAGGGGTAAAAAGTGTCAAAAGGACAAAAAGGTTTAAAACTTGGTGATAAAGGTGGCATGGCCGCCCATTATTCTCTCTTCACCTCAACATTCGGATTTTTCTTTAGAGAGAGAAAGGAAAGTAGAACTCTCGGGTTTTTGAAGAAGAACCAGAAAAGTGCAAATTCAAGATAAGAATTCCTAAGTTTATGAGTGTTCTAACGGGTTTTATCCTCGGTTGTATGCTTATGTGTGTTCGGGAGTGTTCGGGTGTGTGTTTTGGTGGGTTTCTAGGCGTGAACTTGTAGCAAACGGGTTTTGAAGGAAGTCTTACCCAAGAGGCTGCAAAGGTAAGCTCTAGAACCCCTCTTTTTACTTGTTTTAACTATTTTGGGGATGGAAATGCATGTATGAACGTTTTTATTAAATGGGTTTTATACCCGTGTGTATATGTGTGTGTATGATGCGGGTAGGGTTTGATTTTGGGGCTATGTTGGGGTTATATGATGTTATGGTTATGTTTCTATGGCTTAGAATGTAAGATTTAAGCTTAGAATAAGTTTGAGAATGATTAAAGAGCTGATTGTTCTTCCGCATTGACAAATGCGGAAGACTAGAAGTGATGCGGACAAGTTTTGCTCTTGCGCATTGACAAACGCGGATGAGTAGAGGAAATACGGATTAGTAAGAGGAAATGCGGATGAGTAAGAGGAAATGCGGATGAGTAAGATGAAATGCGGATGAGTAAGAGGAAATGCGGATGAGCAAGAGGAAATGCGGATGAGTAAGAGGAAATGCGGATGAGCAAGAGGAAATGCGGATGAGTAAGAGGAAATGCGGATGAGCAAGAGAAAATTTGGATAAGTAAAAGGAAATATGGATGAGCAAGGGGAAATATGACTGAAGGTCATGTGACTGAAGCCCATAACCCCGAATGCCATGCACTGAGGGTCATACACAAGGGAGTCATGCGACTATGCGACTGAGAGTCCATACGCATAAGTGCCCGTTCGCCCCTTAGTGTTCATACGCCTAAGTGTTCTCATGTGTTTGGAAGGCCATGCGACTGAATAATGCTCATACGCCCAAATAAGGCTCATGCGCCCAAAACAACTTGGTTTACTTTCTGATTTTCGAGGGAATGTGTAGATGTAGGCTTTGACTTGGGAGGTTCCCACGGGTTCTTGTAAGTTGGCTTTTTGAGATCATAGATGATGTGGTGGGCGATGTGTGATGTATGATTGATGCTTATATGTTGTGTGATTGATGATGTATGATGATTATGTATGATGTGTTTTCTTATGTTCCTTATTACGTACTATGATGTGACTTTCCGTGGTGTGATATTGTTAATGAACGTAAAGTATTATCTTAATGAAGTGAAAGATTTCAGATAATGAAAATGGAACATAATGAACGAATGGATAAAAAGCCTTGCAAGCAACTGGAAGGAGGTTCACAACTCATTGAGAGTTGTTACCTCAACTGTGTGTCTACAACGTATGATTTTGGCTACTCATAAGGGTTCATACACATAGTAAGAGTTCCGTCTTGGTGACTGCTCCAATACGTGCGTTATACAGCGTGCGATCTTGGCTAACCCATAAGAGTTCACACACACAGGGGGAGTTTGTCCTAGTGACCACTCCATACGTGTGATATGTGTGATATGTGCGAGATGGAGTCCTTGTCGCTTAACCCTAGATGATATGGCCTTGTGCTTAAGAGGTGGGGGGTTAAGCATATGATAGGATCTAGATAAAAGTGATAAGATAATAATTGTTACCTTGATGTATCTATGATGTGTGATCACGTACGATGATAATGAAAATGTTTTAAATAATGAAAGGTAATATAATGTTTTATAAAACTAGAACTCACTCAGCAACGCTGACTTTTATGTGTTTTAGATGGCAGGTAAAGATTGCTGAGGATGGCACGGGGTGGCTACTCGGCTCATTTTGGATAGCATTCTTTTGTATAATGATTTTGCATTATAATCTGAACAAACGATATTTTTTAATGAATGTTGTATTATTTCTCAAAAGCTTTTATTTTTAATGAAATGAAATGTCTTTTTATAGATTCTGCTGCAATGTTTTAAGGAAGTTAATGTGAGTATATGTTTTATGTGCGATGAATGACCAGCTGTAAGCGTCCCGGGAACGGGGCCTTACAAGTTGGTATCAGAGCCAAAGTTTAAGTGAAACAGGTAAATTTTCAAAATAAACCTAAACTTAAACTGAAAATGGGATGGAAAAGGAAGGGATGCTAGTCCGAGTAGCTGCGTGCCATCAGGTATTTTCTTAATATTAACCGGCATTATGTGCGCATGTTATCTAGTCTGTGTGCCTTTAGTAGATTTAGATACAGATGTAGTCAGGATAGGAAATGCTTGGGGTATGAAGAGTAAAGTAAGTGGCTAATCACAACTGGCCACTGTAATTAGGGACTTACTATACTTGACATAAACTGAGCTATTCCCTTGAATGACATTGTTTTGATGGATGTGGTGCGGGACCACGTGTCACGAGAAGGTGTAGATCTTCAAAGGTGTTGCTAGGAGAAGGTTGTGGTGGATGTGTTGTGGGACCATGTGTCACGAGAAGCATGGTTAGGGCTGCTGAAATGGCACTTGAAGAGCCTGAGATCCATCACCGGAAGGCGGTGATGATAGTGCTAACCTGAGGACCTCATTGAAAGAGGTTGTGGTTGAGGGAGTTCAACATGTTATGCAGACGATTTTGCCGTCTATGGTGACTAAGGTAATTAGGGTGGTGAAGGAGACGATCGTGATTAAAGTTAACAAGAAGGGTAGCAGCAACAAGAATTGGAACGGAAAACGGGTTGAACGTGGGGGTTACACTTTAAACAGCAAGCTTGCCAAGACGGATGACCGGCGTGTAGCTTCATCCGGTGCGGAGATGAGGAAGTGTGGTAAGTGTGTTAAAGGGAAAACAAGAGAATGTAGGTGGGGATCCAATCTCTGCTTCAAATGTGTTAGGCCCGCTCATCTGGCAAGAGATTGTGGGGTGATAAAGTGTTATAACTGCGGTGGAAGGGGTCATATAAGCAGGGACTGCAAGAAGCCAAGGGCAGAGAGTTCTGGAGCAAGGAAGACGACCAGAATTGAAGGGCAAAGGGCGAGCATAGGGTCTTCACAATGACGCAAGAGGAGGCTAGGACGAACCCTGATGTTGTGTCAGGTACGTTTCTAGTAAACCAAACTTTAGCCTCGGTGTTATTTGATTCTGGTGTAAGTAAGAGTTTTATTTATGCCGCTTTCTGTGCTAATTTGCCTGTTAGTAGTATAAATATAGATATGCCCTTCGATGTAGAAACTGCCATAGATAAGTCTACCAGGATTTCTGAGATGATAGAAGGTTGTGGCATTGAATTAGAAGCTCATAAGTTTCCTGTTAGACCATTCGTGATGACCTTAGGCAGTTTTGACATAATCCTAGGAATGGATTGGTTGGCGGACTACGAGGCGAATATCATATGTCGAAGGAAGATGATCAGACTGACAGCGCCTGATGGGAGTTCGGTGATGGTTTATGGTTTTCGGGTCACTACGATTCCGAAGGCGATTTCGATGGCGGTGGCGGGAAAGTGCATAAGGCGTGGATGTAGTGCCTACTTGGCCTACATAAAGGATGTGGATACGCCAACACCACAACTGACCGATGTACCAATTGTGTGTGACTTTCCGAACGTGTTTCCCGAAGACTTACCAGGAGTGCCACCAGACCGCGAGATCGAGTTTAAGATTGATTTGATACCAGGTGCCCAACCTGTTGCCAAGGCACTGTATCGGTTGGCTCCGACTGAGATGAAAAAGTTAATGGAGCAATTTCAAGAGCTGCTTGATAAGGGGTTTATTAGACCGAGTATCTTTCCTTAGGGTGCTCCGATCTTATTCATAAACAAGAAAGACGGTAGCATGAGGATGTGTATTGACTACCGTGAGCTGAATAAGTTGAAGGAAAGAATCGGTACCCGTTACCAAGAATTGATGATTTGTTTGATCAACATCAAGGTGCCAGTTGGTTTTCAAGGATAGATCTTCGATCTGGCTACCATCATCTAAAGGTGAAAGAGCAGGATATTCCTAAAACAGCTTTTCACACGCGTTATGGTCACTACCAGTTCCTCGTTATGTCATTTGGGTTGACCAACGCGCCAGCCGCTTTTATGGATCTGATGAATCAAGTGTGTTGGCCGATGTTGGATAAATCAGTGATTATGTTTATCGATGATATCTTGATTTATTCGAAGAGCAAGGATGAGCATGCCGGTCATATTCGAGAGGTGTGGGAGACGTTAAGAAGGGAGAGGTTGTATGCTAAATTCTCCAAGTGCGCATTCTGGTTGCGCGAGGTTCAGTTTTTTGATCATGTAGTGAATCCCGGTGGGATTATGGTGGACTCGGCAAAGGTGGAGGCGGTGATGCAATGGAAGTCACCAAAGACGCCATCTGAGATTCGTAGTTTCTTGGTTTGGCTGGCTATTACAGAAGATTCATTCAAGACTTCTCTAAGGTAGCTTCTCCGTTGACCAAGTTGACCTATAAGGATGTAAAGTTTGTATGGGGTCAAGCTCAAGAGAAGGCATTTGAGGAGTTAAAGGCGAGGTTGACTCAAGCTCCTGTCTTGTCGTTACCTGATGAAAGCGAAGATTTGGTGGTTTATTCAGATGCTTCCTACTCGGGGATGGGATGTGTGTTGATGCAAAGAGGAAAGGTTATAGCCTATGCATCATGATAGTTGAAAGTTCATGAGGTCAATTATCCCACTCCCGACTTGGAGCTAGCAGTCGTGGTCTTTGTGTTAAAGATATGGAGGCAGTATCTATACGGTATGAAGTGCACCATATTCAGCCGAGGCCATTCTGAATTATTGCTCGAGTAGGAGAGGTGGCCTATAGGTTGGAGTTACCAGAAGAATTAAGTGGAATTCATCCGACATTCCATGTATCTCATCTGAGAAAGTGTTTAGCAGACAAAGATATGATAGTACCACTAGAGGATATCAAGGTACATGAATGGCTCAATTATGTGGAGCAACCAGTGGCGATCATTGATCGTAAAGAGAAGAGATTAAGAAATAAAGTGGTTTTGTTAGTGCGTGTACGGTGGAAACACAGGAAGGGATCTGAGTCTACGTGGGTGACGGAGGAAGAAATAAGACAACATTACCCACGATTGTTCGAGGAATAACAGGTTTCGGGGACGAAACCTATTTAAGGGGGGTGGACTTGTAACACGCGGTTATTTTTTTAAAGACTCAAACAAAAGAATAAAGTGAAGAAAAAGAAAGAAAAGATATATTACCCAAGTTAAGGGGTAAAAAGTGTCAAAATGACAAAAAGGTTTAAAAGTTGGTGATAAAGGTGGCATGGCCGCCCATTACTTTCTCTTCACACTCAACATTCAGATTTTTCTTTAGAGAGAGAAAGGAGAGCAGAACTCTCAGGTTTTTTAAGAAGAACCAGAAAAGTGTGAATTCAATGTAAGAATTCGTGAGTTTATGAGTGTTCTAAACTAGTTTTTATCCTTGGTTGTATGCTTATGTGTGTTTGTGTGTGTTCGGGTGTGTGTTTTGGTGGGTTTCTAGGTGTGAACTTGTAGCAAACGGGTTTTGAAGGAAGTCTTAACCAAGAGGCTGCTAAGGTGAGTTCTAGAACCCCTCTTTTTTACTTGTTTTAACTGTTTTGGGGCTGGAAATGCATGTATGAATGTATTTATTAAATGGGTTTTATACCCGTGTGTATATTTGTGTGTATGATGCGGGTGGGGTTTGATTTTAGGGCTATGTTTGGGTTTTATGATGTTATGGTTGTGTTTCTATGGCTTAGAATGTATGATTTAAGCTTAGAATAAGTTTGAGAATGATCGGAGAGTTGATTGTTCTTCAGCATTGACAAATGCGGAAGACTAAAAGTGATGTGGACAAGTTTTGCGCTTGCGTATTGACAAATGCGGATGAGTAGAGGAAATGTGGATTAGTAAGAGTAAATGCGGATGAGTAAGAGTCAATGCGGATGACTAAGAGGAAATGCGGATGAGTAAGAGGAAATGTAGATGAGTAAGAGGAAATGCGGATGAGCAAGAGGAAATGCAGATGAGTAAGAGGAAATGCGGATGAGCAAGAGGAAATGCGGATGAGTAAGAGGAAATGCGGATGAGCAAGGGGAAATGCGACTGAAGGTCATGTGACCGAAGCCCATACGCCTAAATGCCATGCAACTGAGGGTGATACGCATAGGAGTCATGTGACTGAAGGCTATGCGACTGAGAGTCCATACGCATACGTGTCCATTCGCCCCATAGTGTACATACACCTAAGTGTTCTCATGCACCTGGAAGGCCATGTGACTGAATAGTGCTCATACGCCCAAATAGGGCTCATGCGTCCGAATGAACTTGGTTTACTTTCTGATTTTCAGGGGAATGTGTAGATGTAGGCTTTGACTTGGGAGGTTCCCGCGGGTTCTTGTAATTTGACTTTTTGGAGTCATAGATAACATGGTGGGCGATGTGTGATGTATGATTGATGCTTATATGATGTGTGATTGATGATGTATGATGATTATCTATGATATGTTTTCTTATGTTCCTTATTACGTACTATGATGTGACTTTACGTGGTGTGATATTGTTAACGAGCGTAAAGTATTATCTTAAAGAAGTGAAAGATTTCAAATAATGAAAGTGGAACATAATGAATGAACGGATAAAAAGCCTTGCAAGCAACTGGAAGGAGGTTCACAACTCATTGAGAGTTGTTACCTCAACTGTGTGTGTCTACAATGTGCGATTTTGGCTACTCGTAAGGGTTCATACACACAGTTAGAGTTCAGTCTTGGTGATTGCTCCAATACGTGCGATTTTCTAATTACTTTGCATTATATAGCATGCGATCTTGGCCAACCCATAAGAGTTCACACACACACAAGGGGAGTCTATCCTAGTGGCCACTCCATACGTGCAATATGTGCTATATGGAGTCCTTGTCGCTTAACCCTAGATGATATGGCCTTGTGCTTAAGATGGGGGGGGGGGTTAAGCATATGACAGGACCTAGATAAAAGTGAAAAGATAATAATTGTTACCTTGATGTATCTATGATGTGTGATCACGTGTGATGATAATGAAAATGTTTTAACAAATGAAAGGTAATATAATGTTTTATAAAACTAGAACTCACTCAGCAACACTGACTTTTATATATTCCAGTTGGTAGGTAAGATTGTTGAGGAAAGGCACGGGGCGGCTACTCGGCTCATTTTGGATGGCATTCTTTTGTATAATGTTTTTGCATTATAATACGAACAAACAATATTTTGTGATGAATGTTGTATTATTTTGCAAAAGCTTTTATTTTAATGAAATGAAATGCCTTTTTATTGATTCTGCTACAATGTTTTAAGGAAGTTAATGTAAATATATGTTTTATGTGCGATGAATGACCAGCTGTAAGCGTCCCGGGAACGGGTCCTTACATCCGAAGCCAAGTATAGAACTTTCAAAGGATATGGAGTTCTTCCGACAAAGTGCAAAATCAATTTTCAAAGGAAAAGCTCCAACTTTCGAAGACAAAGTCTTCTCTTCCGAAGTTCAAGACTTGAAAGAAATAAAAGACAGTGACTTCCGAAGCAGAAGTCTCCAAGCCACGGAAGAAGAAGCCTCTTCCGAAGAATGAAAGGCTTCGGAAGAACTTGCTCTTCCGAAGCCAGTTAAGCTTCAGAAGATGCTGCTAATGAACCAGTGGACATAAGTATGGTCTCTGACACTCCGCTACAGACCTCTGATACTGCATGACGTTTTCCCAAAAGGCCATGTTGTTGACCATACTTTATTCTGTTGTTCACCTTTTTATGTTAGTACAAGTTACCAACTTTAGTTGGTGACAAAAGGTAAGTCATAGACATGTCATGACTGCCATATCTTAAATAAGACATTATCTAAGATACCTTAAACTATAGCTTTATTGTATTTGCTTTAGTTAGAGGATTCCAGCCGGTATCAAAGTATATCCAGCTGTAGGTAGTAGTATATATAGTTTCTCATTGTAACTCTTGTAAAAAGCTTTGTAAGTGTCTTGAAAACTTTGAGTTGAGAAATAATATATACAAGTATTTTGAAAATTATTCTCTTGTGTTTCATTGTGTTACTTAGTATATTATAATCAACTCTTAGAAGATCTTTGCTTCTTGAGTGTTTGTAAGTGAGTTTGAGAGAAAATACTTATGTTGAGTATCAAAACCAGTCCTACATATGTGATCATTGCGATAAAATTTCATCATTATTTATTAAGCCTTTTTTACGCCTCTTCTGTAATATCATGTGATTTACACCATTAACTATGCAAATATCCTTAAAAGAAGTACACACCCTTTGAAATTTGACAAAAGTAGACATAAGTAGTACATTTCTCCTTAACTAGATTAGCCAAAACAATACGACTTCTTTGTGCTTTATGTAAGCATCGATTCAAATGGCACAAGCCTCCTTTTCACATGAAGTGTTATGGGAAATCTTTATATAAGTATTACCTTGGCTATTTCACCCATTCTATTTGTATAAAGATGAATTTAGTATGGTTCTTTTCTCTTGTTTCCTATTAACACTTTCAAACATTATATCATTATCTCTATAATTTAGCCATCTGATTATCATAGAGATAGAGTTGTAAGGGTAGCATAACATGATGGATTGAGAAAAATAGAAGGAAAAAAAATGTGCCACAAGCCTTTGAGGGTGATACGTTCTTTCTATCTTATTAGTAACAACCTCTTACTCATCTTGGTTGATCTAAATAACTTGCATGTCATGTCCATTGTAAATATGTTTGAAAAAATATTTCATAAATTTTATATTTGAGTAAACCTTGATATTTATATGACAATTAAACATCATCAAAAGCTATGGGTTATTCGAGACAACCCATTTGTTATCAAGAGTTTTTCCTCATCGAGTTTCTCCTTTGATATAATGGATATGCATTACATACAAGGATTGTTTGTTCATAAATGTTCGCATATGCTTGATAAAAAGGTCATGCAATTTGGGATGTCTTATTATGTTAGGAATTTCAGCACACACAATCTTATTATAGTGGATTATTGATTTTATGTTACGAGTTTATGATAAGAACAAAATGGGCATGCGACAAACCATACTTTTGAAACTCGATGACATATTGTAGGACCGGTGAAGGGTGGTCACTTACAATACAACAACACAATGAAGAGATTAATTTGACTAATCAAACAGTAAAACTAGATTAACCACAAGTAAAGATAATAAGAACACAAGTGAATAAGAGATAGAACAAGATAGTAAAATACACAACGAAATGGTTTTCAAGATTGCAGTATATTGCCTTCTCAAGTTCTATTACAAGTGTTACAAAGCATAAAGAAAAGTTACAAGTACTTGAGATACATATACCACATCCTACAGCCGGCCATACTTTGAAGGCCAGCTGGATACAATTGACTAGACACAAAACAAAATCAATTGTAGAGTCAAAAGTCAGATTGCCTTTTGACTTGTGACTATGACATGCCATAGCTCACATCATAATATATTACAAAAAGGATAAAGTACATGAAGTAAAAAGTTACAGACTCAAGACCTTAATGTATAGTTACTGAAAGCCTGGACCTTTTCACCAACTCATGCAAGTTGGTGACTTTACAGAGTTACAGCGGAAAGGGGTCCACCTTTATGTAAAGTACATCAGATAAAGCATATATACTAAAAGTCTTCAGAAGAAATTTGTCTTCAAGTGTTGGCTTCGGAAGACTTTGTCTTTGAAGCTTCGAAAGCCCTCATCTTTGGCTTCGGAAGATATTGGTCTTGGCTTCGGAAGATTTCACACTTAGAATATTTCTGTTACATGTGTGAAACTTCCGAAGCATTCTTCTTCAATGCACTTGTGCATGCATATAGGAGACCTTAAGTTTTTGAGTTGCATCAACCTTAACATGTATTCCTTACAAACTCCCACTAGGTTGATGCTACCAAAACACTTTGAAGACTTCAGATGTCAATGGTCCTCATTATGATGATGACCATCCATTTCTTCATGAGATGATAAGGATCACTCAGACTCTCAGAATGTCTTCTCATGTCAAATAGATCATGCAAAGGTAGATTGAACATGTCCAGCCATGTGTAGACATCTTCAATGCCTTGATCTCTAATGACATGCCATCTTTCCGGATTTATGGTGTATGTCCAGGACAAGATGGGTCTTCTTGATGCTAGAGGAGCTATTTGAATGAGAGTTGATGGAGCATCCTCTGGCTGCACATCCTCAGGATATTCTGACTCATCTTGAGGTTCAGAAAAGGATGTTTCTTTCTTCTTCTTTGGCTTTGGCTTTAAAGCCATCCTTTTCTTTCTCTTTGTTTTTTTTAACTGAGAAGACTGGCTTGCAGCGCCTGATTGATCTTCTTTGTCTTTCTCAATTGGGTCTTCCTCTCTCACAGGTTTAGAAGGAGAGGGAGTCTGACCCTGCTGTGGATCAGAAGATGAAGCTTGCTGAGATTCAGCAGGAGGTTCAGGTTGTGTTGTCTTAGGTTGTTCAACCTTAACCTCCACTTCAGGTGGAGCTTAACTTGGAGGGGAGTATAAGTCAATCAGCTCTCCACTCAAGATCTTTTGCTTGATTACCATGATATGCTCATCCATAGTGGATAGAGACATAGGGCCAAGTCTCATTCCGGAGAATCCATATAGCTTCAAGAAGCTCATCATCCTCTGCTTGTCTGCAGACTTCTTCATGCTCTTCTAGATGATGGCTCTTGACTTAGCAACTTCTTCCTTTTGCTTCCTTTTAGTGGTCTTTCTTTCTTGACTATCTCAAGTTCAAGTTTTTTGAGATACTCAAACTCAATATAGTCATAGGATAAGGGAAGAAGTGCATCTGCCTGATAAAGGCATGTGGCACTCATGTAGTTGATCATCTTGATCCTGTCTTCTTCTTTGTCTACCTAAGGTTCTTGTTGAACCACATCCTCATGTGCAGGACTTTCTTGAACTGGGAAGAGAGTAGGCACATGCTTATATAATCTTTTCTTTATTCTTTCTTCCTTCATTTATACCAGTAGCTCAACATCTTCTGCCTCTTTCTTCTCCTTTGACATTTCCATGTCAACCAATTCATTCAATCCTCTAAGGGGAGAGAAATGACATTGTCAATGTCATAGTTCCTGGTCTGCAAGTAATTGATCCTGACTGCCCTCACCATCATCCTGAGTGTTTGGTCTGGGGGCAGTCCGGATATCAGTTTTCATGAGTCTTGCAGACCCAGAAGAGGAACTTTCTCCCTTAGCTATTTTCCCTCTCTCTCTCCTCCTCCTCAATCTCCTCAGATATCATCTTTCTTTTCCCTATGTCGCTCACAGACCTTTGTGACTCAGGGTGGAGAGAGCTTTGGCCTTTATGGCTTGGTGTCGCTTCCAAGCTTTGGCCAGAGAGAGGTTGAGAAGCACCTTCACCAGTAGGTGTCTCAAAAAGGGTATGAATCTCTGCAGCAGTTGATGATGATAAGACAGGACTCTCAGGTTCTGTTACTAGGCCTTCAGTCAAGGTTTCCCCTATGAAACTAATCTTAGGGTCTGCCTTAACATCCAGCTGACCGATGACATTGCTTGATTGCTTTAGTCTCCTTTTGAAGCTGAACTCTGCAGTGATCCTGTATTGGATTCTTTAAGCCAGCTTGTCATCTTGTCTTGATAGGCTTTGATTGACAAGTGGCATGTTGACTAGATCCAGACCTTCATAGAAGTTCAAGGTCTGAAAGTTAAAGACCTATTGTTGTCCTTGAACTCTAAGAATGATGAGGCTCTTTTGTTTTTGTAATACCTCCACCCAATGATGTGATTTGAAGTTGGTGGAGATGACATAGCCCTTGGAATTCCTTCCTCAAACAGACTCTGTATGTAGGAGTCTATGGTGTCCACATTAATGTGAACTTGAGGAAGTTGCTGAGTATGCGCAACTGCAAGTGAGGATGGTGAGTCCTCAATATCCATACTCTCTGAAGAACTTCCAGGTGTTGTGACTGTAATGACTTTCACCCCCTTTTTGGTAGCATCACCCTCTTGCATAGGTGAGCTAGGAGTTAGGTCAATCACATCCACCGGTTCTTGTGTTCCTGGTTGAGCTCCTCTTAAAGATCTCCCAGCTAGTTTTTCCTTAAGATAAGAAATCTCAAGTTGCTGATCATTGACCCTGTTTTGCAAGGTAGTCACCTGAGATTCAAGATGACTAACCTTGGAGACTAAATAGGTGCATTTTTATGATAGTTTTTGCACCTTTAGTCCCAAATTTCCCTCATCTTCATCAGAAGAATCATTGGGGGATGAGATGATTGGAGCAGAGTCCTCTCTCTCATCACCAGCTTCAGGTTCTTGGTTGCTGGATTTCCTCTGCTCACTGACAGCCTCAGTTGAGGTGTCAGTGGGCTGAGTTGCCATGGTTGAGGTCTTAATGATGGAATCACTTGCAAAAGTGAGAGCCTCTTCCATATGGACATCCTGAACAAGTTCAAAAGTGTCCACCTTAGTAGTAGGTGACTATTGTGGGCAAGATGTAGGAGACTCAGGAGCACTCATCTCTCTTTGAGTAGGGGAAAAGAAAAGAGACTCATGGTAATCACTAAAACCTGAATATTCATCAGTATAAAAGTCAAGGTTGGGGATAGGTTGGTTTAAGTCCAAAGGTTGGGGATGGTAACTTTCTCCTGAAGGTTGATTACTTGAGTGTTAGGACTCAGAGTGATGGCTTAAAGCATTTGGCTTATGAGCTCCTTAGGCTGAGCATGAAGAACCTCAGCACTAATCATTGAAGGAATGGGAGTGGTCGCTCCTCAGGAGAAGTCGGAGCTCCAGTGTCCATTTCTTCCTATGTGGGTGAGTATATAGGGCCTGCATAGACTGAGTAGTCTGAGTAGGGGTTCGTTTATGTTTCTTTTGTAAGTGAGGGTGATTTTTGGTTGTTAAGGTGGTTGGGATGTAGAAGGTGTGGGTTCAACACTAGCTGGTGCTGCTAGGTTGTCACCTTGAGTAATAAGCTCTAACGTTTTTTGGACAAGGGTTGTTTCTACCCCAGAGAAGCCAACAGTGGGCTTTCTCAATATTTTAAAGATGTCAGGCTTCATCTGTCCCAATTTAAGATTATTACCTGTTCCCCTTAACTGTGAGCCCAGTTCACAGTTAAGAATGTATTGAACATATCTAGGGAACATGTAGTACTATAAGGAGTCCAAGTTTGCAAGCAGATTAGTGTAAACAAACTGAGAGTACCTGAACTTGACTCCATGAACCATCCTATGAACAATGAAGGAGAGATCTTTAGGAATCTGGTCCTATCCACCATGCTTGTTTGATAAGCTGTGAATAACCACATGGAGCAGGAATTTCCATGGGATGAGACTTTCTCTTTCCTGAAGGTCTTGATAGAGAAGTTTCCCTCATAGCCCATCTACGTAAAGTACTGGTTAACAACTTCTTTAGGAAAGAACACCTCACCTTCTTCATCATCCAGCTGAAGATGAATGTTGATGATGGCCGGAGTGATGAAGACTGTTCTCCCCTGCATTGTGGCAGACAGTGCCTTCTCCCCATCCATGACGACCTCTTGACAGGTCTTCCAAAATTCTAGCAGTTGATCCTCATAAAGAGTAGGATCAATGGTTAGGGAGGTGAAGTAGTTGGATAGAGTTAAGAAATGAGGAATTTTCTCAGAGTGTAATAGAGCAACTTGGTTGTGTTGCCTGTGTAACTGCATGGAGAAGTTCGGATCATTTCTGCGGTTAAGGTTGGCCATTTTTTAGGAAGCTTAAGGATGAAGAAAGATGAGAGAAAGTAATTTCAGAGAAAATTTTAGGGTTTTAGGTCTGGAGGAAAGAAGGAGATAATAGAAAGAGAGGGAACCGTTGAGTTTATATGTGAAAAGGATTTCAGACAAAGTTGAATGAAAGAGAATAAACTTTGAAATCCGGATGTCGGTCCCACCTCTGAAAAAGTAGTTTGCTTTTGCTCAAAAAGTAGTTTTCCTGGAAGTCAAAAAGCTTCCAAGGTAAATTATCTTCGGAAGTTTTAATGAAAAAGCTTCCGAAGTTAAAATGACTTCGGAAGATTTTCCTAAGAGTTGTGAAAATTTTGCTTCGGAAGAAAAATTAAGACTTGAATGCTTTGTTCAGATGAACAAAGCTTCCGAGAGTTAATTTGCTTCGGAAGAAAATAGTCCTTGAAAACATATAAGTGTTTGAGACAAGTATTAAGCTTCAAAAGATATTTCAGAAATTTCTTCTGAAGGTAAAATCACTTAGACAGTTACTTGTTTTGAAGGCATGATTTTCTTCCGAAGATAAAAGCATATCTTCCGAAGGATCAAAATTTTCAGAAATCTAAGGAAAGTCTTCAAAAGATTGTCAACCAAAGAAAACAAGAGCTTATGAAAGTGATGAACTAGACAACTTAGGACACATAGATTTTAAGAAATAATAAGAATTAGTTTTAAGAAAAACCTACTCAAAGTTTATCATCCCAATAGCTTATATAAGATATTTAAATCTCTGTTCATCAAAAGCCTTTGTAAACAGATCAGCATATTGTTCATTTGTGTGAACTTTGACTAGTTTAATTAATCCCTTTTCAAAATTATCTCTAATTAAATGATTGTTGATATGTTTAGTCCTTGAGTGCTGCACAAGATTCTCTGTGATAGAGATAGCATTGTTGTTGTCTATTTGAATGGGAGTCTCCTTGAAATTTAATCCATAATCAAGCATTTGATTCTGAGTCCATAGCACTTGAGCATAGTAGCTTGTAGCAACAATGTATTCAGCTTCAGCAGTTGATGCAGAGACACAGGATTGTTTCTTGCATTGCCATGAGACAACCCTTCCACCAAGAAACTAACATCCCCCAGATGTAGACTTTGAAGTCATGTTACAACCAACATAATCACTATCTATATAAGCATACAGATTGAAGTCAGAATTCTTAGGATACCACAGGCCAGGTGTTGAAGCATTAAGGTATCTTAGAATCCTTTTGGCAGTGATAAGGTGAGACATCTTAGGGTTGGCTTGATATCTTGCACAGATGCAAGTGACAAACATAATATCAGGCCTGCTAGCTGTAAGATACATAAGAGACCCAATCATAGCCCTGTATAAGTGTTCATCTACACACTCCCCCTCAAGATCAGGTCCAATGGAGTGGTTTCTAGCTATGAGTGTCTTAGAAATCTTACAATCAGTCATGTTGAACCTCTTAAGTATGTCTTGAACATACTTTGACTGACTAATGAAGATGTCATCTTCAACTTGCTTCACTTGAATTCCCAGAAAGAAATTGAGTTCCCCCATGGCACTCATTTCAAATCTGTCATTCATCATCTTCTTAAAGTCTTTGAGCCTTGGATTAGTTGAACCAAAGATGATGCCATCTACATATACTTGAACTAGCATTAAGTCATTTCCCTATCCTTTGATGAAGAAAGTTCCATCTATAGTACCCCTTTTGTATCCATGCTTGTAGAGATACTGAGATAGAGTATGATACCACTTTCTGGGTGCCTGATGCAGCCCATAAAGAGCTTTCTCAAGCTTGCAGACATAATCAGGACGATCAGGATCTGCAAAACCAGGTGGTTGTTTGACATATACCTCTTCATCAATCACTCCATAAAGAAAAGCACACTTCACATCAAGTTGATAGACCTTGAAGTTCTTGGATGCAGCAAATGCCAAGAATATCCCAACAGCTTCCAGTCTTACTACAGTAGCAAAAACATCAGTGTAGTCAATCCCTTCTTATTATGTGAATCCTTGAACAACTAGTCTAGCTTTATTCTTGATGATATTTCCTCTATCATCCTTATTGTTCCTAAACACCCATTTGGTTCCAATGGTAGTCTTCCATGAGGAAGAGGACAAAGGTTCCAAACTTTCTGTCTTTTGAATTGAAGTACCTCCTAGTGCATAGCTTCAACCTAACTTCCATCCTTCAGAGCCTCATAAATTTTCTTTGGCTCTATCTGGGATAAGAAACATGAGAGAAGACACACATTTGCTTCATGGGTTTGTCCTCTTGTTCTTACCCCTGTGTCAACATCTCCAATGATGTTTATGGTAGGGTGAGACTTGTTGATCCTTAGCTGAGGGATAACAACAAGTTGCTGAGAGAGATCTAAATTAGAGAAATTAGATCTGGCATAGATGTTTCTCCAACCACATCAGCACACTTATCAAGAACGACTTGATCCAATGAGTGTGTGACATCATTAATGTTGTCATCTATGGAGTGGTTATCAGCATCAAGAAATTCTTGATCACTGTCACCACCTCCATTATTTTCTTCTACATTTGAAGTTTCTTTATTTGATTATGGATCCTCTAAGCTGGAATTTGAAGGCAACCCAGATGTATCAGCTGAGTTTTTCATTATGGTGTTGATAAACACTTCATTTGCAGAAGTGGTTACAACTAGAGCTAAAGATGTGTTACTTGAAGGTCTTCTTAGCTCAAATCTTGGGTCAGGATCACCTGTTGATAAGATATCTGCAGATCTTGAAACAGTCTCACAAGATTTGTTAAAACAGTTGGTAACTAAATCAAGATCAAATAGCTAATCAGGACCAGAACCAGCCACACAGGGTGTGTGTTCATTGAAAGTCACATTGGCTGACTCCTCAACAATTCTAGTTCTGAGATTGTATACTCTATAAGCCTTAGCTTGGGAAGAGTATCCAATAAAATGTCCAGCATCTGATTTTTTAGCAAATTTGGTAATTTGATCTTTGGTATTCAAGATAGTGCAAGGACATCCAAATGAATTGAGAAAACCAATGAAAGGTTTCCTCTTGTGCCAAAGTTAATAAGGAGTCTTGCTATGAGTCTTAACTACTAAAACTCTATTCTGCACATAGCAAGTAGTGTTGACTGCCTCTGCCCAGAAGGTGATGGGCAACTTAAAGTCGGACAGCATGGTTCTTGCAGCTTCAATTAGTATCATGTTTCTCCTCTCAGCAACACCATTTTGCTAAGAAGTCCTGGGAGCACTGTATTGTCTTGTAATATCCTTTTCATCACAAAATGTATCAAGGATTTGGTTCTTGAATTCAGTTCCTTGATCACATCTTATGATTTTGACCTTATGATCAGATTGATTCTCAATCTTTAGGATGAAATTCTTTAAAATCTCAGGAGTCTCATCCTTAGTTTTAAGGAAGAAGACCCAAGTGAATCTTGTAAAGTCATCTATGATCACTAAACAATAAGAGGTCCTTCCTAGACACATTACACTGGTGGGGCCAAAGAGATCCATATGTAACAAGTGTAGGGGTGTAGTGATGGAGTTTCTTTCCTTAGGCTTATGAGATACCTTATGTTGCTTCCCTTTCAGGCATGCAACATAGTCATCATCACTTGTAAACTCTTTCTTTGGCATTCGAGTTACCAAATCATTTTTAATCAATTTATTCATGTTCTTAAAGTTTACATGGTGCATTCTTTTATGCCATAGGAAAGACTCATCACTATTTGCTTTAAATAGAAAGCATGAAACTTCTCCAGAGGGAGATATCTCTCGTAAATCCATCTTGTACATGTTCCTTTTCCTGGGGGCTCTAAGCAAGATATGTTCATGAGGAATGACCACCCCGGGCTTGAGAATAATGCACTCATGCTCAGTAAAGAGCATGTTATGACTCTGATCACAAAATTTGGATACACTCAGAAGATTGTACCTAAGCTCTGATACCAAATGCAGGACCAGTGAAGGGTGGTCACTTATAACACAACAACACAATAAGGAGATTAACTTGACTAATCAAATAGTGAAACTAGATTAACCACAAGTAGAGATACTAAGAACACAAGTGAATAAGAGACAGATCAAGATAGCAAAATACACACGGAGATGGTTTTCAAGATTGTAGTATATTGTCTTCTCAAGTTCTATTACAAGTGTTACAAAGAATAAAGGAAAGTTACAAGTACTTGAGATACATATACTATATCCTACAGCCGGCCATACTTTGAAGGCCAGCTGGATACAAATGACTAGACACAAAACAAAATCAATTGTAGAGTCAAAAGGCAGATTGCCTTTTGACTTGTGATTATGACATGCCATAGCTCACATCCTTAGATATTACCAAAATGATAAAGTACATGAAGTAGAAAGTTACAGACTCAAGACCTCAATGTACAGTTACTAAAAGCATGGACCTTTTTAATGCTGAGCTTACCATTTGTGACCTTGCCCCTCCCAGAAATGTTACCACCTTCATCTCCTCCAAAAGCAACTGGCCCTCCATCAATCCTTTCAAAGTTCTGGAGTAGTGACCTATTGCCTTTCATGTGCCTGGAACAACCACGGTCAATGATCCAGACATTCTTGTTTGTCTTGAGTTGTCCCTGCACAGAGAAGGTGATTAGTTACATTTGGAAACCCAAGCCTTACTTGTCTTGGGCTCACTAAGAGAAACAGAAGGTAATGCAACAGTAATAGATCCTATAGTAGTACTATGAGAATCTTGAGTTGTTGTTGATGTAGAACATGTTGGGATTTGTCATACCATTTACAAGTTGTTTAACCATTTAAACATATGAAACGCAGCGGAATATACTACTTTAAACATGTTAAAGTTTCTGAAATTACCATTATCATGTGTAAAACAACAAATCCATAGACAAAAGGATCTTTATTATGTGAAAAGCTAGCATACAAAATGAACAAGAACACCCATAGGGTGTTCATAGAAATCTACCTTTCAGGACACAATGTTGTGGATGAATGAAATGAAGAAGATGATGATGTTCTTGAGTTGCTAGCCTTCAAAGGAGAAGACCTCAAGCTTATAATACCCACAAGGTCTTCAAACACCTAGCTAGTTAGGAAGCTTGACACCAAAGTTCTACACCAAGGAAACTTCAAAACACGAAATTTCCAGCCCCCTTTTGAGCTGAAAAATCCGAAAAATCTGGCCTTGTAGAGAGCTTTTGTTGCTTAAGTGTCTGTGAGAGAAGGTGAGATGATAGAAGAGTGTTCAAGTGAGTAATGTCACTCAAGAACCAAGACAAAACAAATGGGTGTTTTTCAATGCCAAGGGCGGCTGAAATGAACCCATTTCAAATGGGTTTCCCACCCATTTCAAGTTTTATAAAATTAACTCTTTCAATCCCTTAAATTTATAAAATTAAAACCTATTTTAATTTTATAACATTAACACAATTTTATTTGTCATTATTTAACCAACTTAAATAATGAAACAAATAAATATCTCATAAACAAATTATCCATATAATGTTGTTCTATCACAAAAGCAATAATTTAGAAAACCCATTTTCTAAATTGGTGTCTTATTTGTATGATCTTATCAACAAACAAATATTTATTGGTGTGTGTTTGCCTTGTTATTGGGTATGACTCGACTTGGATCATAACATACTAACCACATCAATCTTGTATGTGTCTTGGGCATACATGATCCAACAGAACATCCAATTACTTGGTATTTCTTTGACTTCCACAACACCTTTGGAAGTTTGGACTTGACCTTTAACACTTCGAAATCTTTTGAAACTTCAAAAGTTTTGATGACTGGACATTCGAAAGATTCTGCAAGCACTACAACAGACTTTAGTGCTTCGAAAGTATTCCTTTCTTCCGAGACCAAATTTTCTTCCGAAGGCAATTATCCACTTGCCTTCTTCTTAGTTTTAAAGCATTTGAAGGAAACATATTTTCCTTCCAAAGCTTGAATCTTCTTGGAACTCTTAGAAGTCCTTGTCTTGGTCTTGTGAAGAGTACCTTTAGGATTGTATGGACAATCCTTAGCAAGATGAGCAGTACTTTCACACATGACACACTCTATTTTCTTCTTCCTAAGAGCCTTCTGCTGAGAACAATACTGACTTTGATCACATCCCTTCTCCACCTTCATCTTTGCAGATACTGAGACAGTCCTTTTGGGCTGAGGACTGTTCTTGGAGTTGGATGGTCCAGGTTGTGTAGCAGTGGTACACAACAGATCAACCTTCTTGGTGCTGAGATGATTTGAACATGAACCAGAACTCTTGATAGTAGAGTTTGGGTTGATGTCTTCAGTCTTCATTACTTCAAACCCTGCAGAGATAAAAATAGTTTCTTCTTAGAGTCAAAAGTAGCCTTGATCTCTTGAGTCTTCCTAGCTTTTCTTTTGCTCTTTCTAATCAAGTTTTTTCTTATTGACTTGGTCATCATAGTCTTCTTCTTCTCCTCAGAAGGATAGTGGACCTTCTTAGAATCCCCCTCTTCACTCTTCTCAGAGGAATTCTTCACTATCACTTCTTCATCCTCTTCACTCAAAGGATCCATGAGAGGAAGCTCATCTTCACAAGTTTCACACCTGGGTGATCTTACAGATAAGATTGTGTGTGGAGGAGTTATCTCATTGGATCCTAGTCCCTACTTGTTTTGATAGTACACCTTGTTGTGTAGGGATGATGATATCATGTTCTTGAAGGTCTCTTCTTTAAGAACACACTTTTCTTCCCTGGATTTGCTGATCACAAGCTCAGCCTAGCACTCAGTCAGCTTACTTATGAGATCCTTGATATGAGTCCTAAAATTTGTATGCTCATGTTTAGAACTGAAATGGTTTTCTCTAAGTCCTCTATCTTTAGTTTATAATCATTTTCAGACTTTCTAAAATCAGCTTTTAAGATGTTTAAGGACTCAAGATTGATCTTATTTCTAAGTTGTAGGACCTGTATTCGTTAACTTTAGCAAAGCATTCAGGGGTATAGTTATGTTCCAATACATTGGCTTTATCATGATCTGCCATCAGTGCTTGGTTTGAAGAAGCATCTTCCACCTGTAAGCTCTAGTCAAAGCCTCATTCTTCAACAGCAACAGCAGCTTGCTGCTTTGGCTTCTCATTCTGGGTAGCCTTATCAATGTAGTTTAGTTTGGATTGTGCTTGGCCACCATTTGTTCTTGGTTCCTTACACTCCCTAGCAAAGTGGCCTATCAGTTACAGTTGTAACACTTGACTTTGCTTTTGTCCAGTCCAAAATTTCCACTAGTTGCATTGTTGGGGAACTTCCTTCCAGTCCGCTTATAGAACTTCTTGGCTCTGTGAGTGAGAAGACCCATCTGTTGGACTATTTCCATGTATTCCAGATCATCTGGATGGATACAGTCCAGGTCTTCGAGGGTGAAAAGAGAGCTGCCACAACTTTCATAAGAAGATATAAAGGCTTGAGAAGAACTTGTCTCTTGGAATGGGCTTCCTTGAGTGTAGTTCTCCTTTGTTGTTTTAGGTAAGGTGATGAAAGGACCCTTTTATGAGTTGTCAGGGTAGCATAAGAAACGATGTTGTGGTTCTATGCTATCCCTTTCAACCACATGAAGGGCAGAACCCATTTGATTGTTGGAGTTTCCTTGATGAACCTTGCATGTTTATCTCCATCTGGTGGCCACTAAGAATCCCATATAACTCTGTTAGAGTGAGAGTTTTTAGATTCTCAGTTCTCTTGATAACCACACAGTAATGTGTTCATTGCCTAGGAAGTGAGGACATGAACTTTCTTATAATGTCTCTATTTTCAAGAGCAACTCCTCCATCCATTACGGTGTCCACAATCTCAACATATCTGAAATATTGTTAAGTCATGGTTTCACCAGCTTTAAAGGTGAAATTTTCAAACTACTGCTTCAAGAGATCCTTTTTGTTCTCCTCAGCTTCAGAGGAACCCTCATACATCAGTTTCAATGCATCCCACAGCTGCTTAGCTGTTTTGCATTTCTTGAAACCTCTGTACACAGAGTTAGGAAGATCAGTCTGAAGGGTTGTCATCGCTTTCTGATCAATCTCTACTCTCTTTCTATCTTCATCTGAGTAGTTAGCCACAGCCTTGGGGATCATACCACCACCAGTAGTAGAGGGGGTGCTTGGTATGTAAGGTCCATTTTCAACAGACTCCCACATTCTTGAATCCAGAGACCTGATGAAACCTTCCAATATTTGGCACCAAGTGTCAAAGTCATCAAGAGTGATCAGTGGGGACTTGTTCATGGTTTCAGTTTCCATATCAGTTTTGGAAATGGCTGCCATTTGAAAAGTTAAGTGTTTTGTATGTGTGAGGGATTTAAAGATGGTGAAATCTTATATCAAGAGCCTGGAATGCTCTAATACCAAATGAAGGATTGGTGAAGGGTGGTCACTTACAACACAAAAACATAATGAGGACATTAACTTGACTAATCAAACAGTGAAACTGGATTAACCACAAGTAAAGATACTAAGAACACAAGTGAATAATAGACAGAACAAGACATCAAAATAAACAAGAAGATGGTTTTCAAGATTGCAGTATATTTCCTTCTTAAGTTCTATTACAAGTGTTACAAAACATAAAGGAAAGTTACAAGTACTTAAGATACATATACTACATCCTACAATTGGTCATACTTTGAAGACCAGGCGGATACAATTGACTAGACACAAAACAAAATCAATTGTAGAGTCAAAAGGCAGATTGCCTTTTGACTTATGACTATGACATGTCATATCTCACATCCTAATATATTACAAAAAGGATAAAGTACATGAAGTAAAAAGTTATAGACTCAAGACCTCAATGTATAGTTACTAAAAACATGGACCTTTTCACCAACTCATGCAAGTTGGTGACTTTACAGAGTTGTAGCGAAAAGAGATCCAACTTTATGTAAAGCACATCAGATAAAGCATGTATACCAAAAGTCTTCAGAAGAAATCTGTCTTCAAGTGTTGGCTTCGGAAGACTTTGTCTCTGAAGCTTCGGAAGACTTCATCTTTGGCTTCGGAAGATATTGGTCTTGGCTTTGGAAGATTTCACACTTAGAATATTTTCGTTGCATGTGTGAAACTTCCGAAGCATTCTTCTTCAATGCACTTGTGCATGCATACATGAGACCTTAAATATTTGAGTTGCATCAGCCTTAACATGTATTCCTTACACATATACATATGGCTTAACATCTCCTAGAATATGTTTATTGAAAAGTTGTTTCTTAAGATCCTTTAATTTAGCATCATAACACTCATGAAACAAGGTCGGGCAATCTTATGCGCTTTGACCAACTTTTAAATTATCCCAGTCTGAAGCCACCGAGGATCACATGTCATTGTAAGGAGTAAGTCAGGTTTTTTGTCATCTTGAACTAAAGTCACCGCATCTATAACCGGTTGCAAATGCTTTCAGATACAATTTTCTACACAACAATTCACTATGTGCTGTTTGCCTATAATCATCCATATATATACAAAATTAATACACAAACACATTTGTCTTAAAACTTAGAATTTTCTAATCACTCAATCCCCGGTGTTTTCTTATCCTATTGTTCTTTAAATCCATTTAACTCTTAATGTTAACTATTTTAACATCTTCCATACTCTCCAACCATAAATCTTTTCACCCTTGAACTTCATTCCTTCTTGAAGAGTTCCCATAGAAGTTATCAAAATAACAAAACAAAAGATGATAAGTTAAATGAATTCAAAGAACGGTAGGGATAAGAGAAACCTTGATTCGAGTAACTAGGTTAGTTAAAGTATTTGAGAAAAAACAAAAAGTAAAGTGATCGCATATGATGGTTTACACACAAAAATACCCAAGGCAACGAAGTGTGTAAACTTTATGTTTTTTAGCAATTTTGTAAGTTTCGAAAGCTAGAAAGTTTTAGATCAAAACAACAACAAATACATATTTATTATAATAACATATGAGGTAAAATGGTCAAGAGAATGGTTAGAAACGATCATAAACACATATATGACCGTTATACAATTTAGTTGCTTAAAACTAACGATAATAACCTATCATCGCAACCAGTTTTCCCAACTGGTTCACACGTAGATACTCCTAACCTGTGGTTCGACCGGTTCCCTAACCCGTTTATACAGTACCGGTTAACAACCAGTCCGGTTTCATGTTTGGCTTGTTTATAACCAAACCAAATGGTCTTTGGATGTTGTTGGGCCCGGTCTTTATTCGCCTAAAGAAGCCCAATAAACAAAGCCATCATCACAACCGTCGATCTAGGTTGGGGTCTAGGTTTTACTCCCCCCCTTTTAATACTTCATCTTCAACCTCTTCTTAACTTCGCCGCTTCTGCAACCTCTGTAGCCGAATCCCTCCGTTCATCATCGCAGGTATGCTTTAATAAGCTGCTACACATTATCTTCTGATGCTTAATGTGAAAACTGTTAAGGATTATAAGTGGAATTGTGATGCGTTTTTTAATATATTCACTAGATATGAACGATATAGGGTTTTTGATCTGTGTATGATTGTTGTGGTTTTATGTGCTGAATGCTCTTGAACTTTGAAGGTTTGATCTCATTTTCTCAAGATTTCTTTTTGAATAACCAGAATCAGGAACTTCGAATCGCTTTTCGTTTTTTGTGAAATTGGTTTTTAAATATTTGAATGTTGTGATTGAACTGATAATCATCTAGGGTTAGTGAACGCTTTTTGGTTGCTCATTTTTGTTATTGGAAATTGATACTTTATCACAAACAAGTGCATCCGAATATCCGATGCCTTTTTTTTGCTATTTTGTACATTTATGTAAATAATGGAGTTTAGAACATGTTTTTGGTAATTATGAGCTTCATTTGAGCTCATTTCTTTCAGTTTTCATATTAGTTATGTACTTTTTTTCAAGAATTGCTAGTTGGCTGATTTGGATTTTTAGTTTGTGCATTGAGATAATTTTTGAAAGATTAGTTTATGACATAAGCAGACTTATGAAATGTGACCATTTAATTTTTGAAAGATTAGTTTATGACATAAGCAGACTTATGAAATGTGACCATTTTGCAGGGAAACAATGGTCAAGCATAACAATGTTATCCCAAATGGCCACTTCAAGAAGCATTGGCAGAACTATGTGAAAACATGGTTCAACCAACCTGCCCGCAAAACAAGGAGAAGAAACGGTTAGTGATGAAAGTGATCAATTTTGTATCACTATGATTTATAGTCAAAATGTCACTAGGCTCACACATAGGTGATCAGGGGCGTGTCTATTTGTAGGCAATATGCAACCTCTGTGAGCCTCAAATGCGTCTTGTGACTGACTATTGGATCAATGTGTTTGTGTCATGCGCTCATGCTTAAGTTATAAATTTGATTTTCAGCTAGGCAAGCAAAGGCCGTTAAGGTTTTCCCAAGCCTGCTGGGAAACTTCGTCCTCAGGTTCATGGGCAAACTTTGAAGTACAACATGAAACTTAGGGAGGGACGTGGATTTTCTCTTGAGGAATTGAAGGTTAGATGACTTAGCCTTATATTTGGATTAAACAGAGCATAATAATTGCATTTGAAATATCTCATAGTAATTTTTTTGTGAGATTTTGTTTTCAGATTGGTCAAAGTTTGATGCTTTTTGATTAATTACTCTTGTTTTGGTTAGTCTATGACATCAATAAACATGGGACGCAGATGTGTTTTTAAGCTTTGTTTTGTTTTAATAGGCTGCTGGTATCCCAAAGAAACTTGCTCCCACCATTGGAATTGCTGTTGACCACCGACGCAGGAACCGCTCGTTGGAAGGTCTCCAAGCTAATGTCCAGAGGCTAAAAACATACAAGGCTAAATTGGTCATTTTCCCAAGAAGAGCCAAGAAAATCAAGGTGAACTCACCTTTTTTTCATCTTGTTATTATGTTACAAAGTGATTGGTTCTTTATTTCCATCGTTTAAGGGGCGTTTATGACTTAACGCTACATTAATTACTCTCTTATAAGTGGATAAATGAATGTAGTTTTTCATTAGGTTTAGATAATCAATTTCATACAAACTTCAACAAAAGTGATTATGGAAACTTTTTTAATGTCTTTTAAACATAATTTTTATGTTTCTGTTTTGAAAAATATTTTTCTCTTCCTTCACAAAGATGTTATTGTTCATCAGTTTTTCTTCAAGTAACATCTTAATATATATACTTTTTAGCTTATAACAACAAAAACTTGTCCAAACATGTTATTGTACTCACTGTTTTATTACAATCTATTAAAACTCATTATGAATAATAATTTTTAAATGCATATCTGTAAAATCTATTCTATTATGAAAATTCTCTGAGCTTGCAAGATCAACATTTGAGACCCACAATTGTTTTTGAATCAGGCTGGTGATTCAACCCCCGAGGAGCTTGCAACTGCCACCCAGGTTCAAGGCCCAGTATTGCCCATTGTTAGGGAGAAGCCAGCAGCTGAGTTTGTGAAGGTGACAGAGGAGATGAAGTCATTCAACGCGTACTCAAAGCTGCGTCTTGAGAGGACAAACAAGAAGCATTTGGGTGCAAGGCTCAAGAGGGCAGCGGAGGCAGAGAAAGAAGAGAAGAAGTAAGAGGGTTATCGAACCAGTTTTGGATATTGCTTTGTTTGAAATATTGACTTTTGGTGTTATGTGTTTGGATTCGTCATGTTTTTAGCTTTTGTAGCTTGGATGATTTTATGTTTCTATACAATTGTATGATTTGAACAGCGGTCACATATTTCTAATTTGGAGCTCTTGAGCTCATCAGTGGCAGGCAACCGTAGCGTCATGTAGTTGCCATGTGAGATGAGAAACCGATGATTGGGCTCTGCATCGAACCAAACCGGCCATATGGCAATTCAATCATGGGTTATAATGGTGTTGAAGAGCTAACACCCGAGTCTTGCTAAGGACCTCCCTTGTGGATAATGAGAAACATTAATTGTACAATTGAGGCAATTTAAAGACAATATACTAGCAATAAGATAGTATAAAGAGTTGGTGTGAATAGTTAATACTGATAAAGATGTGTAATACTAACGAATTTCCAAACAAATAAATGATAAGAATAAACCGTTATTTAGAATCATCTCTTTGTAATCTTGTTTAACTTTCAAGATACCTTTTCTCATTGAACAGAGATTAGTTAGCTATTTTACACGAATGAATTGCATATAACCGTTTATCATAGTATATTTGATATACTAGTGTCAATCGAGTTGTTTGTGCTTCTGAAAGTTTGTGTATTCTTGTGCTCTTGGATGGATAAAAAAAGTCTCCTCGATCGCTTAATTCGATACCATCTTCTGTTGTGATATAAAGTAGTTTAATCATCCTTTCAATCGATAGGTCTGCTTTCTTGAATCATCAAATTTACCAATCTTTTGTTTGAACGCTGCTTTGCGGTCATTGTTTGATCATTAAACAAATTTCAATCAATTCAAAACTTCACATAACAATAAGGTTGAGACGTGTTAATATTTGTTTTGTGAATTTATGTGGTGTAAGTGGTTTAAAATACACTAGTGGATAAAATTTGTTTTGTGAATATATATGTGGTGTAAGTAAAACACGAAATGTAGAGTAACTAAAACATATTATATTTGTGTTGTGAATTATATTGAAACATAGACTTACAATCATTTCGATTGGTTTCCAAATTAAATTTACGTCAGAACGTAGAGTAAGTAAAACATATTATATATGACCCAACGCGTTTACGAATAAAACTTGCGTCGAACGTAGACCAACCCTAAGTGTACATAATATATAAACACGAAAACATTTTATATTTGATCTAACTAATCTTTGACAAAACTATGTCTAAACGTAGACGTATGTCGGAATGTAGACAATATAAAAACGTATAAAATGTTAAGCATGTAATATTTTATACCTGACCTGTCATTTCTGATTACAACGTAGACGGATTCGAATTTATATAGTACAGGGGGTAAACCCGGAACTCTTGAAACTTGAGAGGGGTCAAAGTGATGTTTTATAAAGTTTTTTAAAAAGTTGTGGGTGAAAGTGTCAAACTCTAAAGATTTGGAGGGAGTACAGATCGACGAGTAGACGTATGTCGAAATATAAACAGTGCACATAAATATTTTATATTTGACCCGTCATTTCTGATTACGTCTAAATATTGACGGACTCAAACTTATATTGTAAGGGTAAAAACGAAACCTTAAAAACTGAAAAGGATTAAATAAGCATTTTATAAAGATTTAAAAAAAGTTGAGGGTGTAAATGTAGATGGTCACAAATTTACTTCAACCTGAACTATAAGAATAAAGCCTAGTTTTTAGTTTAAAGTTTTAAGAGACAGAAGAAAATAATAATATTATTTCCTATTCCTAGTGGATCCCCTTATCCCCCGATCTTCACCTTGGAGCACACCAAATCACCAATGGCGACGAGTGGTTGTATCCTACGAACCACCTCCTTCCTCCTCAAACCCATTTACAGAACCTCATTCTCCCCTCTGCTTCGATCCCCTTTCACCCAACCAACCACCGTCGCCGGAGCCCTTCACCACCGCCGTCGCCGGACCCACAACCTCTGCTCCATCTCAACCCCACAACAGCCCCACCTTCATCGCCCCAACGTCGTCCAAACCCTCGAAGAAAGAGGCTTACTCGACTCCCTCACCGGCGAAAACCTCCGAACAATCTGCTCGCATTCATCCCTTCGAGTCTACTGCGGCTTCGACCCCACCGCCGAGAGCCTCCACCTCGGCAACCTCATCGGCATCATCGTCCTCTCCTGGTTCCTCCGCTGCGGCCACTCCGTCGTCGCCCTCGTCGGCGGCGCCACCGGCCGCGTCGGCGACCCCTCCGGTAAGTCCCTCGAACGCCCTGAACTCGACCCCCGAACCCTACAACGCAACATTTCAGGAATCTCTGATACGATTGTCAAGATTCTTCTCAATCAAAGTGATGAATCTAGCGATTCGGTTGTTGTGTTGAACAATTATGAGTGGTGGAAGGATGTCAAGTTGCTTGATTTCTTGAGGGATGTTGGGAGATTCGCTAGGGTTAACACGATGATGGCGAAAGAAAGTGTTAAAAGAAGGTTAGAGTCGTCTGATCAGGGGTTAAGTTATACTGAATTCACATACCAACTGCTGCAAGGGTATGATTTCGTTCACTTGTATACAACTAGAAATGTTACGGTTCAGATTGGTGGATCAGATCAATGGGGGAACATTACTGCAGGAACCGAATTGATTCGGAAGCTGCAGCAAGCGGATAATGCCTATGGTCTCACGTTCCCGTTGTTGCTGAAGTCAGACGGGACTAAATTTGGGAAATCCGAAGAGGGTGCGATCTGGCTCTCTCCGTTGATGCTGTCGCCATACAAGTTCTATCAGTATTTCTTCTCGGTACCTGATGAGGATGTGATTAGGTTCTTAAAGATTCTGACTTTTTTGAGTTTAGAGGAGGTGAAACAGATTGAGATGGAGATGAAGAGCAGTGGGTATGTGCCGAATTCAGCTCAAAGGAGGTTAGCAGAGGAGGTGACCCGTTTTGTTCACGGGTCAGATGGGTTAGAGGAAGCTGTTAAAGCGACTGAAGCTTTGAGGCCGGGGTCTGAGACGCGATTGGATTGGAAGACGATTGAGGGGATTGCAGAGGATGTTCCTTCGTGTTCTTTGGGTTATGATCGGGTTTTGGATGTTAGTGTTGTTGATTTGTCGGTTTCCACGGGTTTGATTGAGAGTAAGTCTGCTGCTAGGAGGTTATTGAAGCAAGGGGGCTTGTATTTGAACAATGGGAGGGTTGATAATGAAGGGAAAAAGATTGATGCTGATGATATTGTTGATGGGAAGGTATTGTTGTTATCTGCTGGAAAGAAGAACAAGATGGTTGTAAGAATAGCTTGAGCCACATTTCATGTGTTTTTTTCATTCATTTTTGGTTCATGATATATTTATGGAGTCTCATTTTGGTAAGATAAAGTTTTGTTATTATGCTTTGGACCTAGAGGAATTCGATTCGAGGATTCAAAGTTTATTAAACGAAAGCGGATGTTTCTCATTTCTCATGTATTATAAGTTTGTAGTGTAGATGTAGGGGTGAGCAGAAAAACTGAAATACTGAGAACAGTAGTTGAATGCTTGATTTATGGTTCACTTTTTGTTAGGTTTGTGTCATAACTCATAACCATGTGTGAGGCTTTAGTTTGAATTTGCTGTTATCGACTTATTGTTGATGTTATAAAATCCATAACTAGTGGTGAAGGCTGAGAATTTAGGTTTACTTTTCAACTGATTCGCTCCATCTTAACTCAAAGATGTGAGGAACGTCAAAAGCATTACTCATTATTGCGGCTTTAAAGAACAGCAACAAGAGTGAGGCGTCGAAAGATATGGTTAATTCGAAAAAGTTAAAGGGGTTTCTAGCATTCCTTTAGGATATGCAGAACAAGTATTGTTTTGTTAATCATCATATTGTTAAAATGATTCTGCTGTACCAATTTTTTTCCTTATTGGTTCTTCATTATGTATTCCTTAGCTTTCAAATTGTTTGTGTTGGCCTTCTAGAATTGTGATTGTGGTGCACCTGTTGGGGTTGTTTTTGCCTTCAATTTTGGTGATTTTGAGGGTATTACGATTTCTAGTTTCACTTTTGGTTTCTGCCCGGTGATTGTGTTTGCATGGGGTGAATATCTGTTGTGTCTCGGGCTGTCTTGTTTCTGAATGGTTTGGTTTTGATTTTGCCTTTTGTTTTGCATGTTCGCCTCTAATATGCTAACCTGCACACAAGCTGTTCGACAAAATGCCAAATGCAACTTCCATCTTTTTCGGTACGTGTTTGGACTACTTGCATTTGGCCCTTTGATTATGTTGAAATTAATCGTGTTTAATTAATGCTTTTACACACCTAATCTGCAGGTTTATTTTTAAAGCTTGAGTCAATTTCTCTACATGTAATCAACAACTAAAAACATAAGAAGTAGCATCTTACCTCCTCTAGGACGCCCCCACCCAAAATAAGATCTCCATACCACCTCCTCCCTTCATTAGATATTTTATTTTGCATTTAATCTTGTTACACAGTTTAATGTGCAATTTTTACACTCCTAATAATGAGGATTTTTCTTGCAGCTTAAACCAATTTCATTATACGTAAGCAGCAACTACAAAAACATAACAGATTAAAAGTAGCAATATAGCTATTCTGAGACACCCTTTTCTTTGTAAGATCCCCATTGGTTTGTTGGATTGAATTCAAAATGAAGTAATATGATCATATTTCTGATATTAAATGTGAGAGGGTATAGATAATATTGATTGAATTTTTTAAATCGCATCTTATCAATAATCTGTTGGTTTTTTTTACCGTTGATTCATTTGGTTAACACAAATGATATGATCAGTAGAATCTATCAATCTAAGCTTAATGGTGTGCAGGGCCGGCCCAATAGCTTTTTACTTTGGACCTCTATATTAAAGGAATTATATGTATATGTTTAATGGGTCTTAAAATTCAACAGCTCACTTAAATGTGAATACTTTTAATGGGCCTTCATGTATTGGACATTGGAGCAACGATCTAATAGAATTTAGTGTTGATTCTTTTTCACTTTCTCAGAAAAAACAGCGAAGCGTTGTGGTAATTTTCCAGCCTATGGCGATTACAATTTACAAGATCAATAGCAGCGGTGTTTTACTCGTGACTCGCTCTATAATTTTCAATTTAGATTACGATTTTCTTTCTTTCTTTCCGATTAAGCTTATAATCCTCAAAACAACGTTGTGACTATCGTTTCTTAGTTTCTTTGAATTTTGATCGTGTATTGCTATTTCAAAATTTCAATTGCGATCGGAGTCACCAAAACTTTGATTTTCTTTATTTGATTTGAGCGACGAGCACAACGCACAGGATCTGCAAATAGAAATCCGACAAGCTACTCTAATCAGGTTAGTGTTTCTAGTTTGCTCTTTGTGATGAGCCAACAATTCGATTGAGTATTTGATAATCGGATTGGGATTTGATGTGTTCCTAAATTACTTGAATTTGTTTCTTTGAATTAGTATTCTATGATAATGTGTTAGATAATTTATTTGATTAGTTTATTGCTTATCTAATTTATTTGATTAGTTAATAGCTTGAATTTGATTTATTTGATTAGTTTATTGTTTAATCTGATTTATTTTTAATAGCTTTATTATGATTCGGTGTAGTTCATACTTAACTAGTGTTTCTAAATAAAAATTCTTAACCACCACAATTCATTTTTCAATAGAACGTAGCCTTTTCAATATAAATTTATAAAAATATATGTACGATCTATCATATCACAAGAAAGGTTAAATGGTTTAGTTTTTTTAGATTGAAAAAAGATTAAAAGAAATTGATTATGAAGAATTCATAAAACAATTAGCATCAAATAAAGTTAGAAAAATAATAAATCTAATCTAAATATATCTACACATAAACTATAAAACATGAAATAAAAAATTTAAATCCGCCTCTCAAGCCCGAATAAAGATGAAGGGTTTTTAACAATAGTTTTAAAGGGGTCTCATTTTTCTCGGTTCGCTTTGGGCCTTCAAATACATTAAGCCGCCCCTGATGGTGTGATTAAGTTATTATTGCCCAAGAATTAGAATTGAGAAGAAGAATTAGAATTGAGAAGAAGAATAGAAAGATTAATTGTAAGCAACATTTGATTTCCATTGATATGTAGATGTATATACAGTAGACACAGTTACAACATCAACCCTCTTAATTAGTTGAATCAGTACTAGTTGCACAACTATAACCTTTGTTGTTGGCATTGTCAAATGTCATGGTAAAAACGTTTTGAAAGACCCCGTCAACTAAGCACAAGTATAAACTTTATAATTGAAATTTGACAACATTAACGACTTTCTTTTGTAGTTCTAGTTCAAATCATGTAATGAGTTGTTAGCTAGACACATGTAATTAATTCTTTGTATAGATGTCTAAGTATGTGTTCTTTAACAAATTAAAAGTGTAGAACTATTAATTTAAACATCTGGCAACAATCTCTAGTTATTATTTCTAGATTGAATTACAACTAAAAGATTATATTTCTTCATTGATTTCGGAAAACACTCAATTTCAACAACCTAAAATTGGGTTCATATATTTATTGTTTCAAATATGACTCTCTTACATCGTTAAATTTCCAAACAATCAAATAGTTCACTCACAAACAATCCTCCTAGAAGTATTGAAATATGACACATTGCTTTGATTTGAGCTTTGTTCCCTAGGATTTGATACTCTCCACATATGTGATTATTAAACTCCTTGTCCGTAAAACGATTTGATACAACATATTAGGTAGGGATATACATGATATATATAGATTTTGATCATGGTATATATAAAATTTACAAAGTTTGTCGGGATATATGAAAAATATATCTATTATAATAAAGCAAAACTTTTTTTGATTATGTGTCATCTTTACGTAAGCCATCCCTATTATTTTTACAAGTGTCATTACTTCCTTTAATTTTCTGTACACATGGCATATGAATAGCAACATATTTCCATGTGTCCATTGCTTACCATTCCTACTAGTTGTGTTTCAAAAAGTAATACGCGGACCTATTATGATCCGGAACCTTAAATGGATCTTCACAATACATATTCAACACACAACCATGAAACCCTAAATCATCTCTCACCATCTTGCAATCGATGGCTACTACAATCTACAACAACTCTGAATGAAACCCTAAATCATCATCTCACGCTCTTAGGTTCGATGGCTGCTACAATCTCTCACCCTCTTGCAATCGTTACCCTCCTCTCTGTCGATCAAAAACGATTTTCTTCATATCAAGATTCAACAATCGGTGCTCAAACATGACGAGATCGAATTTGCTACGTCCTTAGGTTTGTTATCTTCTTCTTATTCGTTTTTATTTGTCTTTATTTATCAGATCTACAACCCTAAATCATCATCTCACGCTCTTAGGTTCGATGGTTGCTACAATCTCACGTTTTTTTTGTCTTTTAGTTGTTTCTTTTTTTATTCTTATTGACTATTGTTGATTTGTTATATCTCAAATCTACTCTTTTGATCTCGTAATGCTTTAATGTGTTCTTGATTCTAATCGAACCCTACATTGGTTGAATCATTATTCATTTATTTTGATTTTGCTTCTTGATAACAAAGTATCAATTACGAACAAAGTAGAAGATAGTATGTTCTGTTATGGGTTCAATTTGGGGCTTAATTTAACTGTACTATGAGGATGATGCTATCAATAGTTGTTGTCTGAACTAAAGCGGTTAAATTATCATATATGAATATGTAATTGCGTATTTGATTCATATGTATATGCTAATATAAGGTTTTACTTTTTTTATTCTTATTGACTATTGTTGATTTGTTATATCTCAGATCTACTCTTTCAATCTCGCAATGCTTTAATGTGTTCTTGATTCCAATCGAACAGGTTTGTCTACATTGGTTGAATCATTATTCATTTATTTTGATTTTGCTTCTTGATCACAAAGTATCAATTACGAATGAAGTTGAAGATAATATGTTCTGTTATGGGCTCAATTTGGGGCTTAAGTTAACTGTACTATGAGAATGATGCTATCAATAGTTGTTGTCTGATTTAAAGCGGTTAAATTATCATATATGAATTGCTTATTTGATTCATATGTATATGCTAATATAAGGTTTTACTTTTGTTGTGATTATGAATAAAATTACTGTTATATTAAAATGTTCTTTGTTCGGGAAGTAAACTTCCCAATTATAAATGAATCAGATTACAAGTTTGAATGATTTTTCATATGGGTTTGTCTGGATGTTTTGATTTTGCTTCTTGATCACAAAGTATCAATTATGAACGAAGTAGAAGATAATATGTTTAGTTATGGGTTTAATTTGGGGCTTAAGTTACTGTACTATGAGGATGATGCTATCAATAGTTGTTGTCTGACTTAAAGCGGTTAATTATCATATATGAATACGTAATTGCGGATTTGATTCATATGTATATGCTAATATAAGGTTTTACTTTTGTTGTGATTATGAATAAAATTACTATTATATTAAAATGTTCTTTGTTCGGGAAGTAAAAACTTCCTAATTATAAATGAATCAGATTACAAGTTTGAATGATTTTTCATATGGGTTTGTCTGGATGTTTATGTACGATAATGATTATAAGTTATTAATATGATTTTAACTGTTAGCTATTTTTAAATTCACCTTTCCAATTGAATATATATGAACTACATCTCATATGAGTTCTTCTTTATATTTTTGTAGGTAAACAATTCATAAATTAGTGATATGATTAAACAGTTATATGTTCTTGAATTTACTTGTCCAGTTTGATTGCATTGTTGAAGGATTTGTCATTTTGGTATTTCTTGACAGATGTTATATGGATGCTTTTAAGGTTGTAAAAATTATGTACAATAGAATGCTACAAATAGAATTAGAAACTAACCCAGAAAGTGATTAGAGATACTATACTTATCAAATCATGCTAACCGTGAAATTTCTAATCAGTTGTTCAATTCAAAGTGCTGAGTGATGGTTACATGAGATTCCGTTTATTGTAATTCGTATGTTTGATTTTCAGATTATCACATTGGCATGTTTAGGGAGGAAGATTGTTGTTACACATGGTGCATCTATATGCATATCTATAATCCAAAGGTAACATGTTTCATATAAAATTGTTTTGTTTGTGCATCTAAACAATTCATATTTTGTTGCTCTTTATACACCTGGAAGTACATTTGTTGCACACATTTTAGATAAGTGTTGTGAATTTGGTACTTGAAAGAAAGCTCATATCTTATGTTAACCAACTGTAATACTTAAGCTTTGATCATTGATGAAAAGATATTAATCAAATCTTCAGGTTCGATTTACTATCCTCGATGATTGCTTGCCACCAGCAGAAGAAAATTTTAAGAATGTCCTTAAAGAAAACTACTACACTCGAACTAAGTTTGAGGGTTCATGTATATGCAGTTATGAAATCAAATTTAGGGATGAGGCGACAACTTTGATGATTTGAGTTCCTTTTTATAATTGGTTGGTAGTGATTATAATTGTTGATATTAAATATATGTAATATGGTCAAAGATTGTTTAGTACAATATTGTATGTTGATTTGGGTTTATAAGTGTTGAATTTGTTATCGCTCTACATGCTGATAATGGAACATTGATTGATTATGGTTACACCGGATGGTGAAGACTTTTTTACTCTAGGATTATTAGGTGAACACATGTTTTATGGTTGTTTTGAATAATTTTTGTGTTGGACATTTTATTTCTTGTCTACTTATTGTCGTAAGCATATTCACCTACTATATTGCATGCACTGTTTTTGTTTAAAATCTAAAAAAATATAATTGGTATTATGACGATAGAATACCCGACCACCGGACGAGTATAAACCTAGTTATAAATAACTATGGTTCTTCTATGCTTAAATCTTGTAGTTGAATACTAATCTCGATGTGGCCAACCTATGGTTAACTGTGACAATGACCGTGATGCTTTTATTTTGTCGTTTGATACTTCTTACATTTTGAGTGTTTTTTTTTCTTTTTTTTTACTTATGGCATCATACAAATAAAATATAAACATATGATTATGATTATTTGTAAGGAACATTTATAGCACATGCTTATATTTTATTTTCATAAATACCTGATGTGTTTATAATTATGAACTATGAATACAGTAAAACAATTGGTTCATAACTCATGTTTGGTTGAGTTTGGATCTTCATTAAAATTTTCTTGAATACTTGAATTGCACGATATGATATATAATAAAGAATCAGATATGTTCTTAAGTTTTTGAACTTTTTTTCCTAGTTGTTGCCCCTCGCTTCACGTGTTGCATGTGTTACCTTTCTGGTTATTTCTAGTAATTTGATTTTTATGTCTAAAACAATAACGTTTTCCTTTGTTTAATCATTACAGATCATCAATTTTCATCATTTGATATCCTCTTTATGAAACCGTAGTTTAAGCTTAAACATATTATAATTAGAATTGTGTTAACTTAAGCTTAAACACATTGGTAAAAGAAATTATACATTTCAAAATATTTAAGCATTATTAATATTTTGTATTTATGTGTACATATCATTCGCCATTATTAAAATAATAAATAATAAAATTATAAATAAAAAATTATAAAATTGTATTTTAAGATAAAATATAATTGAATTCTTATAATTTAATATATTTTAATAATTTATTAAAAGAACAAGATTTATATTTTAATCATTTAATTATTTAGTTTACTTATTTAAAGTTATTTTCATCTAATAGGAAAAACTAGTAGAAAAAAAGACATGAAAAACAAAAAGTTTAGATTTCATTATAAATTAGACACATGTCCTTCATTTAAACAGTATAGATTTCTATCAATTTGATTTTAATTTCTAAAACAATCTTTCATTGATTTAAATATCGCAATCACCAATTTTGTTCATTTGACATTTCTTTTATATAATCGTAATCTAAATTTTAACATATTTGATCAAAATCCATTTAACATATTTAATCCTTTTAAGGTAGTGCGGGTGCCCATGACACACCCATCAAACTATACATACCCACCAATCAAATATAGATCATATTTAGTAAGACACTCACACCACATCATACAACACCAAAATTTTTAATTTGCTTCATTAAATTAAAATGCTACATAAAAGTTAAAAACCAGTAAAATTAAAAAAAATACAAGAAAAATAATGATAACAATAAAACAAATTATTCTTCGTCATCCGAAACCGTGATATTCATATTCTCCGCAACGTGTTCTATGAGATTGAATCTAAGCATAAAATGTGTGTTCTCATCACGAAACTCCAAAATTCTATTTTCGCTCTCAACTGAATTCGTAGGTGGATCTCGAATGTACACAGGAGAAATAGTGTTGCCATCATTTTTTACAATTGTAGTATAATACACACATATATTGACTTCTCATCCTCTCAATCTTCATCGCTCAAGCCGGTCGAGCAACTATTTGTCATCTTGCTTTTAAAACATCAAAAGTTCGTTCAACATTTTTTCTTGTGCATTCAATTCTCGCGTGAAGATTGGAGATTGGAGAATGATGGAGAATATTAATGGCGTTGTTAGAACCGGCTACACCAAAATAAGCATGCCAAGTGCACAAATTGTGACGCCATGACTCCGAGAATCACCGTAGGACCATTGTGATCACATCAATGATATTGTCCTTGCAAATGCAAAGGGCAATTTCTTTATTCCCAATGAGTGGAATCAATGCTATCGAGCATGCCCAGAAGACTTATTGATATGCAACATACAATAATGCAATTTCATGACTAATGGGTTTTCGTAAATATTCATCACCGTAAAAATCAATAATAGTGTTGCAAAAATTTTCAAGATATTCATGAGAAGTTCTAGCAGACATAGCTAAGTATACGTCGTATGTATCCGATGTAATACCTGTTGCGAGTTGACATATTGCCGAAGTGCACTTTCATATAGCCGTGAAACTTTCTTTACACCTCACATCACACCTTTTTTAAACCATAAAAAGTTGTTGTATATATCTTCAACAATGCGTAGAAAGAATCTTGAGGTAACCGAAACCTATTTCTAAAATATTATCTGTGTATTTCGGGTTCTCCGTAAATAATCGTTAATAAGAACATTATTAGCCCAAACACGATCATGTTTCAAAATATTTTTTTCTCGATTTTTTCTCGATTTTTTCAGCCTTGTCAAAGTGTTCAACTAGAAGATTAAAAAATTTCAACTCGTTAGATTTCGAACCATCTGAAGAGGATGATAAGAAAACGGAATAAATATCAAGGTTATCTTTTAATAATTGTTAGTTAATAGAGTAAGTAGAGAACAATTTTTGAATTGATGTTTAACATTTGTGAGTTTGAGATCATATTTTTACTGTAACTTTCTTTTGGCAACTAGCCGTGGGGGGTGGGGTATGCTCCAACGGTAAAAAAGATATCCGGTTGTGGTGGTGTGTCACGGCGACTTCCCGTGGCCTGACGAGGATTATATGCAGTGTGGAGACCGACAACAGTGTTGTTATATGGCACTAGTCCTTGCTGCACAAGCACCCCCACTATCTTTCTACTTATTTTTTACTCAAACTTAATATAGCATGAACCTAGTTTAATCATTATTCAACCTGCTTATTTTTTTACTTGGCTTAGCTTAATAATAACTAATACTAACCCCTCACCCCAGTTGTGGTGGGGGCGTAAAACTGTACGCATAATCCTAATGTCACACCATCGTCACTGATTACAAGACAGAAAAATCTCATATTTAAAAAAAGAAACATAAATAATAAAAACAAACAAAAAGTAAACGTAAAGACATAGAATCATATACATGAAACGTAAGACATTGTATTTATATAACTACAGAAAGCAACTTAAAGATTTCCGGATGCGACTTCACGATGTTAACTTTCTTAACGTCCTTCCATGTGTGCTATGTTGTTTACATTCTCTTCTACTTTGCTTCTTCATCTGTCCTACATGTGTAAAAACTTTCGTTTTTATTTTCATCACACCCTCTTCAACCATCGCCTCTCATCACGTTGTCTTCCCCGAATTTCTTCAACCGCCAAACCTCTTTTTTTTCTTCAAACGCCCGACATCATTCGCATACTCCCATACTAACGTGTTGATTTCAACGTTCCCGTCACTTATGTTGTAACACCAAATTAGGTGCAGAGGGAGGACGATCAATTAACAAACTGTATGATTTCTTATTGTGCGAAATTTCATTGAAATATTGCAGAAGAAGAAGATGAATAGATATTGCGTGTTTTCTGATAAAAGGTATGAGGTTTGTATGTAATCGATCTTTTTCTCACATCCTCTTTGTGTTTGAATGTCGTACTCAAGTCGTTTCTCGATTCTATGATTGTAGAACAATTAGTTTTTCTATTCTAATAAAATAGTAACTTGAGGTGCCACATGACAGCATCATAATAATTCTCACCAAAATTTTCTCGCCTCTATATCCCCTTTAATTAATATCTTAATTACTAATAATATTATTTAACATTATTTTGAATACAAAAATTTAAAAAACGATCTATATATTAATGTTATTTCTAAATTAACAATTCTTAAAAATACGAAATATTTTAAAAATTTATGTTTTTTATAATTCAATTTTATAAAACCAAAAATAATTAATTTGGGAGTTATAATAAGAAAATTTTAAAAAATAACATTTTTATACGGTTTGTTTTAGAAGAAAATGTTTATTTTAAAAAAATTAACAATAAAATTTTAAAAAGTTGATATAACTGTTTTATTAGTTATAGTCATTTATCATACGTAATTTCAATCATATCATATCATAAAATATCATTTTATAACTAATAAATTTTATTATATTAATATTTTATTTATTCAACCCGTATAAATACACGAGCTTACTAAAGCTAGTTTCTTATGTATTTAGAATGTAGTTTTCGCTATTACTTTTAACTAGTATCAAGCCCCCCGCTTTATGGCGGGGCATAAAACCATACCAGATAACCTAATGTCACATTACCGTGAACAATAATTAACACCGGAAAAACTCGTATTAAAAATGAAATAAAAGGAAAAAGTAAAATTGAAAGGAAAGTAGACGTTAAAACATTGAATCACGCTTGTGAAACGTAAAAACGTTACAAAGCAATAGCTAAGTCGATCTAGGATCCGGATCTTGCAACGGTTCGTTAAGTAGAAAAAAATAAATATGACAATATTAAACTATACACGCACGTTACGACATATTAAGTCTCAAAATCTAGAGCGAAATGTAAACGAACATTTTATAAAATTAAGAAAATTGTAGACGATCAAAGTTATAAGTGAAAAATTATATAGGTTAAAACGTAAAAAATATAAAAGTATTTGGTTTGATATAAAAAATAAAAGAAATAAAAGAATAAAAAAACATGTACAACCTCTAAAACTTAAAATACAACAATCAATGAAACCTTGAATTGCTAACTAAAATATATTAAATTACGCAAATTGACCTTTAAACTGGTACCAAGTTTGCAAAACATATTTCCCATCCTACTTAGAATCACTAAAGTTGTTGAATGTTACGTTATATTTATTTCTTTATTTTTTTTATTTCCTACAACCATTGTAGTGGGAAAATATTTTCAAAAGACCGACATTAGTTTCTTTTTTCAAGAAATATTTTAAGAATATTTTTATAATGTATAATTTGATAAACCTTATGAATAGACTTTTGTAGTATCTCTCTGATCCTATATGTGGTGATATTTGTTTAACTGTTGCATTTTTTTGATTATTTATTTCTTGCAACTTAAGTGACATGAATTTGATGGTCCAAAGTATATGCAGGGATCTTTGTTGGAGATCATAATTTGGTTCTTTTTATCCATGTTCAACCCAATGAAACAAGTTGGAGTGTTAATACCCTTGTATGTATGCTTCATTTTTTTTACAGACTACTTCTCATTCATCATCATTTGTTGTTAAGACGGGTCACCAAAATTCATTTATGAGTGATAGGTGGGGGTGCAAACGAGCTGAGCCGCTCGTGAGCTACTTGAAATCGGATCGATAAAATGCTCAAAAAGAATCGAGTATTATCGAGCCTAAGCCGAGCTCGAGCTTAAAAAAAAACTCATTTAATTATCAAGCCCGAGTCCGAGCTTCATGTGACAAACTCAAGCCGGCTCGCGAGCCTAAACGAGTTTTTTATTTATATATTTTTATTTAATCTATTAAATATATTATATAAATAATATCGACTATATATAAAGTTATGATAAAAAACAATTAAATAATATGAATAATGTTATATATAAAAAATATAATTATAAATATATTTCAAAATTAAATATAAAAATAATATTTAAATAAATACATGAGCCGAGCTGAAGCTTGAAAAACTAAATGTCAAGCCGAGCTCGAGCTTTAAAAATAAAGCTCAAAATGAACCAAGCTCGAGCTCAAGCTCTCCTAAGTCATCACGAGCCGAGCTCGAGCTCGAGTCCATACGAGCTTGGGCTCGGCTCGACTGTTCAGACGGTTGCGGAGAATAGATGCAACGGGGAATTATGGGAATAACGAGAGGGTATGTAGGGAACATGGCTGACCAAGCTCCTTTTTCTAACGATTGAAAAAAGAAAGAGGCCGATGTTCTTCCCAACTGCTCTAATAAACGTGCCTACACCCCGTCTCATCTGGAGAATGATATGATTGATCGAGAGTACTTATGAAAACCAACACTGAACTAAGGGTTTGATCTGCGGCCTCCTGAACTATTCGCATCGCTCTCTTCGGTTCAAGCGAAGACTATAATTACAGTTCAGATCGACTTCCTAGCGTACGGAATATGGAATGGATTCCAAATCCCCTCTGTTTTAGCTTAGACTATAACATCTGTCCATTTTGGAAAATAGAAACTCAAACTCAAATCTGTTTGGATCAATTTTGAAAAATCAATATATTAGTTAGAAATTTAATTTATTTTAATCCTTCAAAAAAATAATAATAATACTATTTATTCAACATTCATTTATTAAATCAATTCATGGTAATTTCATGATTTATAGAATAAAATTTTATAAATTCATGAAATTTATTTGTCATTTATGAGTTTTAATTATAAAACTAAAATAAAAGATTAAAATACAAAGGTCATTATTTTTACAAATATGTAAGGTCTATAAAAGGTTATTAATATTTATAAGATTTTAAATATTCAATTAAAATAAATAATCAAATTACAAGCTCTTATTAGATTTATAAAGTCTACAAAGATTTAATAAAAAGAAGTTGTTAAATTAAAATTAAAGTTTTAATAAATTTAAAGTTTAATTGTAATTATTATTTTTTATTTATTTAAATTATTTAATTTTATATTTATTTTAAATTCCAATCATAACCACCTTTTAAAAGACTTATAACTCACCATGTTAAACTTATAAACTTACATTTGTAAACATCTTGATATTTGTAAATGCATTTCATCTTTACTTTTGTCATGGTTATTGATATTATTATGAGTATTTCTATATCCTTTTTGCATATTTTTACACTTTGGGGTGAAACATTTACCTTATAATCATTGTACTTATAAAACGTTTGATTCAGGCACATTTACCTTATAATTATTGCACTTGAAAACCATTTGATTTAGTAGATATGTTCCTACTTATTTATATATAATTTAAACTGTTTTAAGATAATATATAATTTCAACAGGTATGTCTCCCATATATTATTCATTAATTGATAAATTAATAACTTTAACTACACATCTAATATTTTCTTTTTTGTTATATGTTTTTTACTTGTTTATACCATAGAGTTTCAAAAGCGTGGACTACCACATGCTCATATATGTTTACTTATGGCTCCTGAAAACAAGTTTCCAGTAGTTGAACAAATTGATCCACTTATTTCTGTAGATATTCCGGATAAAAATGATGATATAGAGTTGTATACACTTGTTAGTGATTTTATGATCCTGGTCCATGTGGTAGTCAAAACATAAATTGTCCATGTATGGTCGATAAAAGGTGTTCAAAGAATTTTCCTAAACAATTTCGTGATCATACGTCTATTGATTCAAATGGATTTCCTTTGTATCAAAGACGTGATTCTGGAGCCTTTGTGGAAAAGTTTGGCGTTAATCTAGATAACAGAAGTGTTGTTCCTTACAACAAAACAATTTTAAGACAATATCAAGCCCATATTAATGTTGAGTGGTGTAATCAGGCCGGATCTATCAAATATTTGTTTAAATATATCAACAAGGGTCCTGATAGGGTCACTATTTCTATTGTGGAAGGTAATACAGAAGATGATCATCAGCCACAAGTCGATGAGATAAAAAAATATTATGATTGTAGATATTTGTCTGCATGTGAGGCGTCATGGCGTATATTCCGTTTTGATATTCATTACAAGTATCCTTTTGTGATTCGACTTCCTTTTCATCTTCCAAACTAGCAAAATGTCATATATGGTGCAGATGATTATATAGACGATGTCATGAACAAACAATCAGTGTCAACTACAATGTTTTTATCTTGGATGAAGTGTAACGAAAAAGATGAACATGCACGAAAACTTACATATGTTGAGTTTCCTACTAAGTTTGTTTGAAAGTAGGATCATAAAATATGGGAACCAAGAAAGACCGGATTTTCAATTGGTAGAATTCATTTTGTTTCTCCTGCTCTTGGTGAAGCTTATTTTTTAAGGATTCTATTAAACAAGGTTAGAGGTCCAAAATCTTTTGATGACATTCTCATGGTAAATGGACGTAAATTCTAATACCATTAGAGAAGCATGTTATGCTATTGGATTGTTAGATGATGATATGGAATATATTGAAGCTATTCAAGAAGCAAGTCATGTGGGATCCGGATACTATATACGTTTTTTGTATTCCATTATGTTAACGTCTAATACTCTTTCAAGGCCAGAATATGTATGGGAAAAAACATGGGAATTTTTATTTGACGACATCCTTTATAGACAACGACGTATTTTAAACGTTCCAGGTATAAATCATAAATAACTGTTAATATTTTAATTGTAATTATTTTAAATTATTTTTAATTAAATTCATATATACTTCTATGATATAAGTCATATTACTTGTAAAAGTATAACATATAACAATTGGGATCATAAATATATCTTAAATAATAATATATATATTCATATTATACTTTCTTTTTTTACTAATTTAATTTAATATATGTTTTGTGTTTTCAGATTTACACCTTCATGATGATCAACTAATTGACTTTGTGCGAAATTGAAAAGATTTTAAATCGTAATAATTTTATATTACGAAATTGGAGTACGATGCCTTACCCTGACTTGGACTCCATTTCTTCTTCAAATAATCGTTTAATTATAGAGGAGTTGGATTATGATCGAAATGACCTTCAAAGGGAATTCGATAATCTTTTCACTGTGTTAACCGATGAACAAAGATGTGTTTTTAATGAAATAATAAAAGCGGTGGAAGATAACAAAGGCAGTGTTTTCTTTGTGTACGGATATGGAGGAACCGATAAAACATTTCTTTGGAAGACATTATCTGCTTCCATTCGATCGAAAGGAAATATTGTTTTGAATGTTGCTTCAAGTAGGATTGCTTCTTTATTGCTTATAGGAGGTAGGACATCACATTCTCGGTTTCTAATTCCATTAAAACTAAATGAGGACTCAGTTTGTCATATAAAGCCACATAGTGATGTTTGCAATCTATTGAAGAAAACCTCATTGATTATATGGGGTGAAGCACCTAGGGTACACAGACATGGTTTTGAAGCTTTTGATAGGACTTTGAAAGACGTATTATCCTTTGATGATTCAAACAATTCTCAACTACCTTTTGGAGGGAAAGAAATTGTATTTGGTGGACATTTTAGACAAATTCTTCCTCTCATACCAAGTGGTACTAGACAAGATATTGTTAATGCTTCTTTAAGTTCTTCCTACATCTAGGATGATTGCAAAGTACTTAGGTTAACCAAAAACATGCGGTTAACAATAGGAGGTGAACTACATGATATTAAGCAAACAAAGATATTTGCAAAATGGTTGTTAGATTTAGGTGAAGGAAACATAGGTGGCTCTAATGATGGTGAGGCAATTATAGAGATACCAGATGATCTTTTAATTATAGATTCAACTGATCCTATTTTTGATCTTATCAATTTTGTCTATCCTTCGATTATTGAAAATGTTGGGGTTTCAAATTTTTTTCAAGAGCGAGCCATTCTTGCACCCACAAATGAAATAGTTGATGAAAAAAATGACCGGTTGCTATTTACATTTCCCGGGGATGAAAAGGAATAATTGAGTACGGATAGTACTTGTGAGTCTGAGAATCTACATGACCGTTTTCATCAAAGCTTATACTCGCCAGATGTACTAAACAGACTAAAAATTCCAGGGATGCCATATGACATCCGTCACCTTAAGGTCCGTCAATTAACGTGATTATCCGTTAACTTTTCCTTGATCATTCTTCCTCTTCTTCATGAACTCCTGGTGTGGAGATCATAGTTGCTTTATTATCCTTGTGCTTGTGCTTTCTTCGTGAACGTGTGCTATGCCTAAAACTTTTACAAACTTCCATCGTCGTTATTACTAAAAATATCATTTTTATATAATATTAGTGTCGATAATAAAACCATTTTTAAGTGCCAATTAACATTAAATATATTTCTAACATTAATATAACAAACACTCTTAAAGTTGTTTTCAACCGAAACAAACTTTGGGAACTCGCGACAAAGTGCAGGGACTAAAACCAACATTTTGCAAACTCTGGATGGGTATAAGAACCCCATTTTTCCAGACCTAACTTCATCTTCTTCACTTCATCTTCTTCATTTTTCTTTTTCACTTCACATCTTCTTTATCTTTGCACCAAAACCGGCCTGTTTCGTCTCGTTTTCATCGTCTAGACATTGTCTACAACCTTGTCTACTCCATCTTTGCAGGTAGACGACTTTGGTTGTCCCTTTCTTGCTCATTTTACTGCTGTCCATTTCTAGGGTTTTGGGTATTCGGGTTCAACCCAAACACAAGAGGTCGTGTGGGTGCGTGTGATGTCTTTCTGCGTGTGCTTCTTGTTTGTGTGTGTTTGTAGTGTGTTTCTGGAAGTCCTTGTTGTGTAAAACTCGTGCTCGGGGGTAGTCGAAGGCTGCTCTGCACTTCAGCAGTCGCGAACCTACAGTTCAGGCGACTGGGTCTGTCATGCGACTGAGCCGTGCGACTGGATGAGTCGTGCGATTGAGTCATTCGGGTGACTGAGTCGTGCGATTGGGGATGTCATGCGACTGATTCGTGCGATCGAATGAATGTGTGCAATTGAGTCAATGCGGATGAGTAATGTGTGAGATTGAGTCAATGCGGATGAATGATGTGTGCGATTGAGTCATGCGACTGAATGGATGTATGCGATTGTGCGTGCGTCGCACGACTGAAGGCCAATCGTACGAATGAAGGATCAGTTGTACGAATGAAGTTGATTTGTACGAATGAAGGTTGATTCGTGCTTATAGAGGTTAAGTCATGCGATGGGGTGTTGTGTGGTACGACTGAATGCCAGTCGTGCGAATGAAGGTTCAATCATGCGAATGAAGCTGATTTGTACGATTGAAGGTTGATTCGTACGAATGGAGTGTTGAGTCGAGCGTTTGGTCCTGTTGTGTGACTGATGATGCTGTGTATGTGAATTCCCTTCTTGAGTGTCATGTTATAGTAAGGTAACATCAGTAAAAGTGTCATTGCTTGACCACAAAGATTAAAGTCAACGCTATCAACATGCACATACTATTTCAATTTAAATCAACCTAACATTTTGCAATTATTAACAACCCATTTGGGACTAAAGATATTTAACAAGTACTTCTCTTATAACAATGGGATCTTGGCACAAATGTCATTGGCAATGACGACTCCTTCCGGTATTTGGATCTACATAAGATCTTATACGTGTGTCTGATTGTGTGTGTTTTACCCACGACCGAACCGATACAACCCGAAGCGACTGAACATAACTATATGCTTTATACATATCATTAATGTTTAATAATAACTGTCAATAGGTGTTTGACTATTCATTGCATAAAACTATTGGGAACTTTGATCATCCATACTTACCACTTAACATGTGAGTTTCGTGGCCCCTTTTATGCTTATACTACTTTACAAACATTTACAAACATGGGGAAAAGTATGCTCACCGTTTTCTATGCTGTATAACATACATACAATTTACATACTTGGAATCAACATGCTACTGTTTTGTGAGTACTTATCTGATACATCCTTGAGTCTGCTGTGTGGTTCTTTCTTACAACCATTTAATTCTAGTGTGGAACTGACGGATAGGTATTAGTAGTACTACTTGGGTTGACACCCCCACCCTCGTTGTTGGTATACTAGTTAGTACCAACAGTCGCCAGGAACGGGCCTTGGGTGAATATATTCCGACAAGATTCTTTGTGTACGTCGTTAGGTTTGGTTGTAAAGCTCTAGTCATGTGATTTTGCTTACTTATAACTGTATGCACGGTATTCTGCAACAATATTTATACAACATCAATTACTTATTTACTTTTAAACCTGTGAGCTCACCAACAATTTTGTTGACCATTTTAAGCATATCTTTTCAGGTGATCATGCTAGCTGAAGATCTAGGTGTGCTACCTTAGTGGAGACCCTAGGATGCATTTTGTGGCTAAACTTGTCATTTTGAAAACAATTGTTTTAGTCTGTTTTAATCAACAATTACTCTTTCGTTACTTGTTCCCGGATTGTGGGAAAATACATTGCAATGTTGACATTCGTATTTGTGTGATCATTTGCTTATGTATGCTTATGGATATGTTATCGTGAACATTGACTAAACACGACACAAGTCCCCTTGTTGTCGGGTGTCGTCATGACACGCTTGTTATCATTTATTATATTGCATCTCTATTGGCTTACCATGTGTTATGACGATTCCCGTGTCGTTACATCCCCATGTTTTCGCTCTTAGCGGGGGTGTGACAGACTGGTATCTGAGCCATTGGTTATAGAGAATTAGGCAATACACTTGACCTAGACTATAACCTAGGAACCTTCATGTAGATTTGCATGCTAGGGCTGTGTGCATTTTATATCTCATGTATGTGTTCCTCCTTGCGTGCTTCGTTTATCTATCTATTTCGTGATCTTTTCACCCTATGAGAGAGCCCTTGTGCTCACTCTTTTCGGGATTCTCCTATCGGATATTCCGTTCCCTCTACACGCTGGGTTGGTTTACCAAACCCGGGTATTAACCTGAAGAGATCTCCACAGATCATGCTATTGCATTTGACCTTGGACATTGGGATTTACCCCGAGGAGGCTATGTTTGAAACCTCGAAAGAGGAGGAAACGGACAACCTTCGCTAGACTAACGTGATTATATGCATGGGTTGCAATTATTATGATGGATTACTGTTGGAACATTATCAACTCATGGTGTGAGAATTACATGACTTGTGTGTGATGTGTGGCAACCACAAGTGTGATATTAACTTGGAATGCTGGACTTTGATGAGTGGTATGGATTATATGCTTTGAAATGGTTAAAGCTTATGTGTTTACTACTTCTATGATTAGAAAATGCCGCCTCGAAGAGTTACCCGCAACAACAATGGCGAGAGTGAAGCCCCGAGGGGCAGAGGCAGAGGCAGAGGTAGAGCACCGAGAACAAATGATGGCCCTGCCAGCAACAATCCAAGAACAGGAAACACTGATGTGGCAGCTCTGATCGCTCAATAGCTGGCCGCACTGATCCTGACTATTGTGGCCCAAGTGAGCGATGCTCTTCAGAATCCCCACCCCCACGGGGTTGGTGGCAATGACAATGAGGATAATGGGAACCCGACTAGGAACGAAAGCAATCAGGAGACTGGGAATGGTGGTACAACGGTAATGAAACTGGGATTGTTAATGAGACTGGGGTTGTTAATGCTAGAAGAGGGTGTTCGTACAAAGAGTTTGTGGCCTGCAAACCTAAGGAGTTTGATGGCAAAGGTAGAGCCATAGCCTTGATTAGATGGCTTGAAAAGATGGAGGCAGTGATTGACATCCGTGAATGCCTCGACAGCCAAAAGATCAAGTATGCCACGTGCTCACTGCAGGGCAAGGCACTAACTTGGTGGAACACTCAAATACAGGCTAGGGGAAGAGAACCGGCGATGCAGATGTCATGGGATGAGTTTAAAGCCTTGATCACTGAGGAATACCGCCCCCTCAACGAGATGCAGAAACTGGAGCATGAATTCTGGAATCATGCTATGGTGGGGGTTGGGCATGCCGCCTACACTGATCGTTTTCATGAGTTGGCAAGATTGGTTTCACATCTGGTCACTCCGGAATCAAAGAGGATTGAGAGGTATATTGGGGACTTGCGCCTCAAATCCGGGCAATGGTAACAGCAGCCGCTCCCTCTACGATTCAGAGCGCAATTCTAAAGGCTGGCACTCTAACTGATGAGATGGTGAGAACAGGGGTATTGGGAAGGGGAGCAGAGAAGAGAAGAGATGTTGGGGAAACGAGCCGGTCGAGTGCCGGGAAATTCGATAAAAGGGCCAAGACGACCAGAAATTTTGTGGCCGTGATGCAGGACAGGAGAGAGTATGTAGGGCCACACCCCAAATGTGATAGGTGCAATTTCCATCATCCTCCAGCAGTGTCATGCCGGGTGTGCGCGAATTGTAGACGCTCGGGGCATCTAGCGAAAGACTGCAAAACAACGCCGAACTTGGTGGCACCAGTCAACGCGGTTAACTCCGCCAGGAATGCCAGGGGCTGTTATGAGTGTGGAAGCCCTGATCACTACAGGAACATGTGCCCCAGAATGAATCGGGCTCCAGGTCAACACGGGAATAACCGGCAACCGGTGATGGCCATATCGAGAAATCAAGGCTCGGGGAATCAAGGGAATACGGCTCGGGGACGTGCATTTGTCATTGGAGCAAACGATGCCCGTCAGGACCCGAATGTTATCACGGGTACGCACTTACTCAATAATCACTTCGCATCTATATTGTTTGATATTGGAGCAGACAATAGTTTTATATCTTCTGAGTTTGTGCAATTGCTTGATTTGAGTCCTAGTAGGCTAGAAACTAGCTACTCTGTAGAAATGGCCAACGTAAGGTTGTTCAGGCTGATGAAATTATTAGAAAGTGCTCATTGATACTGGAGGACCATGCCTTCGATATAGACTTGATACCCTTTGAGTTAGGAAGTTTCGATGTGATTATGGGAATGGATTGGTTTTCGAAACACGGAGCTAAGATTGTCTGTCGGGACAAAGTAGTACGAATCCCCATGCTAGACGGGGAGGTACTCAGAATTCAAGGAGAACGACCGGGAAGAAACTTAAAGCTTATCTCTTGCATGAAAGCATGCCGAAGTTTACGAAAACAGTGTTACGTTTTTCTGGCTCATGTGGTAGAAAAGAAAGAAGAAGAGCAAAAATTGGCAGATATTCCAGTGGTACGGGACTACCCAGATGTATTTCCTGATGACTTGCCTGGTTTGCCTCCTCCACGACAGGTGGAATTTTGTATAGAGTTGGTTCCTGGAGCTACACCGGTGGCAAAGACACCATACCGGTTAGCACCGTCGGAAATGCAGGAATTATCTAGTCAGTTACAGGACCTACTAGAGAAGGGTTGACAGGATCAGCGATCACAAGTTTGATGTATTAGAGTTCAAAGCAGCGGAATACGAACAGGAATTAGACAAATTGTAGCAAGTAATCGATACTTGTATGCATTAAGAGCACATACGGTTGTAGTGAGAGAATATATATTTCTGATTCAAGGAATGTTTATAGATATAGAATATTTCTAATCAAATCATTCATATCATTCCCGTCATTCACTCAAATATTACAATAGGTTGGCACTCCTTATATAGAGTGCAACAATCACTGCTGTTATCACGGAAAGTGACAACTGGCAGATCTAATACAAAAAATAACTAACTCTTAACAAACTACTGAAATGTTCACAACTACTAAGAACATATCAGAGTGTTAAGTACAGAATATAAAACTACTGAAACTACAACGACTGAAGAACAAGCTCTTCAGTCGTTTTACAAAACTACTGAAACATAAAACTACAGAAACTAGAAATATAAAACTACTGATTCACAACTACTGAAGAAGTACTCTTCAGCAGTTGTGACAAACTACTGAGGCTTCAGTACTTGATCTTCAGACTTTGACCTTCAGGTGTTCCATCAGCTGATGACTTCAGTAGATATCATCAGCTGATGTCTTCAGTCTTTGTCTTCAGACTTTGTACATCAGTTGTTGATCTTCAGCACTTGTAAACTCTTCAGCTGTTGTACTTCAGTACTTTGGTCTTTCAGCTTCAGCACTTGTGTTCTTCAGCTGCTGTACTTCAGCACTTTAGTTCTTTAGCTGTTGAAGTCTTCAGCACTTGTCAAACTGCTGATGAGGCTTTCAGCAGTTGTTGTATACATGTGGGACTTAGAGGTTTTCTGATCTTGGCTCATTGGTTCTTTTGGTCCAACAAACTCCCCCTGAACCAATGCAGCCAAAACCTCTAAATTATTTATTATCCCACTTATTGTAGGCAAAATGTTGGTCTTTTTCCTTCTTGATCAGTAGAGAAGATGACCCATGTAAGCTCCGGCCTGGGAAGAAATCTCAGATATTTGTTTGGCAGGGTATGAATGGGAACTCTGTTTTGGGGAACTGGACACAGAGTTGTTATCCCATTCATGAGATTTACTTCCCCATATGAGTCTGTATGACTCTCGAACATAGGCCTCAAGGAGAACAACTTGTTCCTCCTGAGAGAGTTCTTCTACTCCTCCTTCGAAGAAGAACTCTGGACCATAGTACTCTGATAAGTACTTCATGGTCCCGCCATTTTTCAGCTCCACCGTAGTTACCTCCCTATATACAAATTCATCAGGATGGTTGCCTTTAGGAGTAACTGGAGCTCATTCTTCTGGATGTCTTCAAGCTTTTTATATAACAACCCCTTCTTAATCATTTGTTTTCTAGTAAAGCTTGAGGGGTCTTCTTTGCCTGGTGAGCTTTCTTGAATTCATCAATGATTTCCCAAGGTGAGACTACAATGGCCAACATGATGGTAGAATCTATTGTTTTTCGTACCTGGCCATTGTATCTGTGTGGAATAGTTCTTTTATGGATTCTAGAACTCACCTTGGGGTCTGGCCATACTCTCACTCTCTCCTTCTGATACTGAAAAGTGTGCCTGAGAGTGTACAGCCTTTGAGCATGCCCTTTCATGGCTTGAATAGATGATGACTGAGGAAATTCCTTGTCAACCATCTTCAACAGTTGCTCATCGTGCTGTTTCTGCTGTTCTTCTTCTTCTATCTTGACTCTGACCATTTCCCTTTGAGAGTCAGGTGTGATCATGGGTTGACTTCGGGGTTTTGGTAGCTTTAGAACAGCAGAGAGTGGCATACTATCATCTTCATCCTCCTCTTCTTCTTCTTCCATCCTCAGCACCCTTCTCCTCCTTCTGGGTGCATCACTGGATGATGGTTGGGTTGGTGAAGGAGTTGGTTTTGGAGAATGAAGATGTTTGGATTTTGGCTTAGAGATTGGTTGGGAGATTTGAGGGATAGGCTCTGTTTGAGTGGGTGGAAGGGAAGGTTGATCCAGCATCTTTGTAGTTAGTTTCGCCTTTGTGAGTTTAGCCATCTCTAACCTTTTACCAGCCCCAGCCTCATCAAGGGCTTCCACAATAATCCCTTTGTTGAATTGCTCAGACAGACAGATTCTGGTGGCTATAGCCAGAATACTGTCCCCGGTCCACACGCGAATCTCCATTAACGATCTTCCTAAGTATTTTGCAATAAAGCGGATCATTATTTCCAATCTCTCTTTTTCCAGAGCATCATACCCAGCCCATCGGGTCTGAATCTCTTGGACTTCCAACCTTCTGATCTCACTATCCAATGTGGCTGTATCAAACCCCTGCCTGAAGAGTTGTTCAATTATTTTATCCATGGATCGGTTGTGTGTAGTGTCAGCTTCTTTTACCAGCTCCTCCAAGGATTTGTCTTCAGTAGTATGATCATCAGCACTTTTCTTTCGCTTGTAAGTGAGCAGATGTTGCTTTTCTTTCTCCTCCTCTTGGGCTTGCTTCTCTTCCTTCTTTCCTCTGTTCTTTTCCTCTTCTTTTCTTTCACTGCAGTACTCTCCCCCTTTTTGGATGCATTGGAGGAAGGGGTTTGTACCGCAGAAAGAGTCTTTTGTACAACAGCATCAATCAAGGGTTGTAAAGTTGAGGAAAGCCTCTCATCAATGGCTTTAGTCACAATATCAGTGATTATGGGTGTGATGAGAGGGAGGGAATTTTGAAGTACAGCACCTATTTGCTCAGGAGGGTTCTGTTCCTGAGAAATAGGGCCTGAAGCAGAGGCAGGTGGTTGAGTTGGAGTGGCTCAGTGTTTGGGGAACCTTCAAGTGAAGGTGCCATCTGTGGGTGGGTAGAGGCAGATGGTCTTTCTCCTTGTGAGAGTTGATCAAGTAGGTTTTGCAGCCTACTGACTTCTCTTCAAGGATTGTGTTCTGGGCAAGAACATCGTAGAAAAAGCCCAGGTCATCATCGCGAAGCTAAATCATCTGACCTCCTGCTTAGAGCAGGATTTACATGCACTGGGTGTAGACCAGTTGTTGCATGTGCCCCTTGTGCTTGGTACTGGGGACTTCCAGCCTCAGGACAGTGTCCATCATCAGCTGTTGCCTCTAGTGAGGTCTTAGCAATGTTACCAGCCTCATTCTGATCATGTGCTGAGTCAGAGGAGGTGGCAGCCTCACTAGATATTCTAAGCTCCTTGTCTACACCAGGAGATAGAAGTGGTAAACCCCTGTGCTGTGGGTTCTCAAGTGCACTGTGTTCCTCCCCCTCAATTGTAGAGGTGTTCCCAGTAGTAAGTGGTTTCTGGGGAGGTGGTGAGGAGTGCAGTTGAGTCAGCACTTGTGCAACTATTAAAGTTGGGCTGTGAGGGGCGGTTGTTTGGGGTGAAGGGATAGAAGCAGTGTGCACCTGGGGAGTTGGTGCTCTTCAATGGCAATCCCCTCAAGTGAGGAAGATCCCAGATATGTAGGTACCCCTTGTGTGGTTGCTGCAGGCTCCTGTTGAGAGGAAGCCTGAGCGGCTATGGCTGGAAGAGTCATTGTATCCACTAGGGGGTTTGGACTAGTGGATATATCCTGCGTTTGTGTTGCAGGGGCATCCTCAGGGGACTCAATTCCCTGAGTAGCCGTTTTGGGTTTCTTTTTGGTGGGTTTGGTGGGGACTTTTGATTTGGAGGTGGTGGCTGTGGTTCCAGCTGCGTGGGTTTTCGCAGCTTGGCAGCCATTTTGAGTGTCTGGTCAGAGTTGTGCCGGGAGTATACTTCCGGCAGAACAGCCGTAGCAGGGACTCCCAAGCCAACAAGTCCCTCAGCATTAAGCTGGTTTGTAATGATGGCCATTATGAACCGTGATATAGTATCCAACGGTTGGCAGTTAGTTTTTGAGCCATATCCTTGAGCTCCGAAAATATTATTTCTGAAAAGTTTAGCGGTTGGTGCTCAAGAATAGAATACATTACCTGCTGCCATTTTGTCGACATTTGATCCCAAGACGACGTCTTAGGGGCCAAACATACATTCACCATGTGAAAAATTAGGCGCTCAGCGTCATTAAAGTGTTTCTTCATGATAGTGGGGCACTGAGATCGCCTTGATATCCATGTTGGGCAAAGGATAGATCTGTGGTGCCCTTCGGATATCCAGCAGGGAACTAGCATCATTCAGATGAAGAATTTGGCGGAGTATTGCAGGAGTGATGACTACTTCTTTGTTGTTGATGACCGACTGGAGAGATGGTGTGTTCTCCCCAGTGGTAATAGTAACGTTCATCCAAAATTGGTGAAGGGATTCGGCATGTAGTATGGGATTCAGAAGAAATGCCATATTGTATTGGGACTGAACCATAAGATCGATAACAGTGTCGAACTTAGTCCAGATAGGCGATTTAGTAGGTAGGCAACACAGTTGTGTCGCGGTTTAATTTGCATGGACGCCATTGAGAAGAGGGAAGTTTTGGAGAGGAACGTTAGGTTTGAAGAAGATGAAGCATTGAAGGATTAGGTCAGGGTATTTATAGGGTACGGGTAAGAAAACGACTGAAGGATGTGGTGTTAGTCATCAGTAGTTTTAAACGACCGTTGACATGGTATTATCCTTTCAGACGTTGAAACAGCTGAAGTCGTGGTGTTAGGCATCAGAAGTTAGAAAACTACTGAAGACCGTGGTTTTGACTTCAGATGATTGAAACAACTGAGGACTTGTGTTTGTCATCAGTAGTTATGAACTACTGAGGAGTGGTTTTGTCATCAAGCTGTTGTAAACAACTGAAAACTTGGTATTAGTCATCAGTAGTTATAAAACTACTGAAGAATGGTATTGGTTTAGTTGTTTAGAATGAAACAGCAGTTGTACAAACGACTGAAGAGAAAGTTCTCTTCAGCTGTTTTCGTCAATTCTTAGCTTGCAGCTGTTTCATACTGTCCTCAACACATTCATCAGCCTTTTTGGCTGATTTCAGTTGTTTCATAGGACATCAGTACTTATCTGTTTTTACTGATTGCAGTAGTTGTAACTGCATCAGTAGTTGTAACTACATCAGTAGTTTAGAACAGATGAAGTACTTCAGTACTTGTGAGACATTTAGCCTTCAGTAGTTATAAAAACTGCTGAGGGTAAAGAGCTCATCAGTACTTATATGTGACATAGTGACTAATGATCATCAGTACTTATTACTAAGATCATCAGTAGTTTTCACTTATTCTAGCTGCAGCATACCAAGCCTTAACACCAGGTTTTGGAAAGTTGAACTATCCAAAGGCTTAGTAAAAATGTCTGCAAGCTCATCAGCACTAGACACAAACTTAGGATCAATCAGACCTTTTTCAAAACAATCCCTTATAAAATGATGTCTGATCTCTGTATGTTTGGTCCTAGAGTGCTGGACTGGATTTTTGACAATGCAAAGAGCTGAAGCACTATCCATTAACAATGGAGTCTTAGTCTCTGAAATGCCATAATCCAGAAGTTGGTTTTGAAGCCAGAGTACCTGAGATGTACAACTTGCAGCAGCAATGTACTCTGCTTCAGCAGTTGATGTAGCAACTGAGGTCTGTTTCTTGCTCTGCCAAGAAATCAAGCAGTTGCCTAGGAATTGACATCCACCAGAAGTTGATTTCCTGGTCAACTTACACCCTGCATAGTCACTGTCAGAGAAAAGCAACTAATTTTACCAGAATGTCCAGTAGAATACCATAAACCTAGAGATGGAGTGCCTTGCAGATATCTAAAGATCCTCTTGACTGCAATCAGATGAGACTCTTTAGGTGCAGCCTGAAATCTAGCACAAACACATGTAGCAAACATAAATTCTGGTCTAGAAGCTGTTAAATACATCAAGGACCCAATCATACATCTGTAAAGTGTTTCATCAACCACTTTACCTTTCTGATCTGTATCCAGTTGTGTGGTGCTGCTCATGGGGTAGAACAGGGCTTACAGTTTTGTAAATCAAACTTTTGCAAAAGATCTTTTGTGTATTTGGACTGATGAATGAAAATTCCATTAGCCTTTTGTTTGATTTGCAACCCCAGAAAGAACTGTAATTCTCCCATGGCACTCATTTCAAACTTCTGTTGCATCAACTTTGTAAAGGCATCACACAACTTTGGATCAGAGGATGCAAAAATAATATCATCTACATAAATTTGAACAAGTAGATTATGCTGCCCAGCTTTCTTAATGAATAAAGTCTTATCTATGGAGCCTCTAGTGAAATTATTTTCCAGAAGAAAGTTTGATAATGTCTCATACCAGGCTCTAGGAGCTTGTTTTAACCCATAAAGAGCCTTATCAAGCTTATACACCCAATTTGGATGTTTATTGTCCTCAAAGCCTGGAGGTTGACATACATAAACCTCTTCTTTAATTTTTCCATACAAAAATGCACTTTTGACATCCATTTGAAAAACTTTAAGTTTTGATAAGCAGCATAAGCTAAAAACAATCGAATTGCTTCCAGTCTGGCTACAGGGGCAAGGTTTCATCATAATCAATGCCTTCTTTTGTGCAAACCCTTGAACAACCAGTCTGGCCTTGTTCTTAACAATAAGCCCATTTTCATCAGTTTTGTTCCTAAACACCCATTTAGTGCCTATTGCACACTTACCTGGAGGTAGAGGAACCAGTTCCCACACTTGCTGTTTCTTGAACTGAAGAAGCTCAAGCTGCATGGCATCAACCCATCCATTGTCCTTTAAAGCAAAGTGATAATTCTTTGGCTCTTGCTGACTGATGAAGAGAGCATAGAAGCAGAAATTTGACAATTGACTTCTTGTTGATACTCCAGCAGTGATATCACCAATGATTTGAGACAATGGTGATTCTTCAGATCTTGATACACAATGAGATCTGTGCAAGTGTTTGTAGCTGGCTCAGCAGTAACAGATGGTGATGGTGAATCATTTCCTTGAAACCAATCAGTGGATGAATTCAAAGGAAGTTGAATTCAAAGAGATCTCATCAGCGTTTGTTGTGGATGGTGCTACTGGAGCTACAGGAACATCAGGTCTAGCTGAATCAGGCAGCTGATCACTAAACCTGAAGAGGTGAGTACTGCAATCATCATCATCTTCAGCAGTACCACCAGGTGGTGACTGTTGACAGGAGCAACATCAGGAGTTTGATAAGGAACATATTGCAGTATGTCCAAATCAAATAACTCCACAGGGCTTTGTGGAATCTTGTCCTTTGGAGATTCATTGAACTTAACATGTCGAGTTTCTTCAACCATCTTTGTTCTGCAGTTGAAGACTCTGTATGCCTTGCAAGTAGATGAAAACCAACAAAATACCCTGCATCCACCTTAGGATCAAATTTATGGAGTTGATCCTTTGTGTTGAGAATAAAACGGGACATCCAAATGCTTTGAAAAATGAAATCAGAGGAGCCAAATGATGGAGAACTTCATATGGAGTCTTCATCAACCTCTGATTTACTAAAACTCTATTTTGCACATAGCAAGCTGTGTTGACAGCTTCAGCCCAAAAGGTCAGTGGCAAACCTGAGTCAGCAGCATGGACCTTGCAGCTTCAATGAGGGTCCTGTTCTTTCTCTCCACTACTCCATTTTGTTCTGGAGTCCTTGGGATGCTAAACTGCCTTTTGATCCCCTTTGAAAGATAGAAGTCATCAAGTGTATGATTTCTAAATCAGTTCCATTGTCACTCCTAATACACTTGACTGGAAGGGAATACTGCTTCTCAATATACAACACAAAGTGAATAATCTTTTGAGCAGCCTCATCCTTTGAATGTAGAAAGAAAGTCCATACAAATCTGGAGTAATCATCCATAATTACCATACATATATTCTTCTTTGCCATGCTCATTACTCTCACAGGACCAAATAGATCCATATGCAGTAATTGCAAGCAGGCAGTGGACTTAGGCACTTCAATAGGATGGAAGGAGACTTTGTGCTGTTTCCTTTTAAACAAGCAGTGCAGGTTTCATCACAGTGGAACTCCTTTATTGGTAAGCCTCTGACTAAACTATTGTGGGTAAGCTGATTCATGTTTTTGAGATTAACATGACCAAGCCTTCTGTGCCACAGTTTAGATTCTTGAGAAGAGGCTTTGGAAAATAGGCAAGGATTGCCTTTGAGATCTATTTTCTTAGAAAGATCTAAGGCATACACTCTTCCTGTCCTGTTGGCTCTCAGGAGAGAGTGATCATCCACCACCTTGTCAATCAAGTGCAAAACTTTGGATGACAGAATCCTACAGTTTTGACTGGTGAAAAGAGCAACATGGCCTTTATCACACATTTGACTGACACTCAAGAGATTGTACTTGAGATTTTCCACATGATTAACATCATCAAATTTGATTTCTCCATTGGAGACAAACCCCTTACCAATGATGTAACCCCTAGCATCATTGCCAAAAGAAACAAATCCCTTCTTTCCTTGAGAGTAGTCATGAAGAAGAGAGCTGTTCCCAGTCATGTGCATAGATCCCCCACTGTCTACATACCAGATGCTACTTTGGCATGTTGAAGAACCCTGCATTAATAAACAATCAGTTAGTTTTGGAGACCCAAACCTTTTTGGTTTTGGGCCTGGTCTCATCAATAGATGGTAAACTAACAGGTTTATTTGAAACAACAGCCTGAGAGGAAGAAGATGGTGTAGAAGAGGAGTCCTTTGGCTTGGACCTCCTTTTCTGTGGTTTCAACATAGGAGTATCTAGTTGGTTAACTCTACCCAACAGATGTTGAACCATCATTACCAGCTGTGTCTGATTTTGTGATAAAGCTTTCAGCTCATCAAACACATTGCCAGTGGAGTTCGATAAGTTCCTATGTTGCACCTTCTTCTTCTGAGCACTCTCAGCTGTCACCTGTTAACCCCTTCCTTTTTGGATTTCTTTGAGGACTTAAGGGTTACAGGATTTGATGTTGCTGATACAAATGTGGTCTCAAACTCAGTTTTCATTTTTACCATTTTCTCTTAATTTCTTCTTTTAGTTTGAGTTTGGAACCTCTTTTGTACCAACAATCATCTGTAAGATGATTGAACAAACCACATACTTCACATGGTTTCTTCTTCATCTTAGGTTGATCATCAACTAAAGAGGGTGAATGAAGAAACTGAGACTTGTTCTTCAATGCTTTGGAAGCATTGTTTGCTTTCTTGACTACCTCTTTAGTAGTCTTCAAACTCTTTCTACTGGCAATTTTCTTTCTTCAGTACTGTCAGCAGTTGAAGTTTGAACTTCAGGTGTTAAATCCTGCTCTCTAGTCCTTTCAGGACCTTCAGAATTAACTCCTGAGTTGATCAACTCATTAATCATGTGAGTGTCAGCATTTGAACCATCAACATCAGCTGATAGGTTCAAAGAGGGCTTGATGCTGACTGCTACTTCTGATTGTGCTGTATCAGAAGGTAGATCACATGATGTGATGGATTGGTTATCACTCTCACATCAGATTCTTCCTCTGCTCTTGGGGTAAAATCTGTAGGTGGAGCAGTGTGATTGTAACCAATTCCAAACTTCACATTTGAAGCAGATTGCTTACTAAGAAGCATTTCAAAACCTTTGCATGATTGTACCCATCTATCACACTCTACCTGGGTAACTGCAAGGGTTTCTTTGAGATCTTTGTACTTCTCTAGAAGTACCTCTTCTCTAGCCGTATCATCAATTATTTGGCAATTTAGTTTATAAATCTCATCATTTTTATCTTTAAGCACAGACTCAAACTCAGCTTTGTTTTTGGAAATTATTTGTTCTAGCTCAATGTTTTATTAATTAGCTACATTTGCTTCTCTAATGGAAGCAAATGCTGCTATGCATGGTTCAGAACATAATTTGGCTTTTGCCTCAGAGGATACCTTGTGATACCTGAGGTGTAGAGGCATTAGAAAATGAAGTATCAGCAGACTCCAAAGCCATAAGAGCTAGATTCTCAAAAGGACTGTCACCACCATGTTGACCAGCACCTGAGAACAGTTGGTCATGACCAGACATGTCATCTGGTAAACTGCTCCAGTCAACAACTCCTGGGGTGAAGAAACTGTGTTGTTGAGGTTGAGTTTGTTGATGAGATTGGGATGGCTGAGGTTCTGGTAGTGCATGAGGTTGTGGTGCCATAGGAACTTGAACTTGATTTGACTGTGGCATGTAATAACAAGGGTACGGATATGGCATTTGACCCTGAGGAACAAAATATGCTGGAGATTGTTGTTGAGGATGATGACTAGAAGTGACAGGATGTTGCCCTCTGTGTTGTTGACTATTGCCAGGAAAAGTCACAAAGGGTGCAGTGGAGTTAGATCCAGTTGATCTACACTCTCTTGCAAAGTGTCCAAGCCTTTGGCATTTGTGACACCTCAACTTGCTCTTGTCAAAACCAACTTTGGTTTTGCCAGAGAGTCCTGGGAATTTTCTTCCAGTTCTTTTATAGAACTTCTGAGATCTGATATTTATCAGGACCATTTGGCTCAAAATATCCATCTCTTCTAAATCGTCATCAGCAATCCCCTTGAGATCATCCATAATGAAGCATAAATTGTCATTATTACACCCAGTAAACTGACCATCAACACTCACAAATGCAGAATCAGAAGTGCTTGAAGAGAAGTTAATATGCTCATCATACTGGCATTCAGATGAAGCATATTCTGACTCATGACCCACCAAAGCAGTGTTGCCTGGTACAAAGTCTTCAGTGAGCTTTCCAGATGAAGACAACTTTCTCTTCTGTTCTATCTCTCTCTCAAACGTGAGCAGTTTCCCATGGAGTTGGGTGAGAGATAGTTTGTCCAAACTTGCACTGGAGCGTAGGACAATAGTGTATGTGTCCCATCTCTCAGGCAGTGATCTGAGAAATCTGTTATTCATCTGAATATTTGTGTACTCAAGTTTGACCATTTTTAGTTCAGAGATCAAACAAGAGAACCGCTCATATTGTTGAGTCAGTGTCTCACCCTTTCTATGAGAGAATGTCTCATATTGTTGGGCAAGAATTTCTCTATTATTTGCCAAGACCTCATTTGTTCCTCCAAATTGTTCTTTCAAGGCATTCCAGAGGTCATGGGCAGTTTCATGATGCATCAGCCCAGAATAGATTTCATTTGGCAGTGCCATGGCCAGAATTCCATGGGCCTTTGCATCAATTTCAAGCAACTTCTTATCCTCATCTGAGTATTGCTCCCTCCTCTTCGGAACCATTTGATTGGTTTCCGGGTTATTCACCATAGGCTTGTGTGGACCATGTACCACTGATGTCCAACAACCTGCGCTGTTAACAGACAGGTGATGGAGCATTCGTCGTTGCCATATGTTATACTCATTCCTAACCAGCATTGGTGGCTTGGTTGAGGAACCAGTATTGTGAGGATCATTGGAGGGAGTAGTCATTTTCAGTTCAGCAACAATTTAATTCAAGCTTTTAAAAGTTTTACACAGACCACAACAAACTCAATGAAAACCAAGAGAAGATCTCAGGATGAATGACCAGAAATACAGAAAATTCAATCTCTATAACCGTTTCTTGCAAAAACAAAAGCTAATTCAAAAAAATTAGATCTTGAATAGTAGTTTCAATGATCAATTATTAGATCGATCAATGATTAACCTGCTCTGATACCATTTGACAGGATCAGCGATCACAAGTTTGATGTATTAGAGTTCAAAGCAGCGGAATACGAACAGGAATTAGACAAATTGTAGCAAGTAATCGATACTTGTATGCATTAAGAGCACATACGGTTATAGTGAGAGAATATATATTCTGATTCAAGGAATGTTTATAGATATAGAATATTCTAATCAAATCATTCATATCATTCCGTCATTCACTCAAATATTACAATAGGTTGGCACTCCTTATATAGAGTGCAACAATCACTGCTGTTATCACGGAAAGTGACAACTGGCAGATCTAATACAAAAAAAAACTAACTCTTAACAAACTACTGAAATGTTCACACTACTGAGAACATATCACAGTGTTAAGTACAGAATATAAAACTACTGAAACTACAACGACTGAAGAACAAGCTCTTCAGTCGTTTTACAAAACTACTGAAACATAAAACTACAGAAACTAGAAATATAAAACTACTGATATCACAACTACTGAAGAAGTACTCTTCAGCAGTTGTGACAAACTACTGAGGCTTCAGTACTTGATCTTCAGACTTTGACCTTCAGGTGTTCCATCAGCTGATGACTTCAGTAGATATCATTAGCTGATGTCTTCAGTCTTTGTCTTCAGACTTTGTACATCAGTTGTTGATCTTCAGCACTTGTAAACTCTTCAGCTGTTGTACTTCAGTACTTGGTCTTTCAGCTTCAGCACTTGTGTTCTTCAGCTGCTGTACTCAGCACTTTAGTTCTTCAGCTGTGAAGTCTTCAGCACTTGATCTTCAGCTGTTGAAGTCTTCAACACTTGTCAACTGCTAATGAGGCTTTCAGCAGTTGTTGTGATACCATGTGGGACTTAGAGGTTTTCTGATCTTGGCTCATTGGTTTTTGGTCCAACAAGGGTTTTATCCGTCCGAGTCACTCACCTTGGGGAGCACCAGTGTTATTTGTCAAAATGAAGGATGGGTGTACTTCAGCACTTTAGTTCTTCAGCTGTTGAAGTCTTCAGCACTTGATCTTCAGCTGTTGAAGTCTTCAACACTTGTCAAACTGCTAATGAGGCTTTCAGCAGTTGTTGTGATACCATGTGGGACTTAGAGGTTTTCTGATCTTGGCTCATTGGTTCTTTTGGTCCAACAAGGGTTTTATCCGTCCGAGTCACTCACCTTGGGGAGCACCAGTGTTATTTGTCAAAATGAAGGATGGGTCGTTCTGTATGTGCATCGACTACCGTGAGTTGAACAAGTTAATTGTGAAGAATCGGTATCCTCTCCCCAGAATCGAAGATCTGTTTGACCAGCTGCAAGGAGCTTCGTATTTCTCCAAGGTCGATCTTCATTCTGGATATCATCAACTAAGGGTTTTCGAGGAGGACATACCGAAAACAACGTTCAGAACTCGTTATGGGCACTATGAGTTCTTGGTCATGCCGTTCGGATTGACTAACGCACCAGCTGTGTTTATGGACCTACTGAATCCAGTGTGTAAACCCTACTTGGATAAGTTTGTGATCGTATTCATAGATGATATACTTATCTACTCCCGATCGAAAGAGGATCATGAAGAACATCTTCGAGCAATACTGGAACTGTTACGGGAAGAAAACTTTTCGCCAAGTTCTCGAAGTGTGAATATTGGTTGCGAGAAGTGAAGTTTTCGGGTCATGTGGTTAATGAGGATGGGATCCATGTAGATCCCGGCAAGATCGAAGCGGTGAAGAAGTGGGATACACCTCAGACGCCTTCAGAGATATGGCAATTCTTAGGATTGGCCGGATACTATCGCCGTTTCATCGCGAACTTTTCAAAGATCGCTCAACCATTAACACTGTTGACTCAGAAAGACAAGAAGTTTGATTGGGGACATGCACAAGAACAAGCGTTCCAAACGTTGAAAGAGAAGTTGTGCAATGCACCAATATTGTCCCTCCCTGACGGAACTGATGATTTTGTGGTATACTACGATGCTTCACATCAAGGATTGGGATGTGTGCTAATGCAGAAGGATAAGGTGATTGCCTACGCTTCACGACAACTTAAGGTGCACGAAGAGAACTATACAACCCATGATTTGGAGTTGGGCGCTGTAGTATTTGCACTTAAGATATGGAGGCATTACCTGTATGGAACCAAATGCATCATCTACATTGATTATAAGAGCCTGCAACATATCCTGGATCAGAAGGAGCTTAATATGCATCAACGACGTTGGGTAGAGCTTGTTAGTGACTACGACTGTGAAATCCGGTATCATCCGGGGAAAGCTAACGTGGTGGCTGATGCTTTAAGCTGTAAGAACGCGCGAAACCATTACGTGCTCGAGCGTTGGGATTGACTATCCAGACGAATTTAAAAGCTCAGATTCAGATTGCACAAAGTGAGGCGTTGAAAGAGGAAAGCCTTTTCCGAGGGTTGGATAAACAAATGATTTGCAAAGATGATGGCGTATAGTACTTCATAGACAGTATATGGGTACCCAGATGGGGAGGTGTACGTACCTTGTGTTAGGACCTGGTATGTGACGGAAATACCTAGAGATCATGTGTAAACCAGATCAAATAGTGCGGAATCCTATTTGATTGGCGATCCAATCAGTGAGAACACATGAAGAATCAATCAAGGATTGAAACTAACGTTAGACATCGATAAGGAATCGATCTAATGTGTTCTATGAACTTGGAGAACGATTTGGAAGGTTTCTGGACGGCTAGGGTTCGTCTGGAATCGTAATTGATCGAGTGTTCTTATTTTTCACGAATTGAGTTGTATTTATAGGTTGGTATTATTCAATCGTGCGATTGAACCATTAGTTTGGTTCAGTCGTGCGATTGAACCATGCGGTTGGTTCATTCGTGCGACTGAGTGTTCAGTCGTGCGACTGAGCCAATCTTATGTTACAGTTGTACGACTGATCCAGTCTCCTGGTTCAGTCGTGCGACTGAGTCAATCATGTGAAGATATTCATGCGTATGGTTCATTCGCATGAGCCATTCACATGAGAACTTCATTAAGTTAAGTTTGAATGTTCTAATTAATATAACATGATATGCAACCATTTAAGCAATCATAAACCCAATCAATTCAATCACAACTCATTAATGAAATATTAAACATCACAAGTAACACACAATTTATGTCATTTCATTAATCAATACAGATTACATCATACTCAGACAGACAAGATTCATTACAATTCAAATCATGATCTAGGGACATATACATGCATCAACACCTTGGTCATGGATGAAGCACACAAGACGTGATATTCTATTCATCCTGGTGCAGACAAGATGTATCATGATCTTAAGGATCTGTACTGGTGGCCAAGCATGAAGAAAGACATTGCTATGTACGTAAGCCGATGCTTGACATGCTCGAAAGTTAAAGCTGAACATCAGAAACCGTCGGAATTATTGCAGCAACCTCAAATTCCCGAGTGGAAATGGGAGAACATAGCTATGGATTTTATTACCAAACTCCCTAGAACGAGCAACGGGCATGATTCGATATGGGTCATAGTGGATCGAATGACAAAATCAGCAAATTTCTTGCCGATCCGAGAAGACTACAAAATGGATAAGTTGGTGAGATTGTACATAAAAGAGGTCGTGACAAGACACGGAGTGCTGGTGTCAATCATATCTGACCGTGACAGCTGATTTACTTCATGATTTTGGTAGACACTACAGAAAGCGATAGGCACTCGATTAGACTTAAGTACTGCCTGTCATCCTCAGACAGACGACCAAAGCGAATGAACTATACAGACGGTAGAAGACATGTTGAGGTCGTGTGTAATAAACTTTGGTGGTAGTTGGGATACTCACTTGCCGTTGATTGAGTTCTCTTACAACAACAGCTACCATACGAGCGTTGGATGTGCTCCATTCGAAGCGTTGTATGGAAGAAAATGCAGATCTCCCGTTTGTTGGGCCGAGGTTGGTGAAGGTCAGTTAACAGGCCTAGAGATCATTCAAGAAACAACCGACAAGATTTTCCAAATCAAAGACAGACTAAAAGCTGCTAGAGATCGCCAAAAGAGCTATACCGACAACCGTCGGAAGCCTCTAGAATTCAATGTTGGATATCAAGTTTTACTCAAAGTCTTTCCTTGGAAATGAATTGTTCGGTTTGGTAAGAAAGGGAAGTTAGCCCCAAGATACGTTGGACCATTTGAGATTACAGAAAGAATTGGTCCGGTGGCTTACCGATTAAGGTTACCACAAGAACCCAACGGTATGCATGATACTTTCCATGTGTCGAACCTCAAGAAGTGTTTGGATGATGAATCACTTCACGTACCAATTGAGGACATCAAAATTGACGAAAAGCTTCATTTTGTTGAGGAACCCATTGAGATCATGGATCGAAAGGTCAAACAGTTGAAGCGTAGTAGAATACTAATTGTACGCGTGAGGTTGAATTCAAAATGAGGGCCAGAGTTTACATGGGAACGGGAAGATCAGATGAAACTCAAATATCTACACCTATTCGAGGATGACACTCTTGGACCTAGCTCCAGCTGAATTTCGGGACGAAATTCTCTCAACTGGCAGATACTGTGACATCCATCACCTTAAGGTCCGTCAATTAACGTGATTATCCGTTAACTTTTCCTTGATCATTCTTCCTCTTCTTCATGAACTCCTGATGTGGAGATCATACTTGCTTTATTATCCTTGTGCTTGTGCTTTCTTCGTGAACGTGTGCTATGCCTAAAACTTTTACAAACTTCCATCGTCGTTATTACTAAAAATATCATTTTTATACAATATTATTGTCGTTAATAAAAATATTTTTAAGTGCCAATTAACATTAAATATATTTCTAACATTAATATAACAAACACTCTTAAAGTTGTTTTCAACCGAAACAAACTTTGGGAACTCGGGGCGAAGTGCAGGGACTAAAACTGACATTTTGCAAACTCTGGATGGGTATAAAAACCCATTTTTCCAGCCCTAACTTAATCTTCTTCATTCTTCTTCTTCTTCACTTCACATCTTCTTTATCTTTGCACCAAAACCGGCCTGTTTCGTCTCGTTTTCGTCGTCTAGACATCGTTTACGACCTTGTCTCTCCATCTTTGCAGGTAGACGACCTTGGTTGTCCCTTTCTTGCTCGTTTTACTGCTGTCCATTTCTAGGGTTTTGGGTATTCGGGTTCAACTCGAACACAAGAGGTCATGTGGGTGCGTGTGATGTCTTTCTGCGTGTGCTTCTTGTTTGTGTGTGTTTGTAGTGTGTTTCTGGAAGTCCTTGTTGTGTAAAACTTGTGCTCGGGGGCAGCCAAAGGCTGCTCTGCACTTCAGCAGTCGCGAACCTGCAGTTCAGGCGACTAGGTCTGTCATGCGATTGAGCCGTGCGACTGGGTGAGTCGTGCGACTGAGTCATTCGGGCGACTGAGTCATACGACTGGGGATGTCATGCGACTGAGTCGTGCGATCGAATGAATGTGTGCGATTGAGTAAATGCGGATGAGTGATGTGTGCGATTGAGTCAATGCGGATGAATGATGTGTGCGATTGAGTCATGCGACCGAATGGATGTATGCGATTATGCGTGCGTCGCACGACTGAAGGCCAATCATACGAATGAAGGTTCAGTTGTATGAATGAAGCTGATTTGTACGAATGAAGATTGATTCATGCGTATGGAGGTTAAGTCGTACGATTAGGTGTTGTGTGGTACGACTGAATGCCAGTCGTGCGAATGAAAGTTCAATCGTGCAAATGAAGCTGATTCGTACGATTAAAGGTTGATTTGTACGAATGGAGTGTTGAGTCGAGCGTCTGGTCATGTCGTGTGACTGATGATGCTGTGTATGTGAATTCCCTTCTTGAATGTCATGTGATGGTAAGGTAAGATCAGTAAAAGTGTCATTGTTTGACCACAAAGATTAAAGTCAACGCTATCAACATGCACGTACTATTTCAATTTAAATCAACCTAACATTTTGCAATTATTAACAACCCTTTTGGGACTATAAATATTTAACAAGTACTTCTCTTATAACAATGGGATCTTGGCACAAATGTCATTGGCAATGACGACTCCTTCCGGTATTTGGATCTACATAAGATCTTATACGTGTGTCTGATTGTGTGTGTTTTACCCACGACCGAACCGATACAACCCGAAGCGACTGAACATTACTATATGCTTTATACATATCATTAATGCTTAATAATAACTGTCAATAGGTGTTTGACTATTCATTGCATACAACTGTTAGGAACTTTGATCATCCATACTTACCACTTAATATGTGAGTTTCGTGACCCCTTTTTATGCTTATACTACTTTACAAAAATTTTACAAACATGAGGGAAAAGTATGCTCACTCGTTTTCTATGCTTTATAACATACATACAATTTACATACTTGGAATCAACGTGTTACTGTTTTGTGAGTACTTATCTGATACATGCTTGAGTCTGCTATGTGGTTCTTTCTTACAACCATTTAATTCCAGTGTGGAACCGACGGATAGGTATTAGTAGTACTACTTGGGTTGACACCCCCACCCTCGTTGTTGGTATACTAGTTAGTACCAACAATCGCCAAGAACGGGCCTTGGGTGAATATATTCCGACAAGATTCTTTGTGTACGTCGTTAGGTTTGGTTGTAAAGCTCAGGTCATGTGATTTTGCTTACTTATAACTGTATGCACGGTATTCTGCAACAACATTTATACAACATCAATTACTTATTTACTTTTAAACCTGCGAGCTCACCAATAATTTTGTTGACCATTTTAAGCATATCTTTTCAGGTGATCATGCTAGCTGAAGATCTAGGTGTGCTGCCTTAGTGGAGACCCTAGGATGCATTTTGTGGCTAAACTTGTCATTTTGAAAACAATTGTTGTAGTCTGTTTTAATCAACGATTACTCTTTTGTTACTTGTTCCCGGGTTGTGGGAAAATACATTGCAATGTTGACATTCGTATTTGTGTGATCATTTGCTTGTGTATGCTTATGGCTATGTTGTCGTGAACATTGACTAAACACGACACAAGTCCCCTTGTTGTCGGGTGTCGTCATGACACGCTTGTTATCATTTATTATATTGCATCTCTATTGGCTTACCTTGTGTTATGACGATTTCCGTCTCGTTACATCCCCGTGTTTCCGCTCTTAGCGGGGGTGTGACATGCCACATAGTGCTAAAGGTAGGTGTTCCGGTCATGTTACTACGAAATATTGATCAAAGACAGAGGTTATGCAATGGGACTCGACTAAAGATCTTATCACTAGCACCGCGTGTTATAGAAGCTGAAGTCATATCAGGAAGTAATATAGGTAATCGAACATTTATTCCAAGAATTTCTTTAACACCATCTGACAAGAAGATTCCATTTAAGTTTAAACGAAGACAAATTTCAATTTTTGTATGCTTTGCCATGATGATAAATAAAAGTCAAGGGCAATCGTTATCTAGAATTGGTTTGTATTTGAGACAACCAGTTTTTTCACATGGTCAGCTCTACGTCGCTTTATCCAGAGTTAAAAGTAGAGATGGACTCAAACTCGTAATTGTTATTAAGATGGTATTCTTACTAATAAGACGGTCAATATTGTATATAAAGAAGTTTTTAGAGATTTGTAATTTGCATTTATAGCTATAAATCTATTAAATGTAAAAGTATTATTAATATGTACTTGTAAATGAAATTTATAAAGTATCTGTTTATTATAAATGTTTGTTAATTTTATAATTTGTTTAACTCATATCCATGTACCCACACGAGTTCATAACCTAGTATCTAACTTATTTCATACAACTGAACTTTTATCTTAATTTCTATGTATAGATAAGTATTATTAGATATAGTTTAACATTATGTAAAATGATTACTTCCATACAACTAATTTAGAACTTCGTGTAAACCTTTGATAAATAAAAAGTTCAAGTTTTGTTTCGTATAAATATTTAATAAGATCTAGAAAACAATATTGTTATACACCAACCATTGATAGCTGTTTGAACAAAAACAATAAAATGTTATACATTTCTAACTCATTAATAATAAACCAAAATCTACTCATTCGAGTCATTTCCAACATCTAGTATCAACACCCCTCATTTAGTGAATTCACAACCATTATAAAAAGTAATCACATTGATCGTGCAAATCTAACAAACACATAAAAACAATAATAATTAGGGTTTATAGTTAACCACCGACATCGAAAAAGAAAAATCATCATCTGTCATGCCTTTCGAAGAATAAGCATCCCCGTCACTTGTGCAAGACGAGTAGTCCCCCTCGCCACTACTCTCCATCAACTCCTCGATCTTTTCCATCGCCAGCGTCAAATCCCATCGCCTATCAACATTCCACTCACAACAACACATTCCAATCTTCAAAAGCTTCAACATCTCCCCCTCACTATTCTTCATGCCTTTCATATCCTTATCAAACACTTCACCTGTCCACTCTTCTCGAACCACCGAGTTAACCCACGTCTCCAAATCCGAACCACCACCTTTCCCTTGTTTAAGATAGTTTGCTGGGAACTTCCCAGTTAGAATCTCGAGGATGAGAATGCCTAGGCACCATACATCTGTCTTGTTCGAGGTTCGATTGTGGTAAGTGAACTCGGGTGATTTGTAAGCAACCATGAACTCTTGTGCATGGTGTTTGTTGACGAGTGGACTTAAAGCGTAATCCGCTAGAAGAGGGTTGAAGGCGCTATCCAGAAGCACGTTTGATGACTTTAGGTGACCATGAGGTAACGATAGGTGAGGGAGCTCGTTGTAGAGATAGGCGAGACCTTGCGTCACGCCCTTTATTATCTTTAGCCGGGTTGGCCAGTCTAACCCTGGCTCGTTCGCCTTTCGTTTAACTAAAAGTCACCAAAACAAGAAAACTCATAAAGATCAACACAGTTGATTGAACTTTAAGTTGTTTAGAATTTCATACTGCCCCTTTTATTTTTAACAGGTCAAAAAGAAAAAGTAAAATTAAGTTGAGATGGTTCAAAATATGTATTATCAATGGACAAGATCATTTATTTTTATAGAAAAGAATACGAATAGAGTTAAATTATATATTCATCCTTATTCAGTTATTGAAAAATGTTTAATTGTCATAAAAAAATTTAAATTTGAGACAACTCCCCAACACCAAAAGACCGTTTTTTTGAACCATTAGACCTTTTTAACGGTTGTTGGTTTAACAAGTTATGTCTCAACAGTTTGACCATTTGAAAAGACTTTTTTAACTCCTTTTTAGTTATGAAGATTGTTTAAGATTATAACATATATGTACATTTTATATAAAAAAATTAAAAAAAGAAATAATTAAACAACTTAAAATAAATGAAAATATTGGCTAGCCAAGCTGCCACTAAAGCATTAAATAATCTTCTTATTTTAAAAAAAATCTGAACAATACGTGTTTTATCAAAATTTTCCGTTTTTTTGTTTTATTAACTAATTTACTTAATTGTTAATTATATTATTTAACTTGTTTTTAGATTACAAATAGTTATTTCATAAAAAAATGTTTTATTAATGTTATGTCTAAAGAAATACATTTTTATAATTATAAAATGAGAAATTTTTCTAAACATCAAACTTTTTAAAATACAAAATATTTTTAAATTAATGTTTTTAAAAAGTGAATTTTTTATAAACCAAAAATAAATAAAATAAAGATTTATAATAAGAAAATTTTTTAAAAATGACATTCTTTTTAATATGATTTTTTTTTTCAAACAAAATGTTTAAAACCTTTTTGTTTGAAAAAAAAAAAGACTTTAAAAGTTGATATAATTGTTTTATTAATTATAGTTTTTACTTATTCGTAATTCCAGTCATACATTATCTTAGAGTATCGTTTTCTAATTACTTAATTTTATTATATATGATATTTTTTATTCAACCCGCATAATACACGAGTTTACTACAACTAGTAATAAATAAATAGCATTTGAATATCAAACGAGCCAAACCAAGGGTTTGAGCGGTTTTCGTCAGTTTCAACGGTTTATTAACAACCCTAAATCTAACAAGCATAACATACCATGAAGGTGGCTAGCCAAGCTCCCATTTTCTGCAAAATCTGAGATCAGAAGCTTCTCATCTCTCTTGTAATAAAATGCCACAAGGGGAAGCAAATTAGGGTGTGAAAATCTTCCAAGCCTTGTCATATGAACATAAAACTCTTCTTTTCTCACATTATTCATCTCCCTAAACCGCTTAACCACAACAGCTCTACCGCCCATCAACACTGCCTTGTACGACGATCCAAAACTCCCACCGCCCAAAACCTCAGCCGAAGCACGTAACAAATCTTGTAACTCGAACCGTTCCCTATCACTCCTCACAAACTCGACATTCCCACTGTTTTGAGTCCCTTTTTGGGGCTCTTCTTCGTCGATTTGCATGTGGAGTTTGTTGGTGTTGGTTTTGTAAGGATTGTTTCGGTTTAGCTTCGTTGTATGGTGGTTTTTATAGTCGTTTTTGGGTTGTTTTCGCCTTCGTAAGGCGAGTAAAACGATGATTAATATGATCGCTAGAACTCCTATGATGGCGAAAATGAGTGTTTTATGTGTTTGTTTGTTGTTGGAGATCTTGCATGGGGTGGAAACTGGCTGACCACATACATTGTTGCCTGCATGGCCCAAATAATAATAATAAACATTTGTTAAGTTTGTGATATGATGTAATCTTAGTGTATATTTTGCCATCAACAAGTCAAAATGATGGAGACAACATAATTCAACGTGTGCAAGACGTGCATTCCACTTGAATTTATAATTATATTACATCAATAGCTACACATAAAATAAAATATTATGTTTTGAACATTTTTTTCTTTTTAAATTCACCATTGTTGTTTCGTTACGAACTGTATCACGCATGTGGATAAAAAATACTTTTGCGAAAAAAAAACATCTAGAATAATGTTCACTACAAAAAATAAGTATGCCCTTTGAAATATTCATCGGAAATTCGTGTGGTGATTAACGAAATTAACGACATATTCCAAACAAACAAAAGATATAACCTTCTATTATATGTCTTCAGTACCACTGGAGGAGAGAACTGACCCAATAATAAAAACGAATAATTTAAGTTTTTTAATTGTCATAATGTGCATCAGTGGTATACGGGAACTCTATACTACAAACGTCTCAACATTTAGTATTTACTTTTCTTTATTAAAATCCAACGTTAGAGAAAGGAAAAATTAAAATTTTAAAGTCAGTCAGTAATCCATTAGTAGTTATCGACGGATTGCTAATGAAATAATTGAAAGACATTTTTTTTAATTCTTACTCGAAATGTTTGTAAAATTTCTAATATAAGATTTTCTCAATAAGGCCTACATATTTAGAAATTTATAAGATTTTCTGTGTTCTGTTGGTTGTTGGATGGTGATCAGGAAGTAAAACTTCCTTAAGTGAGCTTCAATAGTATCATAGTGAATTCTTTTCAAACACAATTGGATTTTCACCTGGAGAAATAACTTTAACATTATCTTTTATTTTTGATTGAATTGTCAATTTCTTCTTGTGTCTGGGCGTATTTTATTTTCATCAATTTTTTTCTATCAATATTCTTTTCCATTTGGCTTACTAAGATTAAAAAACTACTATTTATATTTATAAAAAAATACTTTAAAATCATCTATCAATGGGGTAAATCTTATATAATGTAGCATATATAATATATTATTGTTTCATTCAAGAAACCTATATTATTGGACATTCATCTTTTTGTCTTCGAACCTTTCATCATGATTGAATAATAAAATTGTTGGCTTCATCAATGGTGGGAAAAGATGGACCTGGTAATTTTATGTGGCGGTAGGAAACCCATGGTTAAATGGTTGTATAATAAAGACCATCATTTCTAGTTGTCATCTCCCTAATATGTTGCTTCAGTTCCATGCGATTATGGTTACGTAACTAGAGAATTTTAATTTGTATTTTAGAGGGCACAATTTACATGTTTAACATTTTTAAATTAATGGAGTTAACACTTATGGATGAAAATGCCAACTATTTAAAACCTAGTGAAGCTAGATGTAAAAAAAAATTGTTTTGAATGAAGATAACAAATATGATCAAATCACTACACGTATGACACGACAATTTCCTCTTTAGATTTTCTATTTCAATTATTTGATTATATTGTTAGAAGCAATTAAGAATTAATTAACTATGAAAAACTATCAATTAATAACAACTAAACAAGTAATTAGGTTTGAGTAACACATGGGTTAGCGGGAAAGTTCTAGTATTAAATGATATATACTCTCTAATCAAATGATTATGAACTCTAATCGTGTAAGTTATTTTGATTATATTCTAATTTTCATTGTTGCTGTTAAAAAAATAATAAGTAACCATGGAATCTTTGATCATACCTGCAAATGAGCTTGGATCCTGGTTCTTGAGCCCAGGAGGTATCCGACCCGAAAGTTTATTATTTGCAAAATTCACCTTCAAATCTTTCTGCTCAAAATCTGGTATCTCCCCTTCAAATTCATTATCTTGCATTTGCAAATCAACAAGAATGCTCAACTGCGTAAGAGATCGTGGAATCCGACCCATAAACTTATTATTCTGAAGCTCTACTCTCCTGATCGAACCCATTCCCACAAACATATCGTCTCTAATCGCGCCCGAAAACTTATTATTCGACAAGTAAACGCCTCGCAACAGGCGGATCTTACTCACCTCTGGTATCGCGCCTCCAAAGCTGTTGTTCGCGAAACTTAACGTCCGAATGCCTGTTAATTCGGACAGTGTGTCCATATCAATGGTCCCGGTTAAGCCCATGTTCTCGAGGCGTAAACCGAAAACGCTCCCATCTTTCCCACATATGATCCCTACCCAATTCTCCTTATCCAGGGTACATGGTGCAACATCTGGATCCCAGTTCGCGAGTGCATCGGTGTTGTTTAGCGACCCCTTGAAGGCAATGAGCTTTGCGCTGTCGCTACCATCGGATGACACAGTAGTAAACGTTTGTAAGATGTAATAAACAAACAGGATGCACCAAAACGGCCGGGTTTTCGAGCCCATATGTATATCGGGTGGGTTGTGGCGGAGATAGGGGAAGGATCGAGTTGAGAGATGTATGAGGAAATGGATATGAAGAGATATGAGATGATGAAAATGATGAAGTGGTTTGGATGATTAGCTGTTGATCGATAATTAAGGGCCGGCTAAAGGTGTTTTTGTAAGTTTGTTTTTACTTTTAAGGTATGGATGGTGTCAAAGGGTTGTAGTTGGGTTGTTTACAAGTGACAGAAGAGGAAATAACAAACAAAGAAAATGGAGATATGAATATTCTCGTTGGAATATTACTAGTTTGTTTGTGCAACGATAATAACTTTGTGATGGGATGTTCTTAGAGATGCATGTTATAACTAGCTGGGTCAATGATCTCTTGTGAGATACTTAAAACCAGATGATTAAAAGTTTGAATTGAGCAGTTTAAACTCTAACTGAAAGTTGTTTAATATGTCGAGTATAAATTGAATCTACGTGCAACGACACGTGGCTTAACCGACTCATGGAACTATTGAAGAGTAATATCTTGAATTTTAACATGTGTTTTATGTCATGGAGTATTGAAAAGAATTAGTAAGATCTTCTCACTACCCCACTCTCTAGTTTTCTTTTAATGTTTTACTTTGAACAAATGAAGATAATTTTCATTCATGTAATGTATTCAAGTACTTTTTAATTTTCATTGTGATGGGGTGGTGTTTCAAGAAGAATATTTTTAGTTTTAGGTGGGGTGATAATATGAATTTTATTGTTTCTGGAGTTTATTTCGGTTTTTGTCCTTTTACTTTTACAAATTGCCTTCATATGATTACCAACCTTTAATTTATTTCTATTATTGGCTTTAGTTTTACAAATCTTTTCTATTTTCGTTCTTGTCACAAACGGTGTTAACGTTTTTCTGTAAATGATTGTTAAATGACTACAATACCCCTTATTTTATATTAAAACCTCATCAAAACTAAATAACTCATCATCCTCTTTGTTACCACCAACTACCCCAACAACCTTCCTCCGATGCCTCCTTCCTCCGGCACCTTCCTCCGGCACCTTCCTCCTCCGACACCACCCTACCATAATCACCATACCACCTACCACCATGTCTAACCACTACCACCCCCCATCACGATCACATTTAGGATCTCAGGCTTCACCGATGGAGATTGTCGCCAGCCACCATCACTATACTAACACCACCACCACATGACCACCATCAAATAAACATCTCCTTTATTTAAGGATAGGCATCACACGACCATCATCAAATAATCATCTATGGTTTAGTGGTTGTCAGAGGATGGGGGTAGGAGGTGGCCGCAAATATTAAAAGGTGATGCCACTGACACTATCATCTCATCACCCCATATTATCCACCACCACAACCACCGCTACAATCAATATGGATGATATCCAAACCCTAATGACCCATTTATGTATCATTGGCAGTGGCCCCACGACACATACCGCTTTTATCTATGCCACCTGTACGAAGACGAGACCTCTTATGTTCAAAGGATGGCAGATGACACATGGTATAATGATTTTTATTTCAAGAATCACATTGGTTAGACCTATAATCTTGTTTTCAACATGTCATTGGTAGACACAATTATCTTATTGTTACTCTTAATGATAAGCAAATCATCCACATAAAGACATAAGATTATGTAACCTCTTAATGTGTCTTTCATATAGATGTACTTGTCCACTAAATGATTTTGAAGTCATTTTGGTAAACATAACATGGGTAAGCTTTTGGTGACATTGTTTTGAAGCTTGCTTCATGCCATACAAAGACGTAATGACTTTACACACTTTGCCCTACCGGTCAGGAATGAAAAAACCCTCAGGTTGCTCTATCTAAACCTTTTCTTCTAAATCCCTCTTTAGAAAGAAAATTTTATACTCATCTAATATACTTCTAAATTTCACAAAACCACAATTGCAAGCACCAACTGGATAAAGGTTATCTGTGTCATAATAGACGAGTAAGTATTAAAGTAATCTAAACCTTCCTTTTGCCTATATCCTTTGTTGGATCAAGAAGAAGACTGTTGCAACCAAACCAAATCACTTAAAATATTTTGATACATCTAATAAAAGACTTCCAAAGCCAAGTATGGAACTTCTGAAGGAAATAATGTTCTTCCGAACAACAAAGTGAAAGTTCAACTTCTGAAGACAAACTCCACTTCCGAAGAGAAAGCATTCACTTCCAAAGATCAAGTCTTAGAAGAAAAGATCAGAAGTGAACTTCCGAAGTGTGAAGAACAGAAGAAGTCCATCAAGCCTCAGAAGTGTAGCCTCTTCTGAAGTATAAGTGGCTTTGGAAGAACTTGTTCTTCCGAAGCCATTTAACCTTCGGAAGACACTACTATGAACCGGTAGACATAAGTATGGTCTCTGACATTCCGCTGCAGACCTCTGAGATACTACATGACGTTTTCTCAAAAGCCATGTAGTTGACCATACTTTATTCTACTGTTCACCTTTATTAGATAGTGCAGTTTCTGACTTTAGTTGGTGACAAAAGGTAAGTCATAGACATGTCATGACTACCATATCTTAGATAAGACTTTATCTAAGATACCTTAAACTATAGCTTTGTAGTATTTGCTTTAGCTAGAGGATTCCAGCTGGTATAAAAGTATATTTAGCTGTAGGTAGTATTATATATAGTTTCTCATTATAACTCATGTAATATGCTAGTAAGAGTCTTGTAATACTTTGAGTTGAGAAGCAATATATGCAAGTACCTTGAAATTATCTTTGTGTTCTTTGATACTTATTATATTACTATCAACTTTTAGAATAGACTCTGCTGTATCTGATTTGAGTATAGTATAAGTGAGTTTGAGAGAAAAATCAAATGTTAAGTGACAAAACCGATTCTGCAATTGGTATCAGAGCTTCTTAGGCTCTTGATTGTGAGACCATACCATCCTAATCAACCTGTTTTTCACTCCTCCTTACACCACACTCAAAATGGCCCTCAACAAGTCTGAAGTAGAGATGGGAACAATAACTAAAGCTCCCATCATTACTCCTAAAAACTTCAGGTCATGGAGAAGAGCATGGAAGGCTTTATCAGGTATCAAGACAGCAAGATGTGGTATTCTATTATCAATGGCCCGTATAAACCCAGGTGGGCCAGCACCAGTGAAAACGGTGCTATGATAGAGAAGGCCGTTAAAGATTACTCTGATGAGGACCGGAAGAAGATGGACATTGAAAGCAATGCAATGACTATTCTTATGACTACAATACCCAACTCCATCATGGTGGGGTTTGAGCATTGCAAGTTAGCTAAAGAACTGTTTGATGCACTTGCTCAAATGTACTCTAGCTTAAATGACTCCAAGGACTCACTGAAGCAGTAGTTTGAGAACTTCACCTATATTGCTGGAGAGACTCTCAGTCAGCAATATTTTAGTTATATGGATCTCATTTCTTCCCTTCAGTCTATGGGAATTACTTCTGAACTTAGAGACCTCACAAGAAAGTTTATGAGTGCACTCCCTAATGAGTAGACGTTCTACTATGTCTCTATCAAGAAAACATAAAATCTGAACACCCTCACCATGATGAACTCTATGGCATCCTTGATGGATACCGTTTGGAGATGGAGAGCAAGAGAGGCCATCAGACAAGCAGACCCCTAAGTCTTCTACTAGCAACACTTTGATGGTTGCTGAAGGCTCAGGACCCACACAACCTCAACAGTACCTGACTTACACCCAACAACCATCCTGCTTATCTGGACCATACATTACTTTTCCTGAGACTCCAAGGTCTCACCAGGCCAAGCATAGTTCCTTCCAGGACGGCTATGCCTTTGTTTCAGGAAGTGGACACTCTAGTGACTTTCAGTATTGCTTTGATGATCTAGAGTGCTTTAGTCCAGATGATGTAGAATATGTGGACATTGTCCAACAAATGGCTTTTTTAACCTACAGAGCAAAGAAGTTGTTCAAGAGAACTGGAAAGCAGTTTCTCCGGAACCCAACCAACAACAAATTTGGGTTTGATAAAACTAAGGCCAAATGGTACAACTGTAACCAGCTTGGTCATTTTGCAAGGGAATTCAAGGCTCCCAAGTCAAATCCGTGAACCCCATAGGCCTCCTGTGACATCCGTCACCACAAGGTCTGTCAATTAACGCGGTTTCCGCTAACTTTTCTTGAACGTTCATTCCTCATCCTTATAAACTATTTGTGTGGATATTATACTTGCTTTATCGTCTTTATTCTTGTGATCTCATCGTAAACGTATGCTATCCTTAAAACTTTTACAATTTTCATCATCGTTATCACTAAATATACCATTATATAATATTATTGTCATTAATAAAACCATTTTTAAGTTACCAATATCATTAATTACATTTTTTATCATTAATATAACTAGCCTGTTAAAGTCGTTTTCAACCGAAACAAATTTGGGAACTCGGGGGCTAAGTGTAGGGACCAAATGTGACATTTTGCCAAACTAGGGCTGGGTATAAATACCCATATTCCAACCCTGGCCTCATTACATCTTCTTCTTCATCTTTTCTTCTCCACGTTTTCTCTCCTCTTTGCACCGAACCGCCCTGTTTCTTCGCGTCTTCACCGGCATAACCTCGGCTACAACTGAGTCTACTCCTTTCTTGCAGGTAGACGACCTTGGTTGTCCCTTTTCTTGCTTGTTTACTGATGTTCTTTTAGGATTTCGGGTGCCGGGGCCAACCCGAGCACATGAGGTCGTGTGGGTGCATGTGTTGTCTTCCTGCGTGTTCTTCTTGTTTGGGTAAGTTTGAAATGTGTTTCTGGAAGTCCTTGTGGTGTAAATCTCGTGCACGGAGTGGCTCTGCACTTCTGCAGTTGCGAATCTGCTGTTCTGGCGACTGGGTCTGTCGTGCGACTGAGCCGTGCGATTGAGTTGTGCGACTGGGTGTGTCGTGCGAGTGAGTCATGCGACTGTGTGTATGCGTGCGATTGAGTCTATGTGGATGAATGATGCGTGCGATTGAGTCAATGCGGATGAATGTGTGCGATTGTGCGTGTATTGCATGACCGAATGCCTAGTCGTGCGAATGGAGGTTCAGTCGCACGAATGAAGCTGATTCGTACGAATGAAGGTTGATCGTGCGTATGGATGTTGAGTCGTGTGATTCGGTGTTGTGTGGTACGACTGAATGCCGGGTCGCACGAATGAAGGTTCAATCGTACGAATGAAGTTGATTCGTATGAATGATGGTTGATTTGTGCGGATGGAGTGTTGAGTCGTGCGTCTGGTCCTGTCATGCGATTGGAGTTGTTGTGTGTGAGTTTCTTGTATGTGTGGTGTGCGTTTGTCATGTGATGTTAAGGTGACGTCGACACGGTTATCATTGCTAATGACATATTTCAGTTAACACTATCAAACTTATTAACGCTATTCTAAATCAAATCAACATAACATTTTACAATTATCACCAACCGAATTGTAACCACTAATATTACTAAGCATTTCTCTAATAACAATGACACTTTTACACAGATATCATCGTCAATGGCAACGATTTCCAGTACTTGGATCTACATAAGATCTAACATGCATGTTTGCTTGTGTGTGTTCCACGCGAACCAAACCGATACAACCCAAACCGACCGAACGTTACTACTTTCTTCATACGTATCATTAATGCTTAACTATAACTGTCAATAGGTGTTTGACCATTCATTGCATACTACATTTGGAAACTTTGATCATTCATACTTACCACCTAACAAGTGAGTTTCGTGGCCCCCTTTTATGCTTATACAACATTTTAGTTATTTGCAATCATGGGGGAAAAGTATGCTCACCCATTTTCTTCATGCTGTACAACTACATACAATTACATACTTGGAATCAACGTGATACTGTTTTGTGAGTACTTATCCGATACATGCTTGAGTTCACTGTGTGGTACTTTCTTTACAACCATTTAATTCCGTGTGTGGAACCGACGGATAGGTATTGGTAGTACTACTGGGTTGACACCCCCACCCTTGTTTGTTGGTATACTAGTTAATACTAACAGTGGCCAGGAACGGGCCCTTGGGTGAATATTTCTGACAAGATTCTGTGTGTACATCGTTAGGTTTGGTTGTAAAGCTCATTGTCATGTGATTTTGCTTACTTATAACTGTATTCATGGTATTCCACAATAATTACTATACAACATCAATTACTTATTTACTATTTAAACCTGCGAGCTCACCAACAATTTTGTTGACCATTTTGAGCATATCTTTTCAGGTGACAATGCTAATTGAAGATCTAGGTGTGCTGCCTTAGTGGAGACCCTAGGATGCATTTTTGAGACTAAACATACTTGACAAACATTCATTTTGGAACATTGTTGTAGTCTGATTAAACATCTTCATTCTTTTGATACTTGTTCTCGGGTTGTGGGAATTTCATTTCAATGTTACCTTCATTTGGTTACGTGAATCATTTATCATGTTATGCTTATGGCTATGTCGTCGTGAATATTGACTAGACACGACACAAGTCTCCTTTGTGTCGGGTGTCTTCATGACACGCTTTGTCATCATTACTTATATTGCATCTCTATTGTTTACCATGTGTTATGATGATCCTGTCTCGTTACATCCTCGTGTTTCTGCTTTTAGTGGGGGTGTGACAGACTGGTATCATAGCTATTGGTTATAGAGAATTAGGCAATTCACTTGACCTAGACTATAACCTAGGAACCTTCATGTAGATTTGCATGCTAGGGTTGTGTGCATTTTATATCTCATGTGTGATCTATTCACCCTATGAGATAGCCCTTATGCTCACTCCTTATGGGATGCTTCTACTGGATCTTCCGTTCCCTCTACGCGCCGAGTTGTTTTATTATATTCGGGTATTAAACCCGAAGAGATCTTCACAAATCATGCGATTGCGCTTAACCACAGACACTGGGATTGACCTTGAGGAGGTTATGTCTGAATCCTCGAAAGAGGAGGGGATAGACAACCCCCACTAGACTAAACGCGATTATATGCATGGATTTGCAATTTTATGATGGACTACTGTTGGAACATACCAATTCATGGTGTGAGAACTACACGACTTGCATGTGATATGTGGTAACAATAAGTGTGATATTAACTTGGAATGCTGGACTTTGATGAGTGGTATGGATGATATACTTTGAAATGGTTAAAGGCTATGTGTTTACTACTTTTATGATTAGAAAATACCGCCTCGAAGAGTTACCCGCAGCAACAGTAGTGGAAGTGAAGCCCTAAGGGGCAGAGGCAGAGGCAGAGGTAGAACGCCAAGAGCAAGTGATGGTCCTGCCAGTAACATTCATGGAATATGAAACTCTGATATGGCAGCTTTGATCGCTCAACAGCTGGCCGCACTGATCCCGACTATACTGGCCCAAGTGAGTGATGCTATTTAGAATCACCACCCCTATGGGGATGGTGGCAATGATAATGAGGATAATAGAGAAAGAGGTCAAGGTAGGATTGAAACCGAAGTGGGAAATGGGAACCCGACTGGGAACGAGAGTAATTAGGAAACCGGGAATGGTGGAACAGCCGTTAATGAGACTAGGGTTGTTAGTACAAAACGGGGATGTTCATACAAGGAATTTGTGGCTTGTAAACAGAAAGAATTCGATGGAAGAGGTGCAGCGATAGCCCTAATCAGATGGCTTGAGAAGATGGAGGCAGTGATTGATATCAACGAGTGCTTCGATAGCCAGAAAATCAAGTATGCCACGTGTTCACTACAGGGCAAGGCACTAACTTGGTGGAACACTCAGGTTCAGGCTAGGGGAAGAGAATCAGTGATGAAGATGTCATGGGATGAGTTTAAGGCCCTAATCACTGAGGAGTACTGTCCCCTCAATGAGATGCAGAAACTGGGGCATGAATTCTGGAATCATGCTATGGTGGGGGCCGGGCATGCAGCTTACACTAATCGATTTCATGAGCTGGCAAGACTAGTTCCACATCTAGTGACTCCGAAATCCAAGAGAATCGAGAGGTATATTTGGGAACTTGCGCCTCAAATCCGGGCGATGGTAATAGCAGCGGCTCCTCCTACAATCTAGAGCGCAATTCTAAAGGCTGGCGCTCTGACAGACGAGATGGTGAGAACAGGGGTCTTGGGAAGAGGAGCAGGGAAAAGAAAGGATGTTGGGGAAACGAACGGTCGAGTGTCGGGAAATTTGACAAAAAGGTGAAGACAACTAGAAATTTTGTGGCCGTGACACTGGGCAAGAGAGAGTACGTTGGGCTGCACCCAAGTGTGATAGGTGCAACTTCCATCATCCCCCAGGAATGCCGTGCCAGGTGTGGTGAACTATAGACGCCCGGGGCATCTAGCGAGAGACTGCAACGTAGCGCCGAATCTGGTGGCACCGGTTAATGCGGTTAACCCCGGCGGGAATGCCAGGTCTGTTATGAGTGTGGAAGCCCTGGCCACTACAGAAACGTGTGCCCCAGACTGAATCGGGCGCCGGGTCAACAAGGGAACAATCAACAAGAGGTAATGGCCATAGCTGGAAATCAAGGCCCGACAAATCAAGGAAATGCAGCTCGGGGACGCGCGTTCGTCATCGGAGCAAACGATGCCCGTCAGGACCCGAATGTTGTCATGGGTACGCACTTACTCAATAATCACTTCGCATCTATATTATTTGATACTGGGACAGACAATAGCTACATATCTTCTAAGTTTGTGCATTTGCTCGATTTGAGTCCTAGTAGGCTAGAAACTAGCTACTCCGTAGAAATGGCCAATGGTAGGGTTGTATAGGCCGATGCAATCATTAGAAAGTGCTCGATGATATTGAAGAACCATGCCTTCAATATAGACTTGATACCCTTTGAGTTAGGGACTTTCAACGTGATTGTGGGGATGGATTGGTTGTCGAAACACGAAGCTGAGATTGTCTATCGAGACAAAGTAGTACGAATCCCCATGCCAAACGGGGAGGTGCTCAGAATTCAAGGAGAACGTCCGGGAAGAAACCTAAAGCTTATCTCCTGCATGAAAGCACTCTGAAGTTTACGGAAGCAATGCTACGCATTTCTGGCTCACGTAGTAGAAAAGAAGGAAGAGGAGAGGAAATTGGTAGATATTCTAGTAGTATGGGACTACCCAGATGTATTTCCTGATGACTTGTCTGGTTTGCCTCCTCCACGACAAGTGGAGTTTCGTATAGATTTGGTTCCTGGAGCTACAACGGTGGCAAAGACGCCATATCGGTTAACACCATCAGAAATGCAAGAGTTATCCAGTCAATTACAAGAACTACTGGAGAAGGGGTTTATCCGGCCGAGTCTCACCATGGGGAGCACCGGTGCTATTTGTCAAAAAGATAGATGGGTCGTTTCGAATGTGTATCGATCACCGCGAGCTGAACAAGTTAACCGTGAAGAATCGGTATCCTCTTCGCAGGATCGACGAATTGTTTGACCAGCTGCAAGGAGCTTCATATTTCTCCAAGATCAACCTTCGTTCTGGATATCATCAACTAAGGGTTTCGAGGAGGACATACCAAAAACAGTGTTTAGAACTCGTTATGGGCACTATGAGTTCTTGGTCATGCCGTTCGGGTTGACTAACGCACCAGCTGTATTTATAGACCTAATGAATGGGGTGTGTAAACCTTATTTGGATAAGTTTGTGATTGTATTCATAGACGATATACTTATCTACTCCCAATCGAAGAAGGATCATGAAGAACACCTCCGGGCAATACTGGGACTATTACCGGAATAGAAACTTTTCGCCAAGTTCTCAAAGTGTGAATTTTGGTTGCGAGAAGTGAATTTTTGGGGCATGTGGTGAATAAGGATGGGATTCATGTAGATCCCAGTAAGATTGAAGCAGTGAAGAAATGGGATGCACCCCAGACACCTTCAGAGATACGACAATTCTTAGGATTGGCCGGGTACTATCGTCGCTTCATCGCGAATTTTTCAAAGATTGCTCAACCGTTAACACTGCTGACTCAAAAATACAAGTTTGATTGGGGACATGCACAAGAACAAGCATTCCGAACATTGAAAGAAAAGTTGTGCAACGCACCGATATTGTCCCTCCCAGACGGAACTGATGATTTTGTGGTGTACTGTGATGCTTCACTCCAAGGATTGGGATGTGTGCTAATGCAGAAGGATAAGGTGATTACCTATGCTTCGCGACAACTTAAGGTGCACGAAAAGAACTATACAACTCATGATCTGGAGCTGGGCGCTGTAGTATTTGCACTTAAGATATGGAGGCATAACCTGTATGGAACCAAATGCATCATCTACACAGATCATAAGAGCCTCCAACATATCCTGGATCAGAAGGAACTTAATATGCGTCGGCGACATTGGGTAGAACTACTTAGTGACTACAATTGTGAAATCTGGTATCATCCGGGGAAAGCAAACGTGGTGGCTGATGCTCTAAGCCGCAAAGAACGCGTGAAACCACTATGTGCACGAGCATTGGGATTGACTATTCAAATGAATTTTAAAACTCAGATCCAAATTGCACAAAATGAGGCGTTGAAAGAAGAAAACTTTACGGGAGAAGAGTTTCGAGGGTTGGATAAACAAATGAGTTGCAAGGATGATGGTATACAGTACTTCATGGATCGTATATGGGTACCCAGATAGGGAGGTGTACGTACCTAAGTCATGGATGAAGCACACAAGACACGATATTCTGTCCATCCTGGTGCAGATAAGATGTACCACGATCTTAAGGATCTGTACTGGTGGCCAGGCATGAAGAAAGACATTGCTATGTACGTAAGCAGATGCTTAACATGCTCGAAAGTTAAAGCTGAACACAAGAAACTATCGGGATTATTACAACAACCTGAGATTCCCGAGTGGAAATGGGAGAACATAGCCATGGACTTTATTACCAAACTCCCTAGAACGAGCAGCGGGCATGACTTGATATGGGTCGTAGTGGATCGGATGACAAAGTCAGCACATTTCTTGCCGCTCTGAGAAGACTACAAAATGGATAAGTTGGTGAGATTGTACATAAAGGAGATCGTGACAAGACACGGAGTACCGGTGTCGATTATATCCGACCGTGACAGCCGATTTACTTCACAATTTTAGCAGACACTACAGAAAGCGATGGGCACTCGATTAGATATGAGTACCGCCTATCACCCACAGACAGACAGCCAAAGTGAACAAACTATACAAACGTTGGAAGACATGCTGAGGGCATGTGTAATCGACTTTGGTGGTAGTTGGGACACTCATATACCGCTGATTGAGTTCTCTTACAATAACAACTAGCATACGAGCATTGGATGTGCTCCATTCGAAGAATTGTATGGAAGGAAATGCAGATCTCCCGTTTGTTGGGCGGAGATTGGTGAAAGCCAGTTAACAGGCCCAGATATTATCCAAGAAACAACCGACAAGATTTTCCAAATCAAAGATAGACTAAAAGCTTCCAGAGATTGCCAAAAGAGCTATGCTGACCAACGTTGGAAGCCTCTAGAATTTAACATTGGGGATCGAGTTTTACTCAAAGTCTCCTTGAAGGGAATCGTTCGATTTGGAAAAAAAGGGAATTTAGCCCCAAGATACGTAGGACCATTCGAAATTTACAGAAAGAATCGGTCCAGTGGCTTACCGATTAAGGTTACCATAAGAACTCAGTGGCGTACATGATACTTTCCACGTGTTGAACATCAAGAAGTGTTTGGCTGATGAATCCCTTCGTGTGCCAATTGCGGAAATCAAGATTGACGAAAAGCTTCATTTTGTCGAGGAACCCACTGAGATCATGGATCGAGAGGTCAAGCTATTGAAGCGCAGCAGAATACCAATTGTCCGCGTGAGGTGGAACTCTAAACGAGGGCCAGAGTTTACATGGGAACGGGAAGACCAAATGAAACTTAAATATCCACATCTATTCGAGGATGATACTCTTGGACCTAACTCCAGCTTTTCGGGACGAAATTCTCTTAACTGGGGGATACTGTGACATCCATCACCACAAGGTCTGTTAATTAACACGGTTTTCGTTAATGTTTCTTGAACGTTCATTCTCATCCTTATAAACTATTCGTGTGGATATTATACTTGCTTTATCATCTTTATTTTTGTGATCTCATCGTAAACGTATGCTATCCTTAAAACTTTTACAATTTTCATCATCGTTATCACTAAATGTACCATTTTTATATAATATTATTGTCATTAATAAAACCATTTCTAATTTACCAATATCATTAATTACATTTTTCTATCATTAATATAACTAGCCTATTAAATTCGTTTTCAACCGAAACAAATATGGGAACTCGGGGGCTAAGTGCAAGGGCCAAATGTGACATTTTGCCAAACTAGGGCTGGGTATAAATACCCATATTCCAGTCCTAGCCTCCATTACATCTTCTTTTTCATCTTCTTCTTCTCCAATTTTTTCTCCTCCTCCTTGCACCGAACTGCCCCGTTTCTTCACGTCTTCACAGGCAAAACCTCGGCTACAACTGAGTCTACTCCTTTCTTGCAGGTAGACGACCTTGGTAGTCCCTTTTCTTTCTTGTTTAATAATGTTCTTTTAGGGTTTCGGGTGCTCGGGGCCAACCCGAACACATGAGGTCGTGTGGGTGCGTGTGTTGTCTTTCTGCGTGTTCTTCTTGTTTGGGTGAGTTTGAAATGTGCTTCTGGAAGTCCTTGTGTCTCATGCGCGGAGGCTGCTCTGCACTTCTGCAGTTGCGAATCTGCTGTTCTGGCGACTGGGTTTGCCATGCGACTGAGCCGTGTGACTAGGTGAGTCGTGCGACTGAGTCGTGCGACTGAGTCGTGCGACTGAGTCGTGCGACTGAGTCGTGCGACTGAGTCGTGCGACTGTGTCTCTCGTGCGACTGGGTGTGTCGTGCGACTGTGTGTATGCGTGCGATTGAGTCTATGCGGATGAATGATGCGTGCGATTGAGTCAATGCGGATGAATGTGTGTGATTGTGCGTGTATCGCAAGACCGAATGCCTAGTTGCACAAATGGAGGTTCAGTCATACGAATGAAGCTGATTCGTACGAATGAAGGTTGATTTGTGCGTATGGATGTTGAGTCATGTGATTGGGTGCTGTGTGGTACGACTGAATGCTGAGTCGCACGAATGAAGGTTCAATCGTACGAATGAAGCTGATGCGTATGAATGAGGGTTGATTCGTGCGTCTGGTCCTGTCGTGCGATTGGAGTTGTTGTGTGTGAGTTTCTTCTGTGTGTGGTGTGCGTTTTTCGTGTGATGTTAAGGTGACATCGACATGGTTATCATTGCTAATGACATATTTCAGTTAACACTATCAAACTTATTAATGCTATTCCAAATCAAATCAACATAACATTTTACAATTATCACCAACCGAATTGTAACCACTAATATTTACTAAGCATTTCTCTAATAACAATGACACTTTTACATAGATATCATCATCAAAGGCAACGATTTCTAGTACTTGGATCTACATAAGATCTAATACGCATGTTTGCTTGTGTGTGTTCCATGAAAACCGAACCAATACAACCCGAACCGACCGAATGTTACTACTTTCTTCATACGTATCATTAATGCTTAACTATAATTGTCAATAGGTGTTTGACCGTTCATTGCATACTACATTTGGAAACTTTGATCATTCGTACTTACCACCTAACAAGTGAGTTTCGTGGCCCCTTTTTATGCTTATACAACATTTCAATTATTTTCAATCATGGGGGAAAAGTATGCTCACCCATTTTATTCATGCGGTACAACTTACATACAATTTACATACTTGGAATCAACGTGATACTGTTTTGTGAGTACTTATCCGATACATGCTTGAGTTCATTGTGTGGTACTTTCTTTACAACCATTTAATTCCGATGTTGGAACCGACGGATAGGTATTGGTAGTACTACTGGGTTGACACCCCCACCCTTGTTTGTTGGTATACTAGTTAATACTAACAGTGGCCAGGAACGGGCCCTTGGGTGAATATATTCCAACAAGATTCTGTGTGTACGTCATTAAGTTTGGTTGTAAAACTCATTGTCATGTTATTTGGCTTACTTATAACTGTATTCATGGTATTCCACAACAATTACTATACAGCACCAATTACTTATTTACTATTTAAACCTGCGAGCTCACCAACAATTTTGTTGACCATTTTGAGCATAACTTTTCAGGTGACAATGTTAATTGAAGATCTTGGTGTGCTGCCTTAGTGGAGACCATAGGATGCATATTTGAGACTAAACATACTTGACAAACATTCATTTTGGAACATCGTTGTAGTTTGATTAAACATCTTCATTCTTTTGATACTTGTTCCTGGGTTGTGGGAATTTCATTCAATGTTACCTTCATTTGGTTACGTGAATCATTTATCATGTTATGCTTATGGCTATGTCGTCGTGAATATTGACTAGACACGACATAAGTCTCCTTTGTGTCAGGTGTCATCATGGCACGCTTTGTCATCATTACATATATTGCATCTCTATTGTTTACCATGCGTTATGACGGTCTGGTCTCGTTACATCCCCGTGTTTCCACTTTTAGTGGGGGTGTGACAGACTGGTATCAGAGCTATTGGTTATAGAGAATTAGGCAATTTACTTGACCTAGACTATAACCTAGGAACCTTCATGTAGATTTGCATGCTAGGGTTGTGTGCATTTTATATCTCATGTGTGTTCCTCGTTACTTGTTCGTTTATCTATTTGCCTTGTGATCTATTCACCCTATGAGAGAGCCCTTATGCTCACTCCTGCATGTATTGCTAAGGTTAAACTGTATCAGGACTACAATATGGAGATTAAATTCAATATTGAGTCTCTAAATATTTTAAAATCAGATTTTGAAAGGGCTGAATCTGACTATCAAAGAAAAATTGAAGAGTTGGAGAAAACCGTGTCCTTGTTAAAACACAAACATACAAACTATAAGACTCAAATAAAGGATTTAATATCCAAATTGTCTAAGGCTCAAGCCCAGCTTGTCACTATTAAGGCTCAAGCTAGGAAGTATGCTATTTCTGAGCAAAACTTCCAAGCTATTATTGCATCGTCCTCCCATTCCGAAATCTATTATCAAAACAAAGGAGGGTTGGGGACTAATGAAATTGCTCCACCATATTCTTATGAGTCCATAAGACAACCTAGATATGGTACTGAAGAGCAAGAGGTCTGCAGGACCATTGAAGGGTGGTCAACTTACAATACAACAACGCATAGAGGAGAGTAACTCAAGTGAATCAAACAGTGAACTGGATTAACCATAAGTAATGACACTAAGAACATAAGTAATTAAGAGACAGAACACAAGAGCAAGAGACACAAGGAGATGGTTTTCAAGATTGCAGTATATTGCTTTCTCAATGTTCTATTACAAGTGTTACAAAGCATAAAGGAAAGTTACAAGAACATGAGATACTTATACTACATCCTACAGCCGACCATACTATGAAAGCCAGCTGGATACAATTGACGAGACACAACGCAAAATCAATTGTAGAGTCAAAAGGCAGATTGCCTTTTTGACTTTGTGACTATGACATGCCATACCTCACATCCTTATCTATTATAAAAAGGATAAAATACATGAAGTAGAAAGTTACAGACTCAAGACCTCAATGTACAGTTATCAAAAACATGGACCTTTTCACCAACTCATGTAAGTTGGTGACTTTGCAGAGTTGCAACGGAAAAGGGTCCAACTTTATGGAAAAGTACATCAGATAAAGCATGTTGTTAAAAGTCTTCGAAAGAAATCTGTCTTCAAGAGTTGAGCTTCGGAAGACTTTGTCTCTGAAGCTACGAAAGACTTCATCTTTGGCTTCGAAAGATATTGGTCTTTGCTTCGGAAGATTTCACACTTAGAATATTTCTTTTGCTTGTGTGAAACTTCCGAAGCATTCTTCTTCAGTACTTGTGCAACATGCATGCAGAAAGACTTTGAGTGTTTGGTTGCTTCAGCCTCTGCATATGTTCTTTACAAACTCCCCCTAGGCTGATGCTACCAAAACACCTTTAAGACTTCAGATATCAACAGTCCTTATCAGGATGATGACCAACCCTTTCTTCATAAGATGATCAGGATCCTTCAGACTATCAAAGTGTCTTCTCATGTCAAAAAGATCACGTAGAGGCAACTGAAACATGTCTTGCCAAGTGTAGACATTCTCAATGCCATGATCTCTAATGACATGCCACCTTTCTGGATTTGTAGTGTATGTCCAGGATAGAATTGGTCTTTTTGATGCTAGAGGAGCTATTGAAATGGGAGATGATGGAGCATCCTTTGGCTGCTCATCCTCAGGATGTTCTGACTCCTCTTGAGGTTCAGAAAAGGATGCAATATTCTTCTTTACTGGCTTTGGTTTTGAAGCCATCCTTTTCTTTCTCTTTATCACTTTTAACTGAGAAGACTGGCCTGCAGCACCAGATTGATCTTCAATGTCTTTCTTAGTTGGGTCTTCCTCTCTCACATGTTCAAAAGGAGAGGGAGGTTGACCCTGTTGTGGATTAGAAGATGAAGCTTGCTGAGAATCGGCAGGAGGTTTGGGTTGTATTGTCTCCGGTTGTTCAACCTTAACCTCCACTTCAGGTGGAGCTTGACTTGGAGGGGAGTGTAAGTCAATCAGCTCTCCACTCCTTATCTTCTTCTTGATCACCTTGATATGCTCATCCATAGTGGATAGAGACATGGGGCCAAGTCTCCTTCCAGAGAATCCATACAGCTTCAATAAGCTTATCATCTTCTGCCTGTCTGCAGACTTCTTCATAGTCTTTTGGATTATGGCTCTTGACTTAGCAGCTTCTTCCCTTAGCTTTCTTTTGGTTATCTTTCTTTCCTTGACTATCTCAAGTTCGAGTTGTTTGAGATACTCAAACTCAATATAGTCAAAGGATAAGGGAAGAAGTGCTTCTGCCTGATAGAGGCCTGTGGCACTCAGGTAGTTGATCATCTTGATCCTTTCTTCTTCTTTATCTACCTGAGGTTCTTGTTGAACCACATCCTCATATGCAAAAGTTTCTTGAACTGGGGAGAGAGTGTAAGGCCCTATTCTTGGGACGCTCACAACTGGTCAATCATCGCACAAAAGCATACATAAAATTTTAAGATTTGCAAAACATTGCAGCGGAATATACATAAACCATTTCATATAAATATATAATCAATTTTCTTTTGCAAAATAATAAAACAATGTTAATAGTTACAAAACATCATTTCTTCATATTACAATGCAAAAACATTATCGTTATGCAAAATAGATGCCTTCCAAAACAAGCCAAGTAGCCACCCGTGCCATCCTCATCAACCATCACCTGCCCACTAGGAAATACATAAAAGTCAGCGTTGCTGAGTGAGTTCTAGTTTTATGAAATAGAATATTTTTACTTCCGTTTCAAAACCTTCCTTTATATTCTTACGTGATCAAGCATCATACGTACACATAGATAATAACAATATTATCTTTCTCATCATTATTAAACATTCATTCTTTCATTATCTTTCACTTCATCATCAATGAGATTGCACAAGGCAAGAGCTCCATGTTGATCGACAACAAATATCGATCCCTGTCGGTACACATTTTTCATGGTAGCTAACCCCTGACAGTTGATCCACACTACAAGGCACACAACCCGCTCATGAATACTGATCAATCATCATACATCAGACTCACCTAAGTGAAGTCTATCATAGTGCTTGCAAAACTTTCCATCATCAAACGAGCCTAGGTAACATTTGTTAAGTTTCACTTCTTATCAATATTAACTTCCGCTTTACATTACATAATACTTTTTGTATATTTCATAATCATACCGTGTAAGTCACAGAATAATACATAATAGGAACATAAGGAAACATATCATACATAACATCACACAAACATCGCATACCCCATCACACATCATATTAAGCATTATGCATCATCCATTCACATACATAAACATATGCATATCAAGCATAAATCCTCATAAAACATAACTGACCCACCATGGGACAGCGGGTGTTCGGGGGCGGCAGCCCCTGACAGCGGGGTCCTAGGGGCAGCGGCCCTAGTGGGGTCCAAGGGGCAATGCCCCTGGCTAGGGCCGTGCTGCCAGGTCAGTGCGGAATTTTTTTATTTTAACACTTTTATATAGTACATTTCTTTATCGAAAAATCGATCTTCTCCTTAAAACCTCTTAAAATCTTGGTCATTTAAAACATATATTTTGTATGCATTTCCAGCCCCAAACTAGTTCAAAACCTTTAAAATAGGGGATCTAGAACTCACCTGTACTCCATGAGTAGCTTCTCAATCAAGCTAAAAGAAAGGGTTGCACTACACAGCCTACAGATAAGTTAACACTCAAAGAAGTTAATTTCTGCCTAATTTCGCTGCCTGATTAGCAGATTCGCTGCTAGTTTCGCCAGCAGTTTTGCTGCTAGTTTCGCCCAACTTTTGTTGGAAAACCATGTCTGTGAAACTACCTGCCAAACTATAGTTTCGTAGGAAGACCATAGTTTCACTGGATGAATACATAGTTTCGCTGGATGAACACCCAGTTTCGCAGAAGGGGCTGAAAATTACGAACCACCCCATTTTTGACCCAAAACTTCAATCTTTTACATCCAAAACCTTGGTTTATCACCCAATAAGCTATATCTAAGTTTCTTACATGTTTTCTTACACAAAAACGTGAGTTCTGGGCGAATCTTTGCCATTTTCAAAAACCCTAAACCCTAGAATCCGGGTTTACATCAAAAGGAATGATTAGATGATGTTTTTTACCTGGATTCTGGTGTGTTCTTGTTGTTTGGATGCTCACAAACACCGATATTCAATCCCGAGATCAACCGAGCCTTAAATCTTCAATTCTCTCTACTTTCTCTCTCTACTCTCTCTCTCTAAAACTAGAGTGTTGAGTTGCAAATGAGAGCTGCTCAAGCTAATCCGTTTATATATACTAGGCGTTCCCGGGACCTTAAACTCGTCAAACTCATATCCCGAAGAGTTAACTCGGTTTATAACCCATATACATCTTATTTTCATTAAATAATCTCGTCTAAGTCCATTATTATTATTTGGATTGCTTAGACATTATTCAGGGTGTTACAGAGAGTAGACACATGCTTGTACAATCTTTTCTTTCTTCTGTCTTCTTTGATTTGTACTAGTAGTTGTGTATCTTCTGCCTCTTTCTTCTCCTTTGACCTTTCTAAGTCAACCAGTTCATTCAGTTCATCAAATGGGAGAGAAATGACATTGTGTATGTCATAGTTCTTTGTCTGCATATAGTTTATCCTGACTACCCTTAACTCATCATTCCAAGTATCTGGTCTATGGGCAGCACTGATAGCAGACTCCATAAGTCTTGTAGACTCAAAAGAGGAACTTTATCCCCCCAGCTTCCTTTTCCTCTCTCTCTCCTCCTCCTCAATCTCCTGAGATGTCATCTTTCTTTTCCCTTTGTCACTCACAGACCTTTGTGACTCAGGGTGGAGAAAGCTTTGGCCTTTATTGCTCGATGTAGCTTCTGAGCTCTGGCCAGAGAGAGGTTGAGAAGCACATTCACCAGCAGGTGTCTCAAAAAGGGAATTAATCTCTGTAGTAGTTTTTGGTGATAAGACAGGGCTCTTAGTTTCTGTCACTTGCCTGATTGCCATAGTCTTCTTCTAAGGCTGAACTCTGCAGTGATCCGACCTTGAATTCCTTGAGCCAACTTGTCAGCTTGTCTTGATTAGCTTGGATTGACAAGTGGCATGCTGACAAAATCCAGAGTTTCATAGAAGTTCAAGGTGTGAAAATTGAAGACCTCTTGTTGCCCTTGAACTCTAATGATGATAAGGGCTTTCTTGTTGCTGTCATACCTCCACCCAATGATGTGATTTAAAGATGGTGGAGATGACATGGCCCTTGGTATCCCTTCCTCAAACAAACTCTGTATTAAGGAGTGTATAGAGTCCATATCAATATGAACTTGATGAAGTTGCTGAGTATGCACAATTATAAGTGAGGATGGTGAGTCCTTAGTGTCCATACTCTTTGAAGAACTCCCAGGTTCTGTGATTGGAATGACTTTCTCCCCCTTTTTGGTAGCATCACCCACTTGCAGAGGTGAGTTAGGAGTTAAGTCAATCACATCCATAGGTTCTTGTGTTCCTGGTTGAGCTCTTCTTAAAGGTCTCCCAGCTGGTTTGTCCTTAAAATATGAAATTTCAAGTTGCTAATCATTGACTCTGTTTTGCAAGGTAGTCACTTGAGATTCAAGGTGACTAACCTTGGAGACTAATAAGTGCATGTTTTGGATAGTTTTTGCACCTTTAGTCTTAGATTCCCCTCATATTCATTAGAAGAATCATTGGGGGATGAGATGATTGGACCAGAGTCCTCTCTCTCACCACCAACTTCAGGTTCTTGGCTGCTAGTTTTTCTCTACTCACTAGCAACCTCAGTTGAGATGTCAGTGGGCTGAGTTGCCATGGTTGAGGTCTTAATGATGTAATCACTTTCAAAAGTGAGAGCCTCTTCCATATGGACATCCTAAACAGGTTTAGGAGTGTCCACCTTAGTAGTAGGTGACTGATGTGGGCTAGAACTAGGAGCCTCAGAAGCACTCATCTCTCTTTGAGTTGGGGAAAAGAAGAGAGAATCATGGTATTCACTGACACCTAGATCTTCATCAGTGTAGAAGTGAAGGTTGGGGATAGGTTGGTTGAGATCTAAAGGCTCGGGATGGTAAGTGTCCCCTAAAGGTTGATCACTTGAGTGTTGAGACTCAGAGTGATGGCTTAAGGCAGTTTGGCTTATAAGCTCATCAGGCTGAGCAAGAGGAACCTCAACACTGATCATTGAAGTAATGAGAGGTCTGGTTGGAGAATTGGGTGAAAACACACTTGGTGTTAAAACTCAATTTGGACGGGTGTGGATTCCTCGTTTCGGGGATCTACGTGTGAGGATTATGGATGAAGCTCACAAGACTTGATACTCCATTCATCCTGGTGCCACAAAGATGTATCAAGACATGAAGAAAGATTATTGGTGGCCGGGTATGAAACGTGACGTGGCGGAGTATGTGAGTAAGTGCCTTACTTGCCTACAGGTGAAGGCGGAACACCAGAAGCCGTATGGGAAGATCCAACCTTTGGATATACCGGAATGGAAGTGGGAGCACATCACCATGGATTTCATTACGAAACTGCCCCGTACTCCAAAAGGATACAATGCCATATGGGTGATTGTTGACCACTTGACAAGAGTGCTCACCTCCTACCGATCTGCGAGACATATTCATCCGAGAGGTTGGCTGACCTGTTCATCAAGGAGATTGTAACTCGTCATGGTGTGCCGGTGTCCATTGTGTCTGATCGTGACACCCGGTTTACGTCTAAATTCTGGAAGAAATTCCACGACGCCATGGGGACGAGGTTACATATTAGCATGGCTTATCATCCCTAAACTGATGGTCAGATAGAAAGGACCATTTAGACGTTGGAGGACATGCTTCGGGCATGTGTAATCGATTTTGGTGGAAGTTGGGACGACCACTTACCGTTAGCTGAATTCTCATATAACAACAGCTATCATGCCAGCATTGGTATGCCACCATATGAGATGCTATACGGTAGGAGATGCAGAACACCCATTTGTTGGGGTGACATTGGTCAGAAAGAGTTAGGGAGCGTCGAGGTAATCAAGGCTACGACTGAGAAGCTTGAAAAGATTAAAGCCTTCATGAAGGCAGCCAAAGATAGACAGAAGTCGTATGCCGATAAACGACGTAGACCAATTGAGTTCTAGGTGGGTGACAGGGTTATGTTGAAGGTCTCACCTTGGAAGGGTATTATCAGATTCAGTAAGTGGGGCAAGTTGAGCCCAAGATATATAGGCCCTTTCCGAATCATGGCTCGAGTAGGAGAGGTGGCCTATAGATTGGAGTTGCCAGATGAGTTAAGTAGAATTCATCCGACATTCCATGTATCTCATTTGAGAAAGTGTATAGCTGACGAAGACATGATTGTCCCACTGGAGGACAGTGAAGTTGATGAAAGGCTCAATTATGTGGAGCAACTAGTGGCGATCATCGATCGTAAAAAGAAGATGATGAGAAATAAAGTGGTTCCTCTTGTGCGTGTACAGTGGAAGCACAGGAAGGGATCTGAGTCTACATGGGAGATTAAGGAGGAGATGAGGCAGCATTATCCTTGTCTGTTTGAGGAATAATAGGTTTTGGGGACGAAACCTATATAAGGGGGGGTGGACTTGTAACACCCGGTTATTTTTAAAAGACAAGAAATCATGAATAAAAGAAAGAAAGGCAATTAAGTCCAAGTGGAGGGACTAAAAGTGTAAAAAGGACAAAAATCTTTTAAAAATGTTGGTGTAAAGGTGGGCATGGCCGCCCACCCTCACTTCACATCAACATATCTTCGGTTCTAGAGAGAGAGAGAGAGAGCAGAAGAGAACTCTCGGCTAGTGAAAGAAGAAGAAGAAGTGAACGAATTCAAGTAAGAATTCGTGGTTTTTACATGTTTATGACGGGTTTTATCCCGGTTATGTGATTATGTGTGTCACACCCCAACCTTGACGGCGAAATCGTCGAGGAGTGAGAGTTAAGATCGTTCACAGCCACATAACGCTATTATTAAATCCAGGAATATAATTTATAAGTTTCAAAGGTAATATTACAAACATAAGTCTCAAATAAAGAAAACATAGCAACCTTATTCATTTATTTAACTAGGTCCGTTCCTAGGTGTGAAGAACTTCAAAAGTGGCGATCAAGCTTGAGTATTTCCTGAAACATGTTAAAAATAAAAGGTCAATAATAATGTTGGTGAGATTTTCATAATTTGCAATACATAAGTATATAAAAGATGGCAATTCATGTTGTGAGTTAGAGAACAAAGTAAACTAGGGATGTAAGACAGAATGCACAATCAAACCTCGACAAAGTTTTACAAGTCTCAAACGTTTAAAAGTATATACAATTAGCTAAGTGTAATTGGATCAACCAAGCAGGCTTGTCTAGCCCATAGATCTATGACTTCGCTAGGCTAGCAATAGTTAATGATTGTACATATATTCGACATTACATGGTAGCTACAAGTCCAACTAACCACAACATACAGGTGAAATGCCATGAGTTTACAAGAATCAACCGTGTTTACAAGTGCAAAGTTTATAATGTAACATGTTTCATCCCAAAAGTGTAAAAATACAAAAAGGGGTATAGGAATACTCACTTGATCAATAAGTATCGAATAACGATTAATAAGAAATAATAAACAACGCTCCAACGCAAACCTTCACAATGTACCTAAAAATATATATATAGTCCAAGTTTTAAATTTAATAACAAAATAAATGTTTTAACGCGAACTAGGGTCTTGATAATAATTTGGGGACCTTTAAAAATAAACAACACTAAGTAGTAAAATTATACATATATATTATAGTCTATTAGCATAAAAACATACATTTTATATAATTCTTAAAAGGATTAAAGCTTTTATAAATATATGCGGAATAAAATGTATAAATATCATGATTAATCCACCATTAAAATGTATTGATTTAAATTGTTATCTAAAATCTAATTTATAAAAATATACTAAACACTATATTTGTTGATAAATATTTGTTAAAGTATAATATATATATATATATATATATATATATATATATATATAAGTTTACAAAAACAAAAAAAGTAACTAACCTTAAAAATAAACTAAAGTTACAAAAACAGTTCTTATAATTTTTAGAAATTTTTACACTTTGTTTTATAAGCCAAAAAGGCTCTAAAAATTATGTGAGGTGGCCCGGGTTTGAACCCGAGACCTCTTAGAATAGTTTCAAGCGCTTTACCAGTAGACTAAAAGCCTTGGCCGTGCAAGAATCCAGTTTAAAAAATCTTATAAACAAAAACACCCAGAAAACCCCAATACTAAGAACCCTAGTTCGTTTATGATACAAATCGAACACCAATTTGTTGTTGTTAACCCAATCAACCATGGGGCTTTTGCTCCCCATGGTTAAACGATCATGAATATGTAATCAATTACCCATTTTGAGGACGAATTATTGAAGAACAGGTGAGAACTAGTAGCGGCTAAAGCCGCATCTTGTTCAGGTTGTAAATAATGAGAAAACTCGGATTCATTTTGCAGAAAGCTTCTAATTGTTCAAATGATGACAAGCCCTCTATCAAATGCAAGTTAGCGAGTTCGGACAGAGGTTTTCGAATGGGTCGCAGGTCGCGATGTAAAAGTTGATCAAATTGGTGTTCGGAGTCATTTCGGGTGGAATTGAGAGCTGTATACGATTAAGGATTGATAGATGAGCGATTAGGTTAGTTTAATTAGGTTCTTATTAGGTTTTAATTGTCAAATGGTTGAGGATTGATGTCCGACAGTTACTCGAGTTCGAAAGTACCTGTAACCGGTGTTAAATCTTCAATATAACTCCCAGTCAGTTCGAATCACGCTCACAAATCAATTGGAAATGGTTTTAGTTCATTACCCGAAGTATTGAAAGGTCAAACGGCTGCCGGAGCTCACCGGAGCTCGCCGGAATACTCGCCGGAAATGCGGGGGTGGGGAAAAAGATTGAATTCAAATTTACACTTTTAGTCCTTGTGGTTTGTTTTGTTGTTATTTCATGTTAAAAAACTTCTTTTGGAGTTTCAAAATTGGCATTATACCCCCTAGACTTTTAAATCCAAGTTGTATACATGTTCATTTTTTTATAATTCTTAGAAATTATTAATAACAATATTATTGTTATTATTCTTAGTTATAATTATTATTGATGATATTAATAATAATAATAATATTATTATCAATATTTATTTATTAAGTAATAATTAACATTAATAACTTTCAAACTAAAGAAAAAAAATAATAATAATAAAATAAACATAAATGGCCCATAAGTTTCAGATATGGAAACAATGGCCCTCATAAGAATAAACGCAGTTAACTTTTGGTTAACAAAAAAAATACAAGATGTTACAGCCTCCCAAACTTTTAAGAATTTCGTCCCGAAATTAAGAATGAAACTTAAATGAACAGGAGACTTATGATGAAAGATAAGTGTACTAACGGACTGTGGTGGCGTTTGATTACGGGTGAGATGCTTCACTTTGCGAATTATGGAATTTTACACAATGCATCCAAATTTGAACCCTTCCAATGGAATGCGAAAGTTATCATTGACAAACTAACTCTTTTGAAACATTGGAAAACAATGATGAGGTCCCGAGGTATATCAGACTTATAAGTCACACTTCTCCCATCATCTGGAATGAAATTGTGTATTAAAGTAACGTCTTGAAACCAATAAGAAAAATAATAATATCCCATAATTGTATGAAAGTTTGACCATCGAAATTTAAGAATCCCAAGTGCCACTATATAATGGCACAAACTTAACGCATATCTTGTGGTTATGTATCGCTCTTCCGGTTAAACCGTCAGGTTAAGAATGATACGATATGCCGAGATTTTGAGCTGGGTTCCCAAAGATGATTAGAGGCATTACTAATAACAGAAAGTGAATCGATCGTCGGAAGTAACGATTGATATTTAATGACACCACGATAACCGACTATTTGAGGTAAGTACGAGTCAATTTCTCGACTCATTATCTCACAGGAGTCAATATGAAATGCGCGAAAGTAGCCAATCAGTCAATAACGCACCAAATGACATCAAGAAATACAAGGCAATTTGATCATATACCAAGCTATGTGAAGATTTCCTGTATGCCAAACCATGCCAATCACGGAAATTCATGATCCTTTTTGTCCACATCGGAATGAATGTAATAACAAGTCTTGTGAGTGGCAACCAAGATAGAGATTTAGAGATTTCAAAATTAGAAGTTCAAGGTTATCCAAAATAATGAGAATTGTATTTTTAATTATGGGTAAAGAGTTAAACAAAAACGTCGTTACACGATCGGATTGGAATTTAAACAATTCAAAATGTCGACAATAAAGGCAATCACAAATAGCTTTCGAAGTACCGCTTGCACACGCGGTTCATCAACTCATGAACACAACCGTACATTGCTATAACCAGAAAGGCACGACAATAAATTTATAATAAATTTATCTTGTATGAAAAATTGTTTTAGGAGTGTTATTGTAACATCTCGAATTTTTGTTAACTAAACGTTAACTTCGTTTATTCTTATAAGGGTCATTATTGACAATTAATAAACTCATGTGTTATTTATGCTTATTCTCTTTGGTTATTAATGTAAGAAGGTTAAAAATAAAATACCAAATAATATTAATTATGTTAATATTAATAATAATAATTATAATAATAATAGTAATAAAAAAATCTTAAAATATTTATAATAATAATAATTATAATAATAATAATAATGATAATAATAATAATAAAAATAAATCTTAAAATATTTAAAATTTAAACATTAATTTTAGTCCAGGGGGTTATTTGGCCAATTTTGAAAGTTAAAATCTAATTTCAAACATAAAATGATAACTACTCTAAACTTGAGGGGGCCAATGTGTAAATTGAAATCCAAAATCTTATTTTCTCACTTCGCAAATCCGGTGGTGTTCCGGCCACCGTCGGCCGACCACCGGCGAAGTCTAAATCAACCGATTGTTGATCCGAATCCATACGAACCGTTCCGAACTCGTTCGCGACCTTAAATGCATGTACCGGTGCGATTAAAGCATTCGTTACAAGTCGAACCGCCGTGTAACCGGCGACTTTAATCATATGATCGTTCGAGTATTAACAAGTCATAACACTCAAATTAAACTCACATACATGATCGCCTAACTGTAACTAAACTCCTACGCAAGCTAATTTCATTCGAAACACAACCAAACAGCTCGAACAAGCATCACCTTCATCGCGAACTGCACCTTAGTCAAGCATCACCTTCTGAATACTTGAAACCGCAATTGATTAAGGGCTATCAATCACCGTCTCTCGCGGAAGCTCCCTGTGCAATTAATTGGGTTATTATCACAAATTGCAATCGAATCCAGTCGCGACATAGCCGCGGTTGTTCTTCGTTTGTTCTCCATTTGTTCTTTGTTTGCCAAACGTCTTTCGGGTAATTAATCCTATCTACATGATCGATTTAACATGGGGAATAAAAGCCCCATGAATCTAACCTGTAATTGAATCGAATCGGGGTTCAATTGGGATCAAATCGTTCTAGGGTTCTTAAGGATTTGGGGTTTTTTTTGTTTAAGTGTGTATTTAACAATTAAAGCGCGGATTCTAACACGGCTGGAAGCCTTTGGTTCACTGGTAAAACACATGACCCTAGACAGGAGGTCCCCGGTTCGAATCCGGGGAACCTCATGTATTTTTTTAGGCCTTTTTGGCCTTCAAATTTAATGTTAAAAATTTCTAAAAATTATGAAAAATCAATTCATAAACTTTGTTTCTTTAAAAAAAAAACTATTTAATTATTTTTCTGTAATTTATTTACAAAAAAAATATATCTTTATATTATTATCCTAAAGTTAATAATATAATTGCAATATTTTTATAAAAATGTAGACTTTAAATATTAGTTTAATTTACACAAAATAATATTTCAAACATTACCTTTAATCTATGTTTAATTTTATGTTCTTTTTATTTAAATTACAAAATTGATCTAAACTTGATAAACATTACAAAATTATTATAAAAGTTATTATTAATCCATATGTTTATATGAAATATAAATAAAATCGTTTCCCCGAGAATATAAATGAGTTCTTACTTGGCAAATATAATCAACAAAACCCCAAACATCAAGTTGATTCCTAGTCCTTAACCTTATTGTAGAGCTTTAATCTTGTAAATATATATATTTAGGTGTTTTGTGACGATACACCTTGGAGCGACGCTTGTTATTATTCTTATTAATCGCCATTATATATTTATTGTCAAGTGAGTTTTCCTTGCCCCTTTTTACATTTTTCACACTATTTTGGGATGAAACACGATACTTATATATCGTACACTTATAAACGTTTGAGACTTGTAATGCACTTGCAATTCATCTTTATATTTTGTCATGGTTATTTGTGTGTTGTAAGTGATTATATGAGATACATAGTTTGTTTACAATAATTAACTATTGCTAGCCTGGCGACGTCTTAGATCTTTGGGCCTGACAAGCCTATTTGGTGCTAAAGTCGAGGTATTGCCGACTCCTAGGAGCCGTATGCTTGTGCACTAGGGAACCAAATGCACTTAGCCAATCTTTTATACTTGTAATCAAGTCGAGGTTTGGTTGTAACGATATGTGTTCTATAACCTTACTAGCTCATAACCTATGACATGAATTGCTACTTGTAACTTTCTTTTTCATATTATGTATGAAAACCTTGGAAATTCACCAACTATTTTTAGTTGACTCTTATTTTTATCATGTTTCAGGTCAACCTCAAGTTTAAAGTGATCCTTTTGAAGCATGCTATAATCTAGGACTTGGACCTAGATAATGAAATAAAAAGTTACATTATGTTATGTTATGTTGAACTTATTTCTTGTATAAGACTCATGATTGTATTTCCATTTCAAGACTTATGATAATAATATTTACAATTTAATATAGCGTTATGTGGCTGTGAACAATCTTAGCCCTCACATCTCGACGTTTCCGCCGTCAAGGTTGGGGTGTGACAGTTATCATCGTGCAATTAGGTTTTAATGATAACTCAGAATGAAGATCGGTAAAAAAGTTCCATAAAATTAGATCAACGTCAAATTGTAACATAAAAAGCGTGAGAGAAGAAATCGATTTAAAAATTAAATGTTTCAGGCTTGGAGCTAGGGTTACCCTTAAGTAACAACGACCCCTTTTGAGTTCAAGATTCATGCTTTAGCTTGACTGGCTGGAACACTATCGTCAATAAATCAGATAATGGTGTTCACCCTTCAAATTATTACATGTTTCTTGTCAATTGAAGTCTTAAAACCTTGGTAAGTTTGATATCAAGGAATGGGAATACTCACCAAGATATGGTTACCACTCCTAGCTTGGTGGTGTATTTCCCAAAATATGACTCTTAACTACCAAACGGAAGCTTGATCCTAACTCATTGTTGAGGACCCACAATAATAAAATGAGGTAACTTACCATTAAGGTTAAGATAATCACTCCTCTCTTAACAGTGAAGTTATATAGAAACAAAATATAGCAAAATGAAAAGTTTCATCAAAGAACGGAATTCACTCCTACTTTGATGAGGTCATTTCATTTGAGGAACAATACAATCTATCAAATTTTAAACAGGTGATATGATCATCAAGGTATGGATTTCATGCCTATCTTGAAGATTGAATTTCCTAATTACAAGAAAACAATCGAGAACTGACCTTTGTCACCAAAATACGGGGTTCAATCCTATTTTGGTGGGTTCATTTCATTCGTGAAATAAGAATTCCAAAGGAAAATGATTGAAATCTATCCTTAAAACAAGAAAATCACCTCGATTCAGAGGATGAGATTTCATAAAACACACAATACAAAAAAAATTGAAAACCATCATCAAGATACAAAATTTTACTCCTATTTTAAGGAAGTAATTCCATTTGTAAAATACGAACGCATAAAAACAAAAAGAAGGAAATCGTCATCAAGATATGAGGTTCACTTCTGTCTTGACGATGAGTCTTCATAAGAACAGTAATAGCGAAAAGGAAGTCATCACCAAAGTAAGGGAATCACCCCTATTTTGATGAGATAGAGTCATTTAGAGGATACAAGTGTCTTTAGTCATAAGTTGACTTGCGGACTCTTGCATTGCCTACGATGAGAAACGGTTTGAAGTTTTTATAAAGCTTGACTTAGCAAATGAAGAGAATATCGGCTAAAAATTCAAAAACTTCAAATTACATAAATGTAACATTAACAGGAAAAGAAAGTCATGCTTGCTAGAATTAAGGTTAAAGTTCAGGATAATGGAGTTAATTGTGTTAGGTTCTCAAATCTTGAATGGTTTAAGTCAGGAAGACAAGATCAATGATGGAAATGATTCAACACAATAATGAGATGTAAACGTTCGGTTCAAAATAAAATGGAAATGTGTTGGCTTCCCAAAGTGTTACGTCAACCACAACTTTATGGTAGACACGCGTACCTATAAGCGAACATCCATCCCATGAGTTCCAGGTGAGATGAATGGATCCAACGATCAAATCAAATTTATGTGTATACCTTGCCTAGACAAGGTATCCCAGGATGCAGGTGTTCCACCTTTCGGCATTGCATGATTTCAGTTATGGGACACACTTTAAGGACGTTTGAAAACTCTAAGTAACAATTTTAAGTTTTTTTAAAACTATTTGTTTTAGACGACCAATATCTTTGGATATATTAAGATCCATGTACACGTTGGTCAAGGTATGAAGATAGTTACATAAGACGCACAACGTATAACATTGTTTAAACGTAGGAATTGAGAAGTATAACGAGTTCAATATTAACAGGAACATTGTGAAAGATAGGAATGAGAAGATATTAGAGTTTCGATGATAAACTAGTCTAAGGAATCAAGGATTTTTGATATTTTAAATATAAACCGGATGGTTCCATTTGATAACGCATTACCATTTGGAAATGTTGACACGTCAAGGTAAATTGACCCATTAGCCTTAGAAACTTGTGTATGTTGACCATAGTTTATCACTCATCCCAGAAATCCCCAGGTAAGCATAACTAGTCCCGTAGGATTTATGCATTATGCTTGCCTTAGCTCGAGGGCCTTTTGCCAGAAAATCCAGAATACAGGTGTCTATGCGTCACACAAATTTCTTAGGTTCACGAAATCAAAACCTTGATGAGATTTTCATAGATTAGACATAAAGTTTAAAGATTCAAGACATAAACAATAAGTATATGATTCCATGTGTTGTCGGGAATAAGATTAAGAGATTTCATGTTTGGGGAGGGTCAAAGAGTCAAAGATAAGCTTAGGGAGACAAGTAACAAAGTTTAAGCAATCCTATGCTAAAGCAGCAAATTGCACATAGGATGGCATAGCATTATGTAGCATGGAAACTATATAATTTACAAGATAGAATCATAATCCTATAAGGTTCATGCATACTATAGTCTAGGTCACCATTTCCAATAACCTAATTCCCTATAGTTATGGGCTCTGATACCAATCTGTCACACCCCAACCTTGACGGCAGAATCGTCGAGGAGTGAGAGTTAAGATCGTTGACAGCCACATAACGCTATTATTAAATCCAGAAATATAGTTCATAAGTTTCAAAGGTAATATTACAAACATAAGTCTCAAATAAAGAAAACATAACAAGCTTATTCATTTATTTAACTAGGTCCGTTCCTACGTGTGAAGAACTTCAAAAGTGGCGATCAAGCTTGAGTATTTCCTGAAACATGTTTAAAATAAAAGGTCAACAATAATGTTGGTGAGATTTTCATAATTTGCAATACATAAGTATATAAAAGATGGCAATTCATGTTGTGAGTTAGAGAACAAAGTAAACTAGGGATGTAAGACAGAATGCACAATCAAACCTCGACAAAGTTTTACAAGTCTCAAACGTTTAAAAGTATATACGATTAGCTAAGTGTACTTGGATCAACCAAGCAGGCTTGTCTGGCCCATAGATCTATGACTTCGCTAGGCTAGCAATAGTTAATGATTGTACATATATTCGACATTACATGGTAGCTACAAGTCCAACTAACCACAACATACAGGTGAAATGCCATGAGTTTACAAGAATCAACCGTGTTTACAAGTGCAAAGTTTATAATGTAACATGTTTCACCCCAAAAGTGTAAAAATACAAAAAGGGGTATAGGAATACTCACTTGATCAATAAGTATCGAATAACGATTAATAAGAAATAATAAACAACGCTCCAACGCAAACCTTCACAATGTACCTAAAAATATATATATAGTCCAAGTTTTAAATTTATAACAAAATAAATGTTTTAACGCGAACTAGGGTCTTGATAATAATTTGGGGACCTTTAAAAATAAACAAAACTAACTAGTAAAATTATACATATATATTATAGTCTATTAGCATAAAAACATACATTTTATATAATTCTTAAAAGGATTAAAGCTTTTATAAATATATGCGGAATAAAATGTATAAATATCATGATTAATCCACCATTAAAATGTATTGATTTAAATTGTTATCTAAAATCTAATTTATAAAAATATACTAAATACTATATTTGTTGATAAATATTGTTAAAGTATAACCTTATCTAATTTATAAAAAAGTATATATATATATATATATATTATATATATATATATATATTATATATATATATATATATATATATATATATAAATAAGCTTACAAAAACAAAAAAAAGTAACTAACCTTAAAAATAAACTAAAGTTACAAAAACAGTTCTTATAATTTTTAGAAATTTTTACACTTTGTTTTATAAGCCAAAAAGGCTCTAAAAATTATGTGAGGTGGCCCGGGTTTGAACCCGAGACCTCTTAGAATAGTTTCAAGCGCTTTACCAGTAGACTAAAGGCCTTGGCCGTGCAAGAATCCAGTTTAAAATATCTTATAAACAAAAACACCCAGAAAAGCCCAATACTAAGAACCCTAGTTCGTTTATGATACAAATCGAGCACCAATTTGTTGTTGTTAACCCAATCAACCATGGGGCTTTTGCTCCCCATGGTTAAACAATCATGAATATGTAATCAATTACCCGTTTTGAGGACGAATTATTGAAGAACAAGTGAGAACTAGTAGCGGCTAAAGCCGCATCTTGTTCAGGTTGTAAATAATGAGAAAACTCGGATTCATTTTGCAGAAAGCTTCTAATTGTTCAAATGATGACAAGCCCTCTATCAAATGCAAGTTAGCGAGTTCGGACAGAGGTTTTCGAATGGGTCGCAGGTCGCGATGTAAAAGTTGATCAAATTTGGTGTTCGGAGTCATTTCGGGTGGAATTGAGAGCTGTATACGATTAAGGATTGATAGATGAGCGATTAGGTTAGTTTAATTAGGTTCTTATTAGGTTTTAATTGTCAAATGGTTGAGGATTGATGTCCGACAGTTACTCGAGTTCGAAAGTACCTGTAACCGGTGTTAAATCTTCAATATAACTCCCAGTCAGTTCGAATCACGCTCACAAATCAATTGGAAATGGTTTTAGTTCATTACCCGAAGTTATTGAAAGGTCAAACTGCTGCCGGAGCTCACCGGAGCTCGCCGGAATACTCACCGGAAATGCGGGGGTGGGGAAAAAGATTGAATTCAAATTTACACTTTCAGTCGTGGTTTATTTTGTTGTTATTTCATGTTAAAAAACTTCTTTTGGAGTTTCAAAATTGGCATTATACCCCCTAGACTTTTAAATCCAGGTTGTATACATGTTCATTTTTTTATAATTCTTACAAATTATTAATAACAATATTATTGTTATTATTCTTAGTTATAATTATTATTGATGATATTATTATTAATAATAATATTATTATCAATATTTATTTATTAAGTAATAATTAACATGAATAACTTTCAAACTAAAGGAAATAAATAATAATAATTAAATAAGCATAAATGGTCCATAAGTTTCACATATGGCAACAATGGCCCTCATAAGAATAAACACAGTTAACTTTTGGTTAACAAAAAAAACACAAGATGTTACAATGTGCTTATGGGTTGTGTTTGTGCTCGGGTGTGTGTGTTTTTAGATGTTGTTTCTAGGTGTTTTGAACTCATAGCAAGCGGGTAAAAAGGAAGAACACCCAAGTTGCACCAGGTGAGTTGTAGACCCTGGTTTTTACTTGTTTTCAAACATCTTTGGTGCTGAAAATGTATTTAAATGGTTATCTAATGTTGAGTATGTATGCCCGTAAGTATTGTGCATGATTGAATGTGATTCTTGAATGCTCATAGGTTGTTCATGTTTAGAATAGCCAGATTAAGCTTTGTACAGATGGATGTGATGATTGAGTTGAAAATATACTGGAAACATGTTCAACAGAAGGTCCATGCACCTAGACAAGGCTCATGCGCCTGAAAATGCCTTAGAAAGAATTAAGTGTAATCCATGTGCCTGAACAGTAGCCCATGCGCCTAAGATTACCTTAGAAATGATTAAGTGCAGCCCATGCGCCTAAACAGTGGCCCATGCGCCTGAACAGTGGCCCATGCGCCTAGAAATGTTACCCGGACTACTATGTGTAGGGCTATGCGCCCCAAAAGTGCCCATGCGCCCAAGTGGCTCATGGGCCTAAGTGTCCATGCGTCTGAATTCCTCATGCGTCTAAGTGTTCATATGCACAAATAGTGCCCATGCGCCTGAATAGTTCATGCGCCTAAAGTGAAAATGCTTAAGTGTTGACTGATGCGCCTACATAGTGATGAAATGCCCGAACAGGGCTCATGCGCCCAAATAGTTCCCATGCGCCTAAGACATAGAAATTTCTACAGAATTTTCTTGGAGTCTGTGCTTTAGGGTTTTGACCGAGGTTGACTAAGGGCTTATTAATGATGATGTTTCATGCATGATATGATTGCTTATGATTGTTCCTTATTATTGTTATTACTATTATTATTATTACTTATAGTATGTGACTTTACGTGGTATGTTATTATCGTAACGTAAAGTATATCGTAATAATAAAGTGAAAGAGCAACAAAGAAAAAAAGAGGAACATTAATGAAAATGTTAACAAGTCTTGCAAGCTTATAGGAGGTGCACGACCATGTTGTCGTTAGCTCAACTGTACTGCGGGTTAGCTACCCTATCAAGCACACAAGGTCAGTCAATTGAGATTGGAAAGACCTTTGCAGCGTGTCCTGGGTGATTGGGTTGGCCTTGTACATAGTACACAGAACCCTTTCGAGGGATACAGTTGACCCCTTTCGGGGGATATAGTTGACCCTTTCGGGGGATACAATTGACCCTTTCGAGGGATATAGATGGCCCATCACTCGGTTTCCATCATGCATATAGTTGGGGTATTGCTCACTGGCCCATACAAAAAGTGAAACATAAAGATAAAAGTTTACAGTACAGACAAGGCATACAGTAAAGAGAACGAACAATATTTGTTCATATAGTGATGCGTGCTCGCATATACAGTAAAAAGTTGTATTTTACAGAAAAGAGTATTTTCTTATACGACATATAGAAAGTATTTTTATTACTTTTAAAACTAGAGCTCACTCAGCAACACTGACTTTTATACATTTTCAGTTGGCAGGTAATTATTGCTGAGGATGGCACGAGGGTGAAGCTACTCGGCAGGAAAGACTGACATCCATTCGTATTTTATGTTGCTGTTGTTTTGTAATAGAGTAAAACGATTCTTTTGTAACCAGTTAAACAATGCTGTATTGTTCAACCATAGTGGCTTAAATGAAATGAATGGTTTTTGATAAATTATTTCCGCTGCTTAAGTTTGTATAATTATAACGTTTAATGTTTTAATTGCTATGATTGACCAACTGTGAGGTTTCTGTGAACGGGGCCTTACAGTTGTATAGGCCGATGCAATCATTAGAAAGTGCTCGATGATATTGGAGAACCATGCCTTCGATATAGACTTGATACCCTTTGAGTTAGGAAGTTTCGACGTGATTGTGAGAACGGATTGGTTGTCGAAACACGGAGATGAGATTGTCTATCGGGAAAAAGTAGTACGAATCCCCTTGCCAAACGGGGAGGTATTCAGAATTCAGGGAGAACGATCGGGATGAAACCTAAAGCTTATCTCCTGCATGAAAGCACGCTGAAGTTTACGGAAGCAATGCTACGCGTTTCTTGCTCATGTAGTAGAAAAGAAGGAAGAGGAGAGAAAATTGGTACATATTCCAGTAGTACGGGACTACCCAGATGTATTTCCTGATGACTTGTCTGGTTTTCCTACTCCATGACAAGTGGAATTTTGTATAGATTTGGTTCCTGGAGCTACACAGGTGGCAAAGTTGCCATATCGGTTAGCACCATCAAAAAAGCAAGAGTTATCCAGTCAATTACAGGAACTACTGAGAAGGGTTTTATCCGGACAAGTCACTCACCATGGGGAGCACCGGTGTTATTTGTCAAAAAGAAAGATGGGTCGTTCCGAATGTATATCGATTACCGCAAGTTGAACAAATTAACCATGAAGAATCGGTATCCTCTCCGCAGGATCGACGATCTGTTTGACCAGCTGCAAGGAGCTTCATAGTTCTCCAAGATCGACCTTCGTTCTGGATATCATCAACTAAGGGTTTTCGAGGAGGACATACCGAAAACAACGTTCAGAACTCGTTATGGGTACTATGAATTCTTGGTCATGCCGTTCAGGTTGATTAACACACCAACTGTGTTTATGGACTTAATGAATCGGGTGTGAAAACCTTATTTGGATAAGTTTGTGATCGTATTCATAGACGATATACTTATCTACTCCTGATCGAAAGAGGATCATGAAGAACACCTCCGGGTAATACTGGAACTGTTACGGGAAGACAAACTTTTCGCCAAGTTCTCAAAGTGTGAATTCTGGTTGCGGGAAGTAAAGTTTTCGTGTCACGTGGTTAACGAGGATGGGATTCATGTAGATCCCGGAAAGATCGAAGCGGTGAAGAAATGGGATGCACCCAGACACCTTCAGAGATACGACAATTCTTAGATTGGCCGGGTACTATCGTCGCTTCATCACGAATTTTTCGAAGATCGCTCAACCGTTAACACTGCTGACTCAGAAAGACAAGAAGTTTGATCGGGGACATGCACAAGAACAAGCGATCCAAACGTTGAAAGAGAAGCTATGCAATGCACCGATATTGTCCATTCCGGATGGAACTAATGATTTTGTGGTATATTGTGATGCTTCACATCAAGGAATGGGATGTGTGCTAGTGCAGAAGGATAAGGTGATTGCCTACGCTTCACGACAACTTAAGGTGCACGAAAAGAACTATACAACTCATGATCAGGAGTTGGCGCTGTAGTATTTGCACTTAAGATATGGAGGCATTACCTTATGGAATCAAATACATCATCTATACTGATCATAAGAGCCTCCAACATATCCTGGATCAGAAGGAACTTATTATGCGTCAGCGACGTTGGGTAGAACTACTTAGTGACTACGAATGTGAAATCCGGTATGATCCGGGGAAAGCTAACATGGTGGCTGATGCTTTAAGCTTCAAAGAACGTTTGAAACCACTACGTACTCAAGCACTGGATTGACTATTCAAACGAATTTGAAAACCTAGATCCAAATTGCACAAAGTGAGGCATTGAAAGAAGAAAACCTTGCGGGAGAAGAATTCCGAGGGTTGATAAACAAATGAGTTCCAAGGATGATGGTATACAGTACTTCATGGATTGTATATGGGTACCCAGATGTTGAGGTGTACGTACCTTAGTCATGGATGAAGCACACAAGACACGATATTCTGTCCATCCTGGTGCATATAAGATGTACCACGATCTTAAGGATTTGGTGGCCAGGCATGAAGAAAGACATTGCTATGTACGTAAGCAGATGCTTAACATGCTCGAAAGTTAAAGCTGAACACCAGAAACCATCAGGATTATTACAGCAACCTGAGATTCCCGAGTGGAAATGGGAGAACATAGCCATGGATTTTATTACCAAACTCCCTAGAACGAGCAACGAGCATGACTCGATATGGGTCGTAGTGGATCGGATGAGGAAGTCAGCACATTTCTTGCCGCTCCAAGAAGACTACAAAATGGATAAGTTGGCGAGATTGTACATAAAGGAGGTCGTGACAAGACACGAAGTACCGGTGTCGATTATATCCGACCGTGACAGCCGATTTACTTCACGATTTTGGCAGACATTATAGAAAGCGATGGGCACTCGATTAGATATGAGTACCGCCTATCACCCACATACATACAGCCAAAGTGAACAACTATACAAACGTTGGAAGACATGCTGTGGGCGTGTGTAATCGACTTTGGTAGTAGTTGGGACACTCATCTACCGCTGATTGAGTTCTCTTACAAAAACAGCTACCATACTAGCATTAGGTGTGCTCTGTTCGAAGCGTTGTATGGAAGGAAATGTAAATCACCCGTTTGTTGGGCTGAGATTGGTGAAAGTCAATTAACAGGCCCAGAGATCATTCAAGAAACAACCGACAAGATTTTTCAAATCAAGGATAGACTAAAAGCTGCCAGAGTTCGCCAAAAGAGCTATGCTGACCACCGTCGAAAGCCTCTAGAATTTAACATTGGGGATCGAGTTTTACTCAAAGTCTCTCATTGGAAGGGAATCGTTCAATTTGGAAAGAAAGGGAAGTTAGCCCCAAGATACGTAGGACCATTCGAGATTACAGAAAGAATCGAAGTGGCTTACTGATTAAGGTTACCACAAGAACTCAGCGGTGTACATGATACGTTCCACGTGTCGAACCTGAAGAAGTGTTTGGCTGATGAATCCCTTCATCTGCCAATTGCGGAAATCAAGATTGACAAAAAGCTTCATTTTGTTAGGGAACCCATTGAGATCATGGATCGAAAGGTCAAGAAATTGAGGCGCAGTAGAATACCAATTGTCCGCGTGAGGTGGAACTCCAAACGAGGGCCAGAGTTTACATGGGAACGGAAAGACCAGATGAAAGTTAAATATCCACATCTATTCGAGGATGACACTCTTGGACCTAACTCCAGCTGAATTTCAGGACGAAATTCTCTCAACTAGGGGATACTGTGACAATCGTCACCACAAGGTCCGTCATTTAACGTGGCTTCTGTTAACTTTTCTTTGATCGTTCTTTCCTCATCCTTATAAACTATTCGTGTGGATATCATTCTTTCTTTATCATCTTTATGCTTGTGCTCTCATCGTAAACATATGCTATCTTTAAGACTTTTGCAATTTTCATCATCGTTATCACTAAATATCCCATTTTATATATAATATTATTGTCATTAATAAAACTATTTTTAAGTTACCAATATCATTAATTACATTTTCATCATTAATATAACTAGCCTATTAAAGTCGTTTTCACCCGAAACAAAATTGGGAACTTGAGAGCTAAGTGCAGGGACCAAATGTGACATTTTGCCAAACTAGGGCTGGGTATATAAACCCCATTTCCAGCCCTAGCCTCCATTACATCTCCTTCTTCTTCATCTTCTTCTTCTCCACTTTTTCTCCTCCTCCTTGCACCAAACCACCCCGTTTCTTCGCGTCTTCACCGACAAAACCTCGGCTCAGCTAAGGCTACTCCTTTCTTGCAGGTAGACGACCTTGGTCGTCCTTTTTCTTGCCTGTTTACTGTTGTCCATTTAGGGTTTCGGGTGCTCGGGCCAACCCGAGCACATGAGGTCGTGTGGGTGCGTGTGTTGTCCTTCTGTGTGTTCTTCTGTTTAGGTGTGTTTGATATGTGTTTCTGGAAGTCCTTGTGGTGTAAACCTCGTGCACGGAGTAGCCGATGCAGTCATGAACCTGCTGTTCTGGCGACTGGGTCTGCCGTGCGACTGAGCCGTACGACTGGGTGTGTCGTGCGACTGAGTCGTGCGACTGAGTCGTGCGACTGAGTCGTGCGACTGAGTCGTGCGACTGAGTCGTGCGACTGTGTCTTTCGTGCAACTGATTTGTGTGACTGGGTGTGTCGTGCGACTGTGTGTATGCGTGTGATTGAGTCCGATGACCGAATGAATGTGTGCGATTGTGCGTGTAGCGCACGACTGAATGCCAGTCACACGAATGGAGGTTCAGTCATATGAATGAAGCTGATTCGTACGAATGAAGGTTGATTCGTGCGTATGGATGTTGGGTCGTGCGATTGTTGTGTGGTACCACTGAATGCTGAGTCGCATGAATGAAGGTTCAATCGTACGAATGAAGCTGATTCGTACGAATAAGGGTTGATTGGTGCGGATGGAGTGTTGAGTCGTGCGTCTGGTCCTGTCGTGCGACTGAAGTTGCTATGTGTTAATTCCTTCTTGTGTGTGGTGTGTGTATGTCGTGCGATTTAAAGGTGACATCGACACAGTTACCATTGCTAATGACAATATTAAAGTTAACACTATAAAACTTACTAATGTATTCACAAATCAAATCAATGATTAACATTTTCACAATAATCAAGAACTAAATTGTTACCACTAATATTTACCAAATATTCCACTAATAACAATAGAACTTTTACACAAACACCATCGGCAATAGCGACGATTTCTAGTACTTGGATCTACATAAGATCTAATACGCTTGTCTGCTTATGTGTGTTACACACGACCGAATCGATACAACCTGAACCGACCGAACGTTGCTATTTACTTTATACATATCATTAATGCTTAACTATAACTGTCAATAGGTGTTTGACCATTCATTGCATACTACATTTGGAAACTTTGATCATTCATACTTACCACTTAACAAGTGAGTTTTGTGGCCCCTTTTATGCTTATACAACATTTCAATCATTTACAAACATGGGTGAAAAGTATGCTCACCCATTTTCTTTGTGCTGTACAACTTACATACAATTTACATACTTGGAATCAATGTGTTACTGTTTTTGTGAGTACTTATCTGATACATGCTTGAGTTTGCTGTGTGGTACTTTCTTTACAACCATTTAATTCCAGTGTTGGAACCGACGGATAGGTATTGGTAGTACTACTGGGTTGACACCCCCACCCTTGTTTGTTGGTATACTAGTTAGTACCAACAATGGCCGGAACGGGCCCTTGGGTGAATATATTCTGACCAGATTCTGTGTGTAGGTCGTTAGATTTGGTTGTAAAGCTCATTGTCATGTGATTATGCTTACTTATAATTCTATTCATGGTATTCCACCACGATTATTATACAACATCAATTACTTATTTAGTATTTAAACCTGCGAGCTCACCAACAATTTTGTTGACCGTTTTAAGCATATCTTTTCATATGACAATGCTAGTTGAAGATCTAGGTGTGCTGCCTTAGTGGAGACCCTAGGATGCATTTTTGAGACTAAACATATTTGATAAACATTCATTTTGGAACATTGCTGTAGTCTGATTTAAACAATACTTGTTCTCGGGTTGTGGGAATTACAATACAATGTTATCCTCATTTGATTATATGAATCATTTATCTCGTTATGCTTATGGCTATGTTGCGGTGAATATTGACTAAACACGACACAAGTCTCCTTTGTGTCGGGTGTCGTCATGACACGCTTTGTCATCATTATTTATATTGCATCTCCATTGTTTACCATGTGTTATGACGATCCCGTCTCGATACATCCCCGTGTTTCTGCTTTTAGTGGGGGCGTGACAGTTAATGATAATAAAAAGTGGAACGTAAAACAGGAATGAATGAATGAAAGAAAGAATGAAAGAACGAATGAACGAATGAATAGTCTTGCAAGTAAAATGTAAGGAGGTTCACACCCATGGAAGGGTGTTAGCTCAACTATGTGCGGTTTATCTAACCCCTGAGGATGCACACATGGATCAAATCCTTGTGATTGACCAAACGTATGAAACCCTTGTTGCTTGCCCCGGTTACTAGAGTTAACTTCGTGCATAATGTTAGTGATCTATTTACAGAGTTCGGCCTAGTACCAACTTCGTGCACAAGGTTCAGGGTATAACATATGGCATTGGTTTGGAATGAAAGTAAAGGTAATGATAAATGTACGAAACGTACGGTATGAATGATAATGAATGATAACGAATGATGTACCATGATGGATGATAATAATAAATATTATCTACGTGTATTATGATGTATGATCACGAATGGAAATAAGGAAAGGTTTTAAACAAAAGTAAAGTATTTTTATTATAACAACTAGAACACACTCAGCAACGCTAAATTTTATACATTTTTAGTTGGCAGCTAATTGTTGCTGAGTATGACAGGGGGTGAATCAACTTAGCAAATCTTGGATGACATCCATTTTAGATAATAATAATGTTTTTCTGTTGTAATGCAACCAAACGATGTTTTATAATATAACAATGTTGTATTATTTGACAAAAGACAATTATAAATATATGAAATGGTTTTGTTAAATAAAAATTTATATATTTTTAATTATGATGTGAAATGATTATCCGATTGTAAGCGTTTTGGAGACGGGGCCATACAACAAACGTACGTATGTACAAACCTAGATTACCTATATACATACATACATACATGCATACCTACCTACCTACATACATGCATACATAAATACATACATGAATACATACATACATACAAGTGGAAGGGGAAAAAGTGTACAAAGTACACTTTTATTTTTTTAAGGATTTAAGGGCATGGGTGCCCGTTCTTCCTTTATCATTTTCTTTCTCATGGCTAAAAAGAAGAAGAGAGAGAGAGACTCTCGATTCTAGAGAGGGAAAGAGGAAGAAGAAGCTGAAAAAGAGTTTACTTTCGGGATTCAAAGAGCTGAATCGAAGTGGGTCTTGAACGGGAAGAGTGTTGCTCAAAAGCTGCTCAAAGTGAGTTGCTAGAACCCCACTTTTACTGATTTTTAACTAATTTGGGGCTATTATGCATACTAAGTAAATATTTTGAAAGAAACCGTGGGTTTACAACTTTATGTAAGAATGTTGTATGTATGTATGTATGTTATAGTGATGATTATGGGTTAGTGATGATGTTTAGCATGCTTAGATGGACTTAGTATGTTATATCTCTGTTTGGGTATGCTTAGAATGATAATCGGGTCAAATTGGTAGCACTGAAAAGATTTCAGAATGTTCTGATGAACATGAACAGTAGACCATGCGCCTAGAGGTGGCTCATACGCCCAAACAGTTGTCCATGCGTCCAGCATGAGTGGCCAGATGCCTAAGTGTTAGCCATGCGCCCAAGGATAGGTCATGTGCCTAAATAGTGGCCCATGCACCCAGCATGTTGGCCCATGCGTCTAAGTATTAGCCATGCGTCTAAGTGTTGGCCATGCGCCCAAGGATGGGTCATGCGCCCAAGGATGGGTCATGCGCCTAAATAGTGCTCATGCGCCCAAGTGAAAAAAAGGCTAAGTGTGAACCATGCGCCCAAACAGTGCCCATGCGTCCCAGTGAAAGAAATGGCTAAGTATTGGCCAAGCGCCTAAACAGTGCCAACTTCGGTGGGGGTGTTGTTACCCACTTTGGTGGGGGTGTTGTTACCCACTTGGTGGGGGTGTTGTTACCCGAGTTATGTATAACTTTAGCGGTGCGGCATGAAGTCAAGCATAGTTATGAGGTGAGCGATTCTGTGTCGCAACAGACTCGAAAGAGGTCCTTCTCGCGTATCCCGGTAATGTGTCAGTCTTCGGACATGAGTCGGGGGTTTGTTTGTCAGGGCCCGACACAGTATCATTCTTCGGACATGAGTCGGGGGTATTGCGTGAGACAGGATACAGATTGCGTACTCCGGTACTGTGTCACTCTTCGGACATGAGTCGGGGGTTTGTTTGTCAGGCCCCGGCACAGTATCAGTCTTCGGACATGAGTCGTGGGTATTGCATGAGACAGGATATAGATTGCGTACTCCGGTACTGTGTCAGTCTTCGGACATGAGTTGGGGGTTTGTGAGCAGGCCCCGACACAATATCAGTCTTCGGACATGAGTCAGGGGTTTGGTTGTCAGTCCCTGGCACAGTATCAGTCTTCGGACATGAGTCGGGGATATTGCATGAGACGAGATAATGATGTGAGCGACTTGGTGTTGCAACAGAGTCGGATGGAGTTCAATCCCTATGATTGACTCGTATGGGATCTTTGTCACATATCCCGATGTTGTGTCAGTCTTCGGACATGAGTCGAGGGTTTGTGAGCTGGCCCTGGCACAGCATCAGCTTTTGAGCATAATCGGGGATATTGCATGAGACGAGATAATGAGGTGAGCGGCTTGGTGTTGCAACAGACTCAGATGGAGTTCAATCCCTGTGATTGACTCGTATTGGATCTTTGTCACGTATCCCGATGCTGTGTCAGTCTTCAGACATGAGTCGGGGGTTTGTGAGCAGGCCCCGGCACAGCATCAGCTTTCGAGCATGAGTCAGGGATATTGTAAGAGACAAGATTCGAGTAATAAAGAGTAATGAACGAAAGATCATGTGTGAAAGAACGAACGTATGAATGAACGTAAATGAATTATCATAATAAAGTACAGAACATGATCCTTGTCATTCAACCTCAGTAATCGTGGCTGAGTGCCACGAAGAGGGCAAAGTATGACCGGATCTAGAAAGAGAAGTGAACGATAATGTAATACATTGAATGAACAAAGTTAATGAATGTAATGACAAAGATAATAATGATATTATCTGTATGTACGTATGATGCATGATCATGAACTATTGTAAAGTATAGAATGTTTTGAAATACAGTAAAGAACGGTTTTAACAGAGAAAAGTATGTTTTATTATAAAGCTAGAACTCAGTTAGCGCCGCTGACTTTTGTATGCATGATAGTTGGCATGTATATGTTGATGCTGAGGAGTTACAGGCATGGATGCATAAGCTACTGGGAGCATTTTGAGGCTGGCACCCATATTTTGACATGTCATGTATTTTGAGATGAAAACTAATGTTGTAAATGACATGTTTTAGTTATAAATAAAAGTTTTAAATTCCGCTGCTAAATAATATACATTTGATAATGTTTTAAGTACAATGAATGACCAACTGTGAGATGCCCGGGTACGGGGCCTTACAAGTTGGTATCAGAGCAAAATTTTAAGTGAATTGGGTAAATATTTTGAAAAACCTAATCTTAAACTGAGAATGGTACTAAAAGGAAAAGGGATGCCAGTCCTAGTAGCTACGTGCCTACAGGTAAAGGTTTTATGTAAACGTTTTATGAAAGTTATGTTAATCAGCATTATGTGCGCATGTACGTGGCTTGTGTGCTATGTGTAGACTTAGATACTGATGTAGTCGGGACAGGAAATGCTTGGGGTATGAAGAGTAAAGTAAATGGCTAATCATAACTGGCCACTGTAATTAGGGACTTACTATACTTGACATAAACTGAGTATTACCTTGAATGACCGCGTTAGTGTTTGAATCTTATAGTGTGTCAGACGATGGTTGGCGGTAGATCTTCGAAAGCTTCACGAGGTGGAGGTGGTGGTGGACGTGGTGCTGAACCACGGGTCACAAGAGGAAGGTCTAGGGCTGAAAGAGCAGCCCATGAGGAACCTGAGACCCCTCATCAGGAGGGCGGTGATGAGAATGCTAATCAGAGAGCCTCGATGAGAGTGGCAGTCAGGGAGGAAGTGCATCAGGTTATGCAGACGATCCTACCATCTGTGGTGACCGAAGTTATGAAGGCGGTTAAAGATAGGGAGAGACAAGAAAGGGGTAGATCTTCGGGCGAAAGAAGATGACCCGAGACTGAAATGGTTTTTTTCGATGACGAAGAGGACGAAGAGGAAGAGCCTGCGCCGGAGGCGGAACGAGGCTGTAACTATGGGGTGTTTCAATGATGCAAGTCCCCAACTTTTGATGGAAATGGCACTGCTGCTACTGCTCACCGATGGGTGAGAGAGATGGAAGCGGTATTGAATATCAGCGAGTGTCTGGAGGATCAGAAAGTAAAGTTTGCTGTCCATTCTTTTGTGGACTCGGCTCTGTGTTGGTGGGAAAATATAGTCCAAGCCAAGGGTAGTAGAGCTATTGGGAGGATGAGATGGCCAGAGTTGAAAAGGCTGGTGATTGAGGAATTCTGTCCTCATCGTGAGATGGATAAAGTTGAAAGAGAGTTCTTGCAGCTGGAGGCGGGAGCCCTGACACATCAATAGTACACCATGAAGTTCAAGGAGATGGCACGTCTGGTGCCAGATCAGGAGATGGACGCCCGTAGGCACATGATCGCCGCCCGACCGAGCACGTTTAGGTCGGTAGTTGACCTGGCGGGAAGATTGTATGACGAGCGGGGGGCGATGGCGATGACAGACGAAGGGGAGGAGCGAGCCTATGTTAAGAAGGGGAAAGGAAGGGGAGATAATGATGGTGGATTTGAGTATGGAGGTACGGCATCGAGGGACGATGATCGGAAGAGAATGGAAAGAAACGGAGAGATTTACAACAAGTGTGGCAGAGGCCATGAGGGGGAGTGCAAGTGGGGACTGAACGTTTGTTTTTAGTGTGGAAAGGAGGGCCACAGAGTGAGGGACTGTCAAATGGCTAAATGCTACGACTATGGCAAGACAGGACACATGTGCAGAGACTGCAAGAAGTCGAGGGTAGGAAGCTCCGGTACAAGGAAGGAGAACAGAGGGTGAAGGCTAGAGCCTTCGCTATGACCGGGAGGAGGCTAGGTCAGACTCCGAGGTAACATCAGGTACGTTCTTGCAAGTTTAGATTTATGCATCTATGCTTTAATTGTGACGTTAGTAGTAGTTTTGTTGTCGCTATTTCTTGTGATGTTGCACGTTAGGGGTAGGAAGATCGATGAGCCCTTCGATGTAATAATTTCTATTAGTAAGTCTACCAGGTTACCTAATGCCCTAGAGGATTGTGCGATAGAATTGAGAGAGAGCGCTTGTTCCTGCTAGGCTGTTCAAGAGAAACATAGGTAGGTAGACATGCATCTCCGGGTAAGTTGATCAGTAATCTATGACTTAAACCCCAAGTGTTGCAAGAAGATGGATTGCTCGACCGTGCACGACCAGAGTTTGGTGACGACCTACGACAACGAAGTATGAGGAAGGCTTCGACCAGGAGAGCAGATTGCTTGATTTGAGAATCGAGTAAAGCTAGTACTAAAGTGTAGAGGGTCATTCCTAGTTGTTGCTCAGGTAGGAGAAGTGACATATCGACTGGAGCTACCCGATGAGTTAAGTGGAATTATCTGATGTTCCATGCATCTCGTCTAAGAAAGAGCTCAACTGATAAGGATATGATCATGCTACTAGAGAATACGGAGATGGACAGAGTATCCAACCACGAGGAGCAACTAGTGACCACTACTAATGAGAAGGAGAGAATAGACTAAGGAGGATGATGGTTTCACTTGTGCAGATGCAGTGGAGTCTGAAGGGATCTGAGGCTAAATGCAGGACCAAAGAAGAGGTGAGACAGTGTTACCCGTAACTGTTCGAGAAGCGACAGGTTTCGTGGATGAAACCTCTTTAAGGGGGGTAGACTTGTAACACCCCGAAATTTTATTTAAACCAAAGGAAAAGAAAAGTAAGTGGAAGGAATGGAAACTTTGCACAAGTGAAAGGGGAAAAAGTGTACAAAGTACACTTTTATTTTTTTAAGGATTTAAGGGCATGGGTGCCCATTCTTCCTTTATCATTTTCTTTCTCACGGCTGAAAAGAAGAAGAGAGAGAGAGACTCTCGGTTCTAGAGAGAGAAAGAGGAAGAAGAAGCTGAAAAAGAGTTTACTTTCGGGATTCAAAGAGCTGAATCGAAGTGGGTCTTGAACGGGAAGAGTGTTGCTCAAAAGCTGCTCAAGGTGAGTTTCTAGAACCCCTCTTTTACTGATTTTTAACTGATTTGGGGATATTATGCATACTAAGTAAACATTTTGAAAGAAACCGTGGGTTCACAGCTTTATGTACGAATGTTTTATGTATGTATGTATGTTATAGTGATGATTATGGGTTAGTGATGATGTTTAGCATGCTTAGATGACCTTAGTATGTTAGATCTGTGTTTGGGTATGCTTAGAATGATAATCGGGTGAAATTGGTAGCATATAAATATTTTAGAATGTTCTGATGACATGAACAGTAGACCATGCGCCCAGAGGTGGCTCATGCGCCCAAACAGTTGTCCATGCGTCCAGTATGAGTGGCTAGACGCCTAAGTGTTGGCCATGCGCCCAAGGATGGGTCATGCGCCTAAATAGTGGCCCATGCGCCCAGCATGTTGGCCCATGTGTCTAAGTATTGGCCATGCCCCTAAGTGTTGGCCATGCGCCCAAGGAAGGATCAGTGATCTCAAGTTTGATGGATTAGAGTGTAACGCAGCGGAATAAGAACAAGAATTAGACAAATTATAGCAAGAATTTGATATTTGTATGCATTATGAACAAATACGGTTGTAAAGAGAGAATATATTTCTGTGAAAAGGAATGTTTCAATAATATCAAATGTTTCTGCTCAATCATTCACGATTACATAAGGTTGACACTCCTTATATAGAGTGCAATCACTGCTGATATCACGGGATAGTGACATCTGGCAGATTTGTTACAAAAATAACTAAAACTTACCAAACTACTGAAATGTTCACAACTACTGAGAACATATCAGAGTGCTAAGCATAAAACATAAAGCTACTGATACGAAACTACTGAAACTACAACGACTGAAGAACAAGCTCTTCAGTCGTTTTACAAAACTACTGAAAGGAAAACATAAAACTACTGAAAGAAAACCGTCACAACTACTGAAGAAGACCTCTTCAGCTGTTGTGACAACGACTGACACTTGGTCTTCAGCACTTGTCTTCAGACTTTGTCTTCAGCACTTATGTCTTCAGACTTTGTCTTCAGCACTTGTCTTCAGACTTTGTTTTCAGCACTTGTGTCTTCAGACTTTGTCTTGAGCACTTGTCTTCAGACTTTGTCTTCAGCACTTGTCTTCAGACTTTGTCTTCAGCACTTGTGTCTTCAGACTTTGTCTTCAGCTGTTGTGGACTTCAGCAGTTGTTGTGACGTCTGTGGGACTTAAGGTTTTTCTGATCCGGCTCATTGGTTCTTTTGGTCCAATAAACTCCCCCTAAACCAATGCAACCAAAACCTTAACTTTATTAAGGTACCACTTATTGTTGGCAATAAGATTGGTCTTTTTCCTTCTTGATCAGCTAAGAAGATGACCCAATTAAGCACTGGCCTGGAATAGATTTTTGAAATTTGGTTGGCATAGTATGGATAGGAGCCCTGACTTTGGGGAACTGGACACAAGGCTGTGGTCCTATCCATGAAATCTACTTCCCATGTATAAGCCTGTAGGATTCTCTGGTGTATGCTCTGAGAAACATAATTTGTTCTTCCATGGTAAGATTTTCAGCTCCACCATCAAACAATCCTTCACGCCCATACAGCTCTGAAATGTACTTAGCCTGTTTGCCATTTTTAAGCTCAACTGTTGTGATCTGTCTGTATGCAAACTCATCTGGGTGAGTCCCTTCAAGTAACAGACTGAGCTCATTTTGTTTGAAGTTCTCAAGCCTCTTGTAGACTAACCCCTTTTTAATTACTCTGTTCTCTAACATCTTTTGGGGTGGCTGTTTAGTTTCATAGGCCTTCTTGAAATCTTCTACAATTTCCCAGGGTGATACTACAAGGACCACTGTGATCTCTTCATCTACGATCCTTTTTACTTGGCCCTTGTATCTCGAAGGAATGTCTTTCTTCACAATTCTGTGAGCCACCCTAGGATCAGGCCATATTCTCACCTTTTCCTTTTGATATTGAAATGTGTTAGCAAGGGTGTACAATCTCAGAGCTTCCTTCTTCATACTGATTATGGATGAAGAAGTAGCATAAGTTTTTTGTCTATGCTTTTCAGCATCTCATCATCATGAAGCTTTTGCTGCTGTTCTTCTTCTATCTTTACTCTCACAGCTTCCATCTATGAGGTGGGAGTGATGGGCATAGGTTTGGCTTTAGGCAAAGTTAGGACTGCAGAAAGAGACAACCTATCTTCTTCCTCATCATCCTCATCTTCTTCTTCTTCTAGCCTCAACACCCTTCTCTTCTTCTCCTTGGATGCATCATTGGCTGTTGGTTTTAAGGGTAAAGGAGTTGGTTTAGAGGGTTGTGGTAGTGGTGATTTTGAAGTGGGAGGTTTTGCAGGTTGTTCTAGCATTCTTGTAGTGAGTGAGGCTTTTGAGTGTTTTGCTAGTTCCTTTCTGTTCCCAGCACCTGCCTCATTTAGTGCTTCAATCACCAATCCCTTAGTGTATGCTTCAGACGAACAGATCTTGGTGGTTATTGCCAAGATACTGTCCCTGGTCCATGACTTAATCTCGATCAATGATCTCCCAAGGTACTTTGCAATGAATCTGATCATGATCTCTAGTCTTTCTCTTTCTAATGCATCAAACTTGCCCATCTTGAGTTAATTTCTTCAACTTCAAGTCTCCTAACCTCTGAGTCAAGCTTTGCAGTATCGAACCCCTGTCTATACAGTTGATCATAATGGAGTCCATTGATTTACTGTGTGTAGCATCCGCCATTTTGATCATCTCATCGAGTTCGAGTTCTTTCTCTTTTCCTTCAACCTTTCTCTTCTTATATGTGACATGAAAGTCTTTGTGACTTTCACACCCCTTGATCAATGTCAGCTCCCTTCACAAACTCCTCTTCTTTCTCAGTCTACTTTTCTTTCTTCCCCTCTATGCTCTTCCTCTTTGCTTTCACTAACTGACTCTCCCCTTTTTGGTTGCATTGGTTGCAAGGTTTGAGTAGCAGAAAGCCTTGTGCTCACAATCTCCTCCACCAGGGGTTGTATGATTGAGGGAAGCCTCTCATCCATGGTTTTGATCACAATGTCTGTGATCATTGGGGTGATGAGAGGTAGGGATTGCTGAAAGATAGCAGCTGTTTGCTCAGGGGTTCTGTCCGTGAGAAGCAGTGCCAGAAATAGAGGCTGGTGGCTCGGAAGTTTTGAGTGGCTAGTGTGTGGGAGACCTTCAGGTGAAGGTGCCATCTGTGGGTTTATGTTGGTGGCAGATGGACTTGCTTGTTGAGAGAATTGGTCAAGTAGTCTTTGTAGTCTACTGACTTCTTCCTTAAGAATTGTTTTCTGGGCCAGAACATCATAAAAGAAGCCCAGGTCATCATCAACAGATGCTGAATCACCTGACCTCCTGCTTGTAGCAGGATGTACATGCATTGGGTGTAGACCAGTTGTAGCATGTGCCCCTTTTTCTTGGAACTGGGGACTTCCAGCCTCAGGACATGTCCTTCATCAGCTGTTGCCTCTGGTGAGGTCTTGGCTATGTTACCAGCCTCAGTCTGATCATGTGCTGATTCAGAAGAGGTGGCAGCCTCACCATGTTCTGGTCTCCATATCCACACCAGGAGATAGAACAGTGAAACCCTCATGCTGTGGGCTGTCAGGAGCATGTTGATCCTCTTCCTCAATTGCTGTGGTTTTCCCCTTTGTTGGTGTTTGTTGGGGAGGAGGAGAGGCATGCAGCTGAGTCAGCACGTTTGCAATAATGAGAGTAGGACTTTGTGGGGCGGTTGCAGTGGGAGATGGGGTAAAAGCAGTATGCACCTGGGGAGAATGGTGCTTCAATGGCAATCTCCTCAAATGAGGAAGATCCCATATTAGTGGGTACCCCTTCTTTGTTGTTGCAGGCTCCTTTTGAGAGGAATCCTGAGCGGTTGTGGCTGGTGAAGTCCTTGTATCCACTAGGGGTTATAACCAGTGGATATAGCCTGCGTTTGTGTTGCAGGGGCATCCTCAGGGGACTCATTTCCCTGAGTAGCCTTTTTCATCTTCTTTTTAGTGGGTATGGTGGGGACTTTGGATTTGGAGGTGGTGGCTGTGGGTTTCAGCTACGTGGGTTTGCGCAGCTTGGCAGCCATTTTGAGTGATTGGTTAGAGTTGTGCCGGGAGTATACTTCAGGCAATACAGCCGTAGCAGGGACTCCCAGGCCAACAAGTCCCTCAGCTTGAAGCTGGTTTTCAATTATGGCCATTATGAACCGAGGATATAATATCCAACGGTTAGCAAGTTGTTTTTGGGCCATATCCTTGAGCTCTAAAAATAGTATTTCAGAAAAATTTAAAGGTTGTTGCTCAAGGATGGAGTATATTACCTGTTGCCACCTTGTGGACATTTGATCCCATGATGAAGTCTTGGGGGCAAGGCAGACATTTACTAGGTGAAAGATGAGACGTTCGGCATACTGGAAATGTTTCTTCAATATGGTAGATGCACTCAGGTTACCCTGGTATCCATGCTGGGCAAATGATTGATCGATTATGCCCTTTGGATAACCAGTTGGGAAAGTGGCATCATCCAGATTTAGGGTTTGGCGAAGAATTTCTGGAGTAATGACCACTTTTTGATGATGGACATACGATTGAAGAGACTCTGTGTCATTCTCCTTAGAGACAAGAGTGACGTTTGTCCAGAATTGGTTAAGAGATTCGGCATATATGGTGGGATTTAACAGAAAAGCCGTTTTGTAAGGTGACTGTACCATTAAATCAATGGCGTTGTGAAACTTGGTCCAGTATAGCGATTTTGTGAGATGTGCGACACAGTTGTGTCGAGGTTTTAGTTGCATGGTCGCCATTGATGAAGAGAGGTTACAGAGTTTTTTTGAACGTTAGGTTTGAGAAGAGAAGAAAGTAAAAATCTGAAGGTGGGATAAGGTATTTAAAGGGTAGGGTTAGAAAACGACTGAAGGTTTTGGTGTTAGTCATCAGTTGTTGAAACTACTGATGACGTGGTATTAACTTTCAGAGGTTTGGAATGACTGACCGTATTGGTGTGATCAGCAGTTGTTATAAAACAACTAAAGACTTGGTTTTAACCGTCAGACGTTGAAACAGCTGAAGTCTCAGATTTAGTCATCAGTAGTTATAAAACTACTAAAGACAGTTTTGACTTCAGGTGATGAAACAACTGAGGACTTGGTATTAGTCATCAGTAGTTAGGAAACTACTGAAGACTTTGGTTTTACCATCAGTTGTTGTAAACAACTGAAGACTTGGTGTTAGTCATCAGTAGTTGTGAAACTACTGAAGACATGGTTTTGCTTCAGTTGTTTAGAAAGAAACAGCAGTTAGGAAACTACTGAAGACAAAAAGGCTCATCAGTAGTTGTCGTCAATTCATTGCTTTTCAGTTGTTTCATACTGTCCTCAACACGTACTCATCAGACGTTTTCATCTGTTTTCAGATGTTTCATAGGACATCAGTAGGTATTTGTATTTCTGACAACAGTAGTTGTAGCTACATCAGCTGTTGTAACTACATCAATTGTTTTAACAAATAAAGTACTTGAGTACTGAGAAGTTAAGCTCTAGTAGTTTAAAGAAAACTTCTGGTGGGAAAATAACTTCAATACTTATATATATGACAATAATAAACTAATGATCATCAGTACTTGTGAGCTGAGATCATCAGTAATTGTCACTTATTCTAGCTGCAGCATACCAAGCCTTAACACTAGGTTTTGGAAAGTTGTGCTATCCAAGGGCTTAGTGAAAATGTCTGCAAGCTCATTAGCACTAGGAACAAATTTTGGATCAATCAGACCTTTTTCAAAACAATCTCTAATAAAATGGTGTCTGATTTCAATATGTTTAGTCCTAGAGTGCTGGACAGGATTCTTGACAATACAAAGAGCTGAAGAGCTGTCCATTAACAATGGGGTCTTAGTCTCTGTTATGCCATAATCCAATAATTGGTTTTGAAGCCAGAGTACCTGAGATGTACAGCTTGCAGCAGCAATGTACTCTGCTTCAGCAGTTGATGTAGCAACTGAGGTCTGCTTCTTACTCTGGCAAGAAATCAAGCAGTTGCCTAGGAATTGGCATCCTCCAGAAGTGGACTTTCTTGTCAACTTACACCCTGCATAGTCACTCATCAAAGAAAAAGCACCATTTACCAGAATGTCTAGTAGAATACCATAAACCTAGAGATGGAGTGCCTTGCAAATATCTAAAGATCCTCTTGACTGCAATCAAATGACTCCTTAGGTGCAGCCTGAAATCTAGCACAAACACATGTAGCAATATAATATCTGGTCTAGAAGCTGTTAAGTACATCAAGGACCCAATCATACATTTGTAAAGTGTTTCATCAACCACTTTACCTTTCTGATCTTTATCCAGTTGTGTGGTGTTGCACATGGGAGTAGAACATGGCTTACACTTTTGTAAATCAAACTTTTCCAAAAGATCTTTTGTGTATTTGGACTGATGAATGAAAATTCCATCAGCCTTTTGTTTGATTTGCAAACCCATAACTGTAATTCTCCCATGACACTCATTTCAAACTTCTGTTTCATCAGCTTTGTAAAGGCATCACACAACTGTGGATCAGAACATGCAAAAATAATATCATCTACATAAATTTGAACAAGTAGATTATGCTGCCCAGCTTTCTTAATGAATAAAGTCTTATCTATGGAGCCTCTAGTGAAATTATTTTCCAGAAGAAAGTTTGATAATGTCTCATACCAGGCTCTAGGAGCTTGTTCAACCCATAGAGAGCCTTATCGAGCTTATACACCCAATTAGGATGTTTATTGTCCTCAAAACCTGGTGGTTGACATACATAAACCTCTTCTTTAATTTTCCCATACAAAAATGCACTTTTGACATCCATTTGAAAAACTTTAAGGTTGTGATAAGCAGCATAAGCTAAAAACAATCGAATTGCTTCCAGTCTGGCTACAGGGGCAAAGGTTTCATTATAATCAATGCCTTCCTCTTGTGAAAACCCCTGTACAACCAGTCTGGCCTTGTTCTTAACAATAAGCCCATTTTCATCAGTTTTGTTCCTAAACCCCATTAGTGCCTATTGCACACTTACCTGGAGGTAGAGGAACTAGTTCCCACACTTGCTGTTTCTTGAACTGAAGAAGCTCAAGCTGCATGGCTTCAACCCATCCATTGTCCCTTAAAGCAATGTGATAGTTCTTTGGCTCTTGCTGACTAATAAAGAGAGCATAGAAGAAGAAATTAGACAATTGACTTCTTGTTGAAACACCAGCATTGATATCACCATGATTTGAGACATAGGGTGATTCTTCAGATCTTGGTACACAATAAGATCTGTGCAAGTGTTTGTAGCAGGCTCAGCAGCAACAGATGGTGATGGTGAAGCATTTCCTTGAAACCAATCAGTAGATGGTAATTCAAAGGAAGTTGAAGTTGTACAAATCTCATCAGCATTTGTTGTGGATTGTGCTACTGAAGCTACAGGAACATCAGGTCTAGCTGAATCAGGCAGTTGATCACTAAACTTGAAAAGGTGATTGCTGATATCATCATCATCATCAGTAACACCAGATGGATGACTAGCTACAGAAGATGATGGATTCATATGATCTGCAACAACAGGTGGTTGATAAGGAACATATTGCAGAATGTCCAGATCAACAACTCCATAGGGTTTTGTGGAATTGTATCCTTAGGGGATTCATTGAACTTCACATGCAAGGTTTCTTCAACTATCTTTGTCCGACAGTTGAATACTCTATAAGCCTTGCAAGTGGATGAATACCCAACAAAATACCCTGCATCCACCTTAGAATCAAACTTTTGGAGTTGATCATTTGTGTTGAGAATGTAACAGGGACACCCAAATGCTCTAAAGAATGAAATCAAAAGGGCTAAATGATGTAAAACTTCATAAGGATTTTCATCAACCTCTGATTTACTAAGGCTTTATTCTGTACATAGCAGCTGTATTGACAGCTTCAGCCCAAAAGGTCAATGGCAGACCAGAATCAGCCAACATGGACCTTGCAGCTTCAATGAGGGTCCTGTTCTTTCTCTCCACTACTCCATTTTGCTCTGGAGTCCTTGGGATGCTATACTGCCTCTTGATTCCCTTTGATAAGTAAAACTCATCAATAGTGTGGTTTCTGAATTCAGTACCATTGTCACTCCTCACACACTTAACTGTAGGGAATACTGCTTTTCAACGTGTAACACAAAGTTCATAATGGACTGAGCAGCCTCATCCTTTGAATGCAAGAAGAAGGTCCATACATATCTAGAGTAATCATCCACAGTTACCAGACAGTATTTCTTCTTTGCCATACTCATTACCTTCACAGGACCAAAAAGATCCATGTGCAGTAGTTGTAAGTAGGCATTAGACTTGGATTCTTCTATGGTTGGGAATGAAACTTTATGTTGTTTCCCTTTTAAGCATGCAGTGCAGATTTCATCACAATTGAACTCCTTTATTGGAAGACCTCTCACTAAACTCTTGTGGATCAGCTGATTCATGTTTTTGAGATTAACATGACCCAGCCTTCTATGCCACAGTTTAGATTCTTGGAGAGAGGCCTTGGAGAACAAGCATGGATGGCCTCTTAACTCAATTTTCTTTGACAGATCCAAGGCATATACTCTTCCTATCCTGTTAGCCTTCAGGAGAGTATTATCATCCAGTAGTTTTTCAATCAGGCTCAGAACCTTGGAAGACAGAATCCTACAGTTCTGGTTTGTGAAAAGAGCAACATGTCCTTTGTCACACATCTGACTAACACTCAACAGATTGTATTTGAGATTCTCCACATGGTTGACATCATCAAATCTAATATCTCCATTAGACACAAATCCCTTTCCAATGATGTAACCTTTAGCATCATTTCCAAATGAGACAATTCCCTTCTTTCCCTGAGAGTAATCATGAAGAAGAGAGCTGCTCCCAGTCATGTGCATGGATCCTCCACTGTCCACATACCAGATGCTTCTTTGGCATGCTGAAGAACCCTGCACAATCATAAGAAACTAGTTAGCTTTGGAGACCCAAACCTTTTTGGTTTTGCGACTGACTTTATCAACAGATTTACCATAGCTGGTTTCTTATAATTACAGCTGATGAAGATGGAGATGGTGCTGAAATGGATTGGGCCTGGAATTCCTCTCCAGTGGTTTGATCACATGGTTTCAAGTTGGTTAACTCTCCCCAACAGATGCTGAACCATCATAACAAGCTGTGTCTGATTTGAAGCTCGAGCTTTCATTCATTTGACACTCCAGAGCTTGTTTTTGATGAGTTCCTGTGACCCACCATTCCTCCTTCTTAGACTTCACAGACTTAGTCTTATGTTTATCATGAGGAACAATATCAGCTGTCTTCTGATAACCGCATCCTTCTTAGTGGATTTGGGTAAGGCCTTGGGTTTATCAGGTTGAGATGATTGTGGTACAAACTTGGTCTCAAACTCAGTTTTCATTTTATTTATTTCTAGTTAATGAGCTTATCCCTTTGGAGCTTTAAACCCTTTTTGTACCAACATTCATCAGATAGATGATTGAATTTACCACATTTACTGCTGAAGTGGAAACTACTGAAGGTGTGATCTTCAGTACTTTCCTCCTATCAGTACTAGGTACTAAAGGATTTGTAACAGCTGAAGACTGGTAATTCAACTGTTTTCCATCCGTCCTAATAGACTGTTTGATGGATTCCTCAGCAGTTGTTAGTCCTTGTATTTCAACTGATTTGAAATGCTTTTCAGATGTTGGGTCTCTTTCAGTACTTGAGGTACATTGAGGAACAACATCTGAAGTACTCATCTTCATATGAGCCTCAGTAGTTAGACCATCAGTCAATTTATTTGTTGAGATCTTAACACTGATTTCATTCTCTGATCTTAGATTATCATTGGAGAATGACTCACACGATAATGTGGTTTGGAGATTTCTTTCACTTTCAGACTTAACTATGGAGTTAGGAGTAAAGTCTGTTGGTGGAGCCGATGTTGTAACCCATGCCAAACTTCACATTTGAAGCAGTTTGCTTGCTAAGAAGCATTTCAAATCCCTTGCATGATGAGACCCAGCGTTCACACTCAACTTGGGTCACTGCAAGTTTTTCTTTAAGACTCCTGTGGTCTTCCAGAATAACCTCTAGCTTGGCCTTTTCATCATTTAATTGGCATTTAAGCTTATAAATCTCATCACTTTTACTGTTAAGAGCAGACTCATGCTCAGCTTTTCTTTTGAAAATGGTTTTCTCAAGCTCAAGTTTTTGATTTATTAATGCTACATTTGCCTCTCTAATAGAGACAAAGACAGCTATGCATGATTCAGAACATAACTTGGCTTTAGCCTCTGAAGATACCTGAGTTACCTGTGAAGATAATGCATTTGAATAGGAACCCTCAGTAGACTCCAGGGCCATGAGAGCAAGATTTCCAAAAGGGTGTTCACCACCATGTTGACTAGCACCAGCATAGTATTGCTCAGTGTGACCAGACAAGTTATCAGGTAAGCTACTCCAGTCAACAACTCCAGGTGTGAAGAAGCTATGATGAGGTTGTGATTGAGATGGAGATGGTTGAGGTTCTGGTGGTGCATGAGATTGTGGTACAATAGGAGCTTGAACTTGATTTGACTGTGGCATATAATAGCAGGGATAAGGATATGGCATTTGACCCTGAGGAACAAAATATGCAGGAGATTGAGGGTGTGATGAATGACTAGAACCAGCAGAGTGTTGTGACACTTCAACTTGCTTTGAATTGTGAATTGTTATTTGGAAAAGTCAAAAAGGGTGCAGAAGTGTTAGATCCAGTTGATCTACACTCTCTTGCAAAGTGTCCAAGCCTGTGGCATTTGTGACACTTCAACTTGCTCTTGTCAAAACCGACTTTGGTTTTGTCAGAGAGTCCAGGAAATTTCCTGCCAGTTCTCTTGTAGAATTTCTGAGATCTGATATTGATCAAGGCCATTTGGCTCAAAATATCCATCTCTTCTAAATCATCATCAGCAATGCCCTTCAAATCATCCATGATAAAGCATAGATTGTCACTATTATTACCAGAATGACAATCAACACTCACAAAGGCATGATTAGAATTGTTTGAGGTAAAATCAATATGCTCATCATATTGGCATTCTGATCCTACATACTCTGACTCATGACTTACCAAGTAGTGTTTCCTGGTACAAAATTATCAGTGAGCTTTCCAGATGATGATGACGTTTCGTTTCTGTTCTATCTCTCTCTCTCAATGTGAGCAATTTCCCATGGAGTTGGGTGAGAGATAGTTTGTCCAAATTTTCACTGGAGCGTAGGACAATAGTATATGTGTCCCATCTCTCAGGCAGTGATCTGAGAAATCTGTTATTCATCTGGCTGTTTGTGTACTCATGTTTGACCATTTTTAATTCAGAGATCAAACAAGAGAACCGCTCAAACTGTTGAGTCAGTGTCTCACCCTTTCTATGAGAGAATGTCTCATATTGTTGGGCAAGGATTTCTCTATTATTTGCCAAGACCTCATCTGTTCCTCCAAATTGTTCTTTCAAGGCATTCCAGAGGTCATGGGCAGTTTCATAATGCATTAGCCCAGAATAGATTTCATTGGGCAGTGCCATGGCCAGAATTCCATGGGCTTTTGCATCAATCTCAAACAATTTCTTATCCTCATCTGAGTATTGCTCCCTCCTCTTCGGAACCATTTGATTGGTTTCCGGGTTATTCACCATAGGCTTGTGTGGACCATGAACCACTGATGTCCAACAACCTGAGCTGTTAACAGACAGGTGATGGAGCATTCGTCGTTGCCATATGTTTACTCATTCCTAACCAGCATCGGAGGCTTGGTTGAGGAACCAATATTGTGAGGATCATTGGAAGGAGTAGTCATTTTAGGTCCAATACAATTTAATTCAAGCTTTTAAAAGATTTTACACAGACCACAACAGACTCAATGAAACCAAGAATTAATCTCAGGATGAATGACCAAAAACACAGAAAATTCAATCTCTATAACCGTTTCTTGCAACAATGCTAATTCAATCAAACTTGGATATTGATAGTAGTTTCAATGATCAATTATTAGATCGATCAATGATGAACCTGCTCTGATACCATTTACAGGATCCAGTGATCTCAAGTTTGATGGATTAGAGTGTAACACAGCGGAATAAGAACAAGAAGAGACAAATTATAGCAAGAATTTGATATCGTATGCATTATGAACAAATACGTTGTAAAGAGAGAATATATTTCTGTGAAAAGGAATGTTTCAATAATATCAAATGTTTCTGCTCAATCATTCACGATTACAATAAGGTTGACACTCCTTATATAGAGTGCAATCACTGCTGATATCACGGGATAGTGACATCTGGCAGATTTGTTACAAAATAACTAAAACTTAACAAACTACTGAAATGTTCACAACTACTGAGAACATATCAGAGTGCTAACATAAAACATAAAACTACTGATACGAAACTACTGAAACTACAACGACTGAAGAACAAGCTCTTCAGTCGTTTTACAAAACTACTGAAAGAAAACATAAAACTACTGAAAGAAAACCGTCACAACTACTGAAGAAGACCTCTTCAGCTGTTGTGACAACGACTGATACTTGGTCTTCAGCACTATCTTCAGACTTTGTCTTCAGCACTTGTGTCTTCAGACTTTGTCTTCAGCACTTGTCTTCAGACTTTGTCTTCAGCACTTGTGTCTTCAGACTTGTCTTCACTGTTGTGGACTTCAGCAGTTGTTGTGACGTCTGTGGGA